>SJYO01050590.1:49543056-50025976 GCA_006410555.1 Capra ibex
CACCGGTGACGACTCAAAAGGTTTAATGACCGTATAACTCACGTCGTGAAAGTGTCGTAGTAGAAAGTCCTAAACTTTATCGAGTTGACCTTAAGGTAGTGGAGGTGATCGAAACAAGCATCATTACGAAGGATTCCGGGTGAACTGAAGTGTAAGGTCCTACAGAGAGAGATCCACTCACTAGTGTGGTAACACTAATAGACCCAGTACTTCTAGAAAAAACGTGTCAAAAAGATACATAAGAACGGTGGAGAAGAATTGTAGAAGACGAAGACAATCCAGGTATGGTAAAGACAGGAAATAGCTCGGGTAGAAACGTACTTTACAAGGGAACCATAGAGATTAAAAGAACTTCTCTAGAGATCAGAAAGGGTAAGACAACAAAAAGAGATAAAGAAACTTAACTAGTGACTTTTTCGAAAGAATAGAGAAGGACGATAAGAAACCTTGAGACGTAAGTCTACGAATAAAGAAAGGAAAAGAGGAGGGAAGAAAAGTGTCGATAAACATTCCGGAGGGGTCTGTCGGTAAAACGAAAAAACGTAAAGAANGTCTGTCGGTAAAACGAAAAAACGTAAAGAAAAGGTACCCCTACCAGAACTAGGGACAGAGGACATGTTACAGTGCTTGGAGTAAGGTATCAAGTAGTCCATGAGATAGGTAGTCTAGATCCGGGAATTTAGATAAAGAGTGAAGGTGACATATTAGTATTCCCTAAACTAAATCTAGTATGGACTTACCAGATCGCCAAAGGGATGAAAGAAGTTAAACTCAGACTTAAACCGTTATTCCTCAAGTACTAGACTCGGTGTCAGTCGAGAACCAGAATAAAAACAACTGACATATCTCGAAGAGGTAGAAACCGACGTTTCTTATATCAGTTAGACTAAAACCACAACTGGTAGACCACTACAGGTACACATCAGAAGAGAACACAACACCCTTCTCCCACAAACGACACTGGTCACGTAAAAGAACCGTTTTGAGATAATCGGAAACGGGACGAAGCAAGACATAAGATTCCGGTTTAAACGGACAACGGGGTTCACAAAGAACTGAAGGATGAAAAAGTAAGGTCAGCGGATATTACTTTTCCTGTAGAAAAAACCCACAAGCAAGATTTTCCAGAACATCCAGAAGTATCTTGGTAAGTTGAAGTCGAAGAAGTGGTAATGACCAAACCCGTATCTGAACCTAATGGCACTATAACTTACCAAACGAACCTTTGCTTGTCTCTAGTAAGACAACAAAAACTCTAACGTAGGTTCATGACGTAAAGCCTTAGAAAACAACTGGTACTGTCGATGAGGTAAAGAAGACTCCCTAAGGACGGGCGTCATCATCTATATTACCAGTAGACTCAATTTAAGTGGGTAAGGTCAGGTAAAATCAAGCGACTAAGGATCTTACAACTGTAAGTGAGAACGGTAGAGGATAAACTGGTGAAGGTCAAACGGAACTCAGTACCTGGACTGTAAGGTCCAAGGATACGTTATAACGAGAAATGCCGGAGCCTGGAACGAAGATAGTGGTCAGGGTAGGTGTTGACCCATAACAAAAACGAAACCGAGGTAGCGAAGTAAGAAGGACCTCAATAAAGAGGTGACTAGAGGTCATCGTATAACCCGTGGATGACTGGACTCCTCGAGGAGAAAGTCATAGGATAGTAAATACCATCCTGACTGGTCAAGTCAAGTCAGCAAGTCAGTACAACCTGAGAAACGGTGGGTCACCTGACGTCGTGCGGGTCGGAGGGACAGGTAGTGGTCGAGGACCTCAAATGGGTTTGGGTACAGGTAACTCAGTCACTACGGTAGGGCGGAAAACCACGGGAGGTTTTCCTGAATACAGGTTCCTCGGAAGGTCCTACCGACGACGGTCACGACGACAGGGGTGACGTCCGGCGACGACTGGGTACGGAGGCGTCCTCAGGGAGCTTGTGAGTGTCGGTCCAGACCGAGTCAGAGGACACCCGCAGTGACGAGGAAAGGGGTCACAGTCCTACATGTGTCCAAAACAAACATGGGGGTTCTCAGAGGCGAAGGGGGTCAGGATACGTTCAAGACATTCGTTTAGAAGTAACCGGAAGTTTCAGGAGAAGGGAACTCTAAGGGTCCGGAGACCCTCAAGGGTCGCAGAGACCGTGACAATATATTAACTTAACCGAGGTGAGCCAGTCCGGTGAACGGTGGGTAGTCGTGTCGACGACCCGACCCCACTTTTCTATTTAATGAGTTATTTGCCATAACCTTGTTAACTTCTTTGTGGACCTTTTATAATTGAACCTGACGTCGAACGAGGAAAATGGTCTTAATTAAGGTCTACTGAGTCGTACATGAAAGGATTTCGAATTTATGTTGATGAACTTCTTTATTCTCTAAATTTTTTATTAGGGTTCCACCTCTTCCAAAAGGATCCATATTACGTATTAAATTTTACATGGTTTTAAAAACTATGTGAGATTATGGATTTTTAAAATTTACAGAAGTAGTGTTATGCTAATCGTTTTTTTTTCTGTTTACTCAATAAACCCTTTTTATTGCGGTTTGTATTTAGGATCCTTCGTCGAATGAAAGAATTATATACTTCTCGGGGATGGTTAGTTATTATTATTATTATTTAGGTTTGAGTATTCCTTCTTACCAGTTTCTTTTACCGTTCCTTGATGTTTACCACAAATTGGGACACTTTACTACGAATTGAAGGGAATAATATTCACATTTGATTTGATGTTAACCCATGGTAATATCGTATAATCTAACCGTTTTTTAAAAATTCAATCTGTTCTATGGGACAACAGTTCCAACACGTTTTAGTCTATGGGAGTATTTAACACTTACAACATGTCTATGAATATCGGAAGTCCCTCTAATGAAACCTAGAAGTTTTTTTTAAAAAATTACGTGTTTAGGAAACCGGGTCTTTAAAAAGAAGGTCTTTAGGTAGGATGTCTACTTGAACACGTGTACACTTGGTTACTAGCAGACTCCTCTCAGTCTTCACTGTCCTCGAACCTTTTTCGTTTTCACTTTTATAATCAACGAACCAGTACAGATTGAGAAATACTGGGGTACCTGACTTCGGTCTTCCGAGGAGACAGGCATCTTAAGAGGTCCGTTCTTATGACCTCATCCATCGGTAAGGGAAGAGACCCCCTAGAAGAGTTGGGTCCCTAGTTTGGACCCAGAGGACGTAACGTCCGTCTGAGATGGTAAACTTGACGGTCCCTTCGGGTTGTCTTCGAACCTTTCTAGGTATTTATAGGTGGAGATCCCGTGACCGATTTATTTGCCAGTAGAGAGGTATATACCGAATGATATACGTAGATACCCTTTGTTACTTCGGTCGGACATAGTTGACTATTATCTTACGAAAGGGTCTTCGTTAAAAAAAGTTTTCTTTCTTTCCTTTCCCACACATTCTCTGTTGTTTTCTTTCTTTCCTTCCTTCCTCCTCCGGTTCTCGGACGTTACATACACGGGCACACGTTAATCGGACCGGGACGTTCCCGTGGGCCCCTTCCTCACTGTCTGCGAAGACCCTTACTCAAGACTCACCGACGACCACCCTGTCCCGAACCAAAAATGAGATAAAAGAAATCATAGTAAAAAAAAGATTGGGACACGTATTTAGATAAATAACGACGACGACGACGACGACGACGACGACGACGACGACGACGACGACGACGATTCAGTGAAGTCAGCACAGGTTGAGACACGTTGGGGTCTCTACCGTCGGACGGTCCGAGGGGACAGGGACCCTGAGAGGTCCGTTCTTGTGATCTCACCCAACGATAAAGGAAGAGGTTACGTACTTTCACTTTTCACTTTCTCTTCAGTGAGTCAGCACAGGCTGAGAATCGCTGGGGTATCTGACGTCGGATGGTCCGAGGAGGTAGGTACCCTAAAGGGTCCGTTCTCATGACCTCACCCAAGGGTAACGGAAGAGACGACAAATAACGTACAGGTTTATTTATTATTTGGTTCGTTGTGTCTTAGTGAACGGTGTACTCTCCCCGAATTATATTGGGAAGGGAAGGGGGAACGACGTGGACTCAGAGGAGAGGACGATTTCACCTTGGGACTTAGGGTCGTGACGACGGAGCGCCCCGGCAACACTTCTAGTCGTGTCGGTAGGTTTTCCTTGGACGAACCTTCCACAGGACACAAGCTTGTCGTCATCACTGTCACTACTACAACAACAATGAATTCCAAAGAGACCCGTACGGTGTCTCGGCCAGACGAAGAGGACTACTTTTAAGAAGGAGAGACACGAAGGCAAAACAGTAGACAGTTTGCACGGACAGACCCAGAGTGCACCCACTAAGGATTGGGACCTCCAGACCTTCCGCAGAAGGAGAAAGACTACCCTTGTCGGATAAAGAAGGGAGAAGGAGGGGATGGTAAATGACCTCCGGGGAGTTCAGATACGTTGAGGTTTGGAAGGAAGAAGGGTTCGGAGTGTCCACACCTCACCCCTTCCTTCCCTGGGTTTCTGGACCTTATCGGGCGGGAGTTCCAGTAATGACACTCGGGACGAACGAGGGTTACTGTTTGACAGAAAAAGAGACGACTGATGTCACGGTCGTCTAAATAAATTCATTTAGTTTTCACAAAACAGAGGACACTGTGTTTATTCCTGCAAAAATTTTCCTTATGTCTTCCTTTGATTTTTCTGTGTAAACCTTTCTGTTGACTTTTATACAGAAAGTTCATAAAAAAGAGAATTGGTGTTTTGTAATGTTTGTCTTAATGTCTTCTAAACTTTGTATCTTCGTTTTTTTTTTTTCTGACAGAAGTTTCTAGGGTGGGGAATTTGTGTTGAGGATAATATTAACGATAAAAAGACACCAACAATTGCACCTTGTGACATGTGTAAATCAACATATCGACGAGAAAAAGTAAATTGCATACAGTGCTCACAAAAGGGTGTTACGATTTCGAGGACATGGGAGTGTAAAATTATTGACGTATTATAAGGTGGTTGATGAACACGGAAACAACTGAATTTTAAAAGGACAACGACCTGTAAACCTAAAAGTAGAGTAAAAAATGATAATATGTTTATATACTACGTTTCAAAAGGACGTATATTATATCCTTTACCAAGAAACTCTCTCGTAAGTCAAGTCAGCGCAGACTGAGAAACGCCGGGGTACTTAGCGTCGTGCGGTCCGGAGGAACAGGTAGTGGTTGAGGGCCTCAAGTGAGTCTGAGTGTAAGGAGCTCAGCCACTACGGTAGGTCGGTAGAGTAGGAGCCAGCAGGGGAAGAAGAGGACGGAGGTTAGGGAGGGTCGTAGTCTCAGAAAAGGTCACTCAGTTGAGAAGCGTACTCCACCGGGTTCATGACCTCAAAGTCGAAGTCGTAGTAAGGAAGGTTTCTTTAGGGTCCCGACTAGAGGATGTCTTACCTGATCAACCTAGAGGAATGTCAGGTTCCCTAAGAGTTCTCAGAAGAGGTTGTGGTGTCAAGTTTTCGTAGTTAAGAAGCCGTGAGTCGAAAGAAGTGTCAGGTTGAGAGTGTAGGCATGTACTGGTGACCTTTTTGGTATCGGAACTGATCTACCTGGAAACAACCGTTTCGTTACAGAGACGAAGAGTTATACGACAGATCCAACCAGTATTGAAAAGAAGGTTCCTCATTCGCAGAAAATTAAAGTACCGACGTCAGTGGTAGACGTCACTAAAACCTCGGGTGGTTTTATTTCAGACTGTGACAAAGGTGACAAAGGGGTAGATAAAGGGTACTTCACTACCCTGGCCTACGGTACTAGAAGCAAAAGACTTACAACTCGAAATTCGGTTGAAAAAGTGAGAGGAGAACGTGAAAGCAGTTCTCCGAGAAATCAAGGAGAAGTGAAAGACGGTATTCCCACCACAGTAGACGTATAGACTCCACTAACTATAAAGAGGGCCGTTAGAACTAAGGTCGAACACGAAGGAGGTCGGGTCGAAAGGAGTACTACATGAGACGTATCTTCAATTTATTCGTCCCACTGTCATATGTCGGAACTGCATGGGGAAAAGGATAAACCTTGGTCAGACAACAAGGTACAGGTCAAGACTGACAACGAAGAACTAGATGTGTATCCAAAGAGTTCTCCGTCCCGTCCACCAGACCATAAGGGTAGAGAAAGTCTTAAAAGGTGTCAAATAACACTAGGTGTGTCAGTTTCCGAAACCGTATCAGTTTATTTCGTTTTTATCTACAAAAAGACCTTCAGAGAACGAAAAAGGTACTAGGTCGCCTACAACCGTTAAACTAGAGACCAAGGAGACGGAAAAGATTTTGGTCGAACTGTTGAGTCTTTTATTTATGTTTTCCGGTCCTTTGTAAAACCCCCGTTTGTCGAGTTTGAAGTGACCATTTTGATCCTAGTGGTACTTTATAGTAAATTGAAGTAGATTAATTGTAAGTCAAAAATTTTCCTGTCATACGTTATTCTTATATTACTTTCGTATTCATTATATCGAAAATACTTTTCGTTAATTCACATATACATTCAATATCAAGTCCGGCTCCGTCTTTTTCCTTTCTACTGGAGTTGTCTTCATTCAATGGAAATAAGTCCGTTCCTCCTCACTGTCAGACGGATTGCTGGTCCGACTCACGTCTCTCCCCAGTCCCTCCGAGGTACAAACATCCCTCCGAACACCTTCACTATTCTCTTTACAATTACTCCGCCCTACAAAACCCATTATAAATCACCTCTACCGTAAACATCAACCCGTCCCCCACTATTCAGAAGACCCGTCCACATCCCCCACCTTCCAAAGGCCTGTCCCCCACTATTCAGAAGACCCGTCCACATCCCCCACCTTTCAAAGACCTATCCCCCACTATTCAGGATCTATCTACGTTCCTCGCACCTCGTAGTCCCGCCCTGGATTTCAAGACAAAACAAAAGAGGTTTCAATCTACTAAGTCGTTCCCGGAAACTCTGACAACAAAAGAAAGGATCCGGGTTTTCTGAGGAAGTAAGATCTGGGACTTTGGTATTTTTTTACCCCTTTTCCCACGGTATAGAGAGACCGATGAAGGACGACCTATCCCCCGTTGCTAAAACCCAGACCTTACCTCCTAGTAGGATCCCAGGTCCCAGAGGAAAAAGACTCGAACCCCACTCTGAGAGCTCTCCTTCTTACCAGAACTGGACTAGAGATCTCTACCGGGTTTAGTCAAGAACCTCTTTAGAAACTTTCTCTAACTTCTCTGTCCCAGACTTATTCTCCTGTCTTACTATTCATGGTCCTTTCCCTCGCTGGTTCCCTCCTGGACAACCTTGTCCAAAACCCCTGACACTTCCAAAACATTGAGAAAAAACACCGCAAGTTAAGACAGAGATTCAAAAAACTGAGACGGGACCTGACACGGGCAAAGTAATTGTTTTATCGTCGTCAGTAGAGGATCCTTTTCCGTCCAGGGAGGGAAGAGACGCCACTCTTCCAGGGCCCGACCGGATGAAACATCCCGGTGTCTTCGATTACTCAATTAAACAGAAACTTAACTTTCTTCCCGAGGTGATGGACGAGGTACAGAAGTAATTCAGGAACCCTGTCGAACAGCGTCTTTACCCGTCTCCAGTGCTACGGAGGTCAGGGCCACGGGTCCCGACGACGACACGGTCGGGGTAGTCCTCCCCCGACACTGTCGACAGAAAAGGACACCCTTTCAGGGGGAACCCCCGTCTGACAAACGAGAAGAAGAGAAGACTCCTTACAATCCGGGCCCCAGTCCTTCTGGTTCTACGTTCCGGGTCCCCCGAGGTTCCCCTCCGGACTCATACGTATCCAGGACGTCTCTTACTTCTAAGGGCCTAACCACGTTAAGAAATACGACAAGGTCTCTGGGGTTCACCTTGTCTTCCTCCCTCGCCTCAGACATTCTGGTCACAACAACCCTGATCTCATCAATTATGTCTAATCCGAACTTCTCCGACCCTCGTCCTGTAACAGTCTCTGACCGGGTCACTCAACACATCAAAAGACAACCCTTCCCTTCCATACCAACGGGACACTGTCGGTCCGACTCGCATTCCCTTAAACGACACACGCCACTCCCTGTGTCACTGTACGCACAGGTCGTGACCCTGTACACAACACACATGACCTTCTTGACCTTCCTTCTCAACTCTTCCGCCCATGCCACACCCAACGGTCTCCCTCCAAAATCCTCTCCGGCATTACCCCTTTCTTCCAGACCCGCAAATATTCCGAGTCCCCAGTGGACATTGACCCTTTAATATAAAAGATACTGAACAAGAACAAAGAGAAAAGCTAAAACTAGATCATGGGGCGGGGGCAGACCTATGGGGGTCACCCATTACCCTATTTTTGTATACAAAGAAGGTAAACCGAATACCGTCTTTGAGTCTTTTGAGGGAGAGAAAACATGAAATTGTCACTCATCCCTAAACCCGAAGAGTGGGGGCTCCAAGTACCACGCACCGGAACCTCGACACAATATTGTACTCCTTACTTGTATCCTCATTTACAGTCTCGTCCTCGTCCCTCATCGGTCTCCCGACCCCCACGTCGTCCCTATTCCTTGTCCCCTCAGTACCCGACAATCAATCCGTCGCGTCTCCTTTGTCGTCGGAGTCTCACCTTGGGTCGACCGTTACGTCCGCTATGGGTGCCTTTCTGCTTCCCATCCACCGGTCAGGACTCCCTCTGTCAATGATCCGGATATCGTTCCTAATTCTAATTCTCACGCCAATACCAATCTCTCTGCCCCTCTCCGGTCCGTCCCGCTCCCCTTTTTCCGGGGTTCAACCACCAACGAACTTAGACTCCTCCTTGTCACAAGTAATCCTACATTTTGTTACATCTCTTACTCTCATTTCTTTAGTCGAACAGACCTCAGTCCAACATCTTTCAAGGGACCTCGGTGTCCACTCTGTGGTCACACCAGTCCAGAAACCTCCTCCAAGGACGCCCGCGACCAGGTCTCCAGACCATCATCAACCCAGTCCTTGTCGACATCCAACTTCTCTCAGGTCCAGTAAGTCGCAGAAGAACCTACCAGCTGTCTCCGACAGCGGCCCACTTAAAATTCCTCCATCCAGGACACTCCCTCTGAACTATCCCCAGTCAATTCCTCCCGTCGGGTCCCAGCCTCCGCTGGGCAAACTCCGCTCTCTCCACATGGGTCCTCCACTGGAAGAACTCAAATCGACGTCAACCCCATTCCTCCTATTAAAACTTACCAGGGACGGTGAAACCCCAATCCAGTGGGACCCCTAATAGTCTGTCTATCTGGTACAGGGGTCAAACATTTCTCCCGTCCCTCCGAACCCCCGGTCCCCGTCCGTTCAACACCAACTACACAAAGGTCTCCCGTAACGTCTCAAGGCGGTCGTCTCCCCTTACATTCTTCGAACCATACCCTCCTCCAAGCCCCCCTCAGACCCTCCCTCGTACCCGGAAGGTATGTAGTGGGGTTTCCCCGAGTCGGGGTCCCCGAAAGACCCGTTCCGGGCATAAGACTCCTCTTGTTAACCGTTTTCAAATCAGGTTAGGTCTACATAAAGCTCCCAACCAAACCATTCGTAAAGACACTAATAAGATAAATAGGAAAAACGGAAGGACTCCCGACCCCTGCCATACCTTACACTTTAAAGGTCCCATAGACATTCTTAACCTGTTCAACAACCCACTGGAACCTGCATTTAAAACCCGGTAATAGTCTGACATCCCTACTTCCGTCCGGTTTGGACTCCTATTAAAGACACTCCTCCTAAACCCGGTGCCACACCCGAGAAAACAAACATCACCCTTTACGAAGATGGGTAGGACTTTACCACAGGTGTTCCTGGTCCTCCATAGACTGAGAGGCCTGGTCCCCGTACACTCATTTCAGATAGACGGTTAGGACACGACCCTCCGACCGAGTGTAAACTACCCAACCTTTCCTACAGCCAAATTCCAACCTTAACCCCAATCATGCAACTGTACAAACTGTCCTTACCCATTCCAATGGATTTATAACAACCAGTCGTAACCTACACCCCTTCACCAATGCCCCCTTGACAACCCCACAGAACCTACTCCCTACTTTTTCACTCACATCTATTCTCTCCTAAAGACACCACCACCTTCCCAGCCCTCCTCAGTCCCGATTCTACTGTCCCTGACCTCCCTTCCTACCGCGTCCCGACAGAGGAAACGGAAGACCAGACGTCGTGACAACGTCCGACTATACTCTGAAGGGAAAACTACAGGGGATGTCACCTCCTACCGTCGAAACAAACCATTCTCACGACGGAGACCTTCAAACACCTAGTCCAGACTTAATTATTACCCCCTAGGAAAACCCCTATCCTTTGGAGAAAGAAAGGTATAATCCTACAAACTCACTTCATACAATATCCGTAAAAACCTCAGACACACCTACAATTGGGAATCTAAAAATCGGTCTCAATTTCGAAACCACTCTCGATAGTCAAGACGGACAACCCTCCACCACACTCCACCGTCTCCACTTCGAAGTTAAGAGACCCAAGGTACTAACAGTCCAGGGGGACCTACTACCGTATAGGACGACGTTTCCCACCCCTAAAAACTCTCGACGGTAGTCACTTGGCCACACCCCACAGACCCAGATCCTGCCCGACTAGACAATTTACAACCTTCCCCAAACCCCATTCTAGATGGCAATCCGACGTCGACACATCCTCCCTCAGACAACATCTCCCGTGCCCGTTATTCGACCGCCCCAATTCCCCTCTCGTCCGCCTCTTACTCCCGGCTCCCAGCTCCTGTCTCCGTACATCCTGGACATGGGACCTTCCCCCTTCCCTCTCCTTTCGGACTACACCATCGTTCAGAGCCTTCCACACACCTCTTGTCTGACCATTTCCCCGTACGGATCTCTCAAATAAACGAAGCCCACACTCCCGACGCTATCGTCGGTACCGGACGTCCGTCCCTCCGGTGGGGAACCAGTGGTACAGGTCGACAAAACTATCTATCCGATACTCTTGGGTCCACAGAGGTCGGGTGACTGTGTCTTCAGGGTCCCGGACAGGAACCAACCTTACACGTTTCTCTTTCTTACCAGACCACACTAGACCGTCCACCTCTCAACCGTGAGTCTCCTCCGAGACCCACTCGACTGTTTCTCCTAACCGGTCGCTCCTCCCCAATTTCTCCCCGAGTAGGTCTGTAGGAAATCAACGGAGTATCTCGCCGAAACGTCACTTCCTCTTCAATCCCTAGGTCTATGTCTTTTTCAAATCCTCCGGCTCCTATCTGTCCGCAAGGGAAAAGTAAAAACCTTTACCTATCAATTAGTTCCGGACCTAAGATAGACCCCCTTATCAAGAAACAACTACTCTATACCTCTCGGGGTCCATCCACTACAAACAGACCCGATAAACCCGGAATCTAACCCTATGGGCTATTGGGGTCCTAGGGGCCCCGGGGTTCCTCAAACCGTCATACAACCTCCGTCTCAAAAGTCAAACCCGATGTTTCCTCTTACAGTAATGCATAACCTCCTCTACTAAGCCCCGATCCAGCTCACAGACATCCAGGAAAACATTTAGGACAGGTTTTTTCACCCCTGACAGAGACTTGGGGACCTCCTCTTGAGAAGTACAATCAATAACCCTTTACACTCACAAGGCCAGAACGGACCACTTCCGCTTTTCCCCAACCCTCTTCCCCACCTCCCCCTACCGCTTTTTCCGCAGAAACTCTAGATTATGGCACTTCACCCAACGTCAGACCCCCATACCACCTGTCTTCCCATATTCCCAATCCCTGATGACCCTTACAGCTACACTACGGGAGTAGCTGAAAAACGTCTAGGACCTGGTCCGAGGTTCTCAAACTAGGGAAGGAATGACGGTCTTATCCCCACAACACACCACTTACCCATCCTTAATCCTATCTCCGAATTTCTTCCGTCAGATACTATCCGAATTCGGGGACACCCGGAGGCCCCACTCTCTCATGACAACAACCCACTAATGTCAGCTCCCCAGAAAATCCCACTACACTGACCTCCTACTATAAACCGATACCTACCCACTAGTCACAGGGTCTGACCCCCAGATTCCGCCCACCTAGGTTCCCTTCCAGTCCCCACTCCCTATCCCTGGTAGATCCACGGTAGACATACGTCTTATATCTCTAACATAACTCTCCCCGATACCATTATTTCTGGGGGTTAAACCTATTGTTTAGAGAGGGATCCTCACGGTAGCCCGTGGCTCCGTAATACTCATATATTCCCAGCTAAAAGGTTTAACTGTCTCATTACCTCCCGGCTAAAAACCGGAATCCCCTTGAGGTCTCTGGGGGAACTAACACTCAAGACTCAGAACTCAACCCGGTCTCATCCTTCAATTCTCTCTCTTTCACCGAGGTCACAGATGATATTTTCTCTAGAAAAAAGGCCGGTGTGGGACAGATGGGATTCAAGACTCGAGCACAAACCCTGTGCCCGACCCCCCGACCTTGGGTCCGGAGCAGTAACCTTGTTGAGAGCACCCCAACCCGACCCCAAGACCCCTCTTCACCCCTAAATGGGTCCCCGTAGTCCCGTAGGGACACCTGTCAGGTGAGAGGTCCAGACCCTCCACCCCTGGAGGGGTCCCCACGGTCCCACAGGGACCCCTGTCAGGTAGAAGGTCACAGGGGTGACCGGTGTCCAACCCGTACGAAAACACCCCCCGGTGCCCAACCCCGTACGGAAACGGGTCGCAGGACTGACCAACGTAGTCTTCGTCCCGGGCCCCGTCCCCACCAGAATTCGGGGTAAGACCCTACTGAACCCGGTCGGACTAGAGAAGGGAATGAACGATGGCGGTTTTTCCGTATAAATCGAAAAGAGAGTGCAAGAAAAAAAGAGAATCGGAGGAGGAGGGATAATAACTTGTGGAACTTCCGATGAAGATCTTCCAGAGAAACCCCCCCAGAGTCCCGGGAAAAGATGAACAGCTTCGAACGCAGACTACAGTCCCCGTCTGACCGCCTACTTAACTTGCACTTCCATCGCATTGGGTCGTCCCCACCACTATAGTTCCAACCATATGAAGACCTGACGGAGACACTCCGCACGGCTCTGATTCCGACCTAAAAGCAGACGGGGAACCCACTAAAGAGACTGACGCAAGGAAGATCTTACGTCCATTAGTATACTATCTCAGAGGACTATGGACCCAGTGGCCGACCATTCAGGTCATCCTTAGATTGACTCCGCGACGGAGTAGTCGTCGACCCGATAGGGCCAGAACCAATACATTTACTGGTCGTACCCGAAAACACGAACGGTCTATACCAGGAAAAAGTAGTCCCCACTCTTACCGTAAATCCTATATTATATGCAGTGAGGTGTTCTCCAATATCCGGACCCTCTCAGAGTCCTTAAGAAAAGACATAGACCATCCTAAAAGTCTTTTACTAGGATTGAAAAGAAGATAGACCGAGTATAGACTGTCACTTTTACCGTTACCTGAGACCACCCCGGGAGACCGGGACGGGGGAGAGAGTCCCCTTTGCACAACCCATGTACTGGCACACCTTCCCCGCCCCCTCCTTCTCCCCTCCTCCTCAGTCCCTCTACCCCATCGCCCCAGTTCCCCCTTAGTCCTCTCCAAAGGTCCGGTCATCCTCTCAGCCTACTTCCCCTTCCTCTCCCACCGCCCATCCCTCCCCCGATCAGAAACCCCAGCTTGAGGTCCCCGCTCCTTCCAGCGTCAGACGTCAATCAACTCCTTCTTCTCGGGAAAACGAACCCTCCGTTCCACGTATCTTCCTGGAGCACCCACCTCGTCCGGAACGTATCCCTCCCGGACGAGGCTTCCCGGGTTTTCCGAACCCGTATCCCCTGGATGCTGGTGAACGGTAAGTCTAATTCCTTCAGCCACTCTAAAACTTCTTACAATTTCAGTTTACACGGCCGAAGTCCGGTCGTCAGAACTAACAGATTAACCATAACTCCGGTTTAGACACATGTCTCAACAAAATTAGCCAATCGAAACTCAAGTCACTCACTTTCACCAAACTCTAAAAACTCTTGTGTCCAGTCTCCCCTTAGAAAACCCTGTCTAACCGGTCTGGGGTATTACCTTTCCGTTCGTCTCCGAGGATAACTCTCGAGTAGTGGCCTCAGCGTTATCCTCAATACTCCTCTCTCGAGACACAGCTCCACCTCACAGGGGGTGGCAGCGGATGTCCCACCGGGACCCGGTCCCCGGGGTCCTGGGCTTCTCCTAACTCAAGACTCCGCGGAGATCTTGTGGCAGGTCTAGAATGGAATTAGGTCCCCGGCCGAACTCACCTCCCAACGTACATCTCGTCAGCTTACCGTTCTCAAGGGACAAGGCCTCCGGCAGTCTCCCTCTCTGCCTTCCCCCTATCTCGACTCCGGACCCCCCGGCGTTTCGTAGTTATTTCGAAATCGTAGGGGTCCCCTTGAACTCGCCGTCTTTTCACTCGAGCCTCCTACAAGCACGAGGGTCTGAGGTCTTTTCTCTTTTGTTACTTTCACTCCCTCTCACTCTGCTCACGGAGTGGGAGAGGGCCGTGGTTCTTACATTCCATATCAAGTCCGGCTCCGTCTTTCTCCTTTCTGCTGGAGTTGTCTTCATCCAATGGAAATAAGTCCGTTGCTCCCCACTGTCAGGCGGATTGCTGGTCCGACTCCCGTCTCTCCCTAGTCCCTCCGAGGTATAAACCTCCCTCCGAATACCTTCGTCATTCCCTTTGCAATTAGTCCGCCCTACAAAACCCATAAGAAATCGACTCTACCGTAAACATCAACCCGTCCCCCACTATTCAGAAGACCCGTCCACATCCCCCACCTTTCAAAGACCTGTCCCCCACTATACAGGGTCTATCTACGTTGGCCGCACCTCGTAGTCCCGCCCTGGATCTCAAGACAAAACAAAAGAGGTTTCAATCTACTAAGTCGTTCCCGGAAACTCTGACAACAAAAGAAAGGATCCGGGTTTTCTGAGGAAGTTATATATAGTTGTTGGAATTTTTACAATTACGGAAATCTGGGATCTTAAGGTGAACACCTTTAAATAGGATTTCTTTATTAGTCTATGTACTTGTCTATAAATATATATTCTTACAAGTAACGTCAAGGAAAACTTTCCACTTTCACTTTATTTTCTTTTCACTTCAAGGAAAATAATTATATATAAAAATTTTTAATCTTTGAGGAAGTTTACAAGTCCACATTCAATTTACATATTTAATACCATTTAGATATAATATCTTAAAAATATATCGATAATTTTCAGTACAAAAACGTCTTATATATTACTGTGTTACAGTACAATTCATTTTTTATCACCTACGTTTCAGTTTGTCGGTTTTATCACAGGGGGATTAAAATCTTCGCCTCTTCCGTTACCGTGGGGTGAGGTCATGAGAACGGACCTTTTAGGGTACCCATCTCCTCGGACCACCCGACGTTAGGTACCCCAGCGATTCTCAACCTGTGCTGACTCGTTGAAATGAAAGTGAGAAGTGAAAGTATGTAACCTCTTCCTTTACCGTTGGGTGAGGTCACAGGAACGGACCTCTTAGGGTCCCTGTCCGCTCGGACCACCCGACGACAGACACCCCAGCGTGTCTCAGCCTGCGTTGACTTCACTGAATCGTTAAAATCTTCTCTAAGTACAATGTGTAAAATAAATATATTACAATGTATAATGGGACGGTCCGAGGAGAAAGGTACCCTAAGGGGTCCGTCCTTGTGACCTCGTCAAAGGATAAAGGAAGAGGTCCTCTAGAAGGGCTGGGTCCCTAGCTTGGACGCAGAGAATTCAGAGGACGTAACTGTCCACCCAAGAAATGGTAATCACGGTGGACCTTTCGTATATGTATGTATGTGTGTATGTATTTGTATATGTGTGTATATTATAATAAATATATTAAATACGTATCTATTTTCCGACCATCCTTTATATGGTTTTATATGTAGTTTTACAATTGAAACCCCCTTACCATAATCCTTATTAATTTCTTATATCGACGAACGTTGAAAGACATCGTTATGAAAAGATAATCTCATTTTGTTACGTAAAAAAAAAATTTCGGACTAACATACTTTTTATTAGTCCAGTTTTTCCTAGTATAGTAAATATCAGAGTATTTCAGGAGAGTGACTGTAGAATGTTTACCCACCCGGTACCCGAAGTCGGTCCGTTGTACTTCAACTAAACCAACCAGACGAGTGTAAAGTATATATTAAAATAGAAAGGACGAAGAGAACTTTTTTTTTTTAAGTTCTCTAAAACGGTTATGTCCTGGGTGTGAGGGTGAACCGCTCGTACAGCCCTCGACTCTCCGTCGACCGAGGAAACCAGCATCGTACTTGCGCTCGACAGGTGTCGGGGGACCAGTGGCCGGAGGTGCGAGGGACAACAGGTACGGACCGGACGACCGTATCCGTCGGGAGGACTGGGGACGCACGGGGTGGGAAGACGAACCTCTCGTTCAAGTACCGAATCGACGGATGGACAGGGGGTCGGGAGGAGGGTCGCACGTGCGTACGAACACTTCCTCAAATGCCTGCTTATTTCCCTCCGGGGTTCTCCTCGTAGGTCAGGTTCCAGTGGGTCACTACACGCCGCCTCGGTCCTGGTCTCAGGCTTTCCCTCGGGTCGCTACCCAAGGAAGGTACCCTTTCCTAGAAAGGACTCGAGACTAAAGAGGTGGGTCTTATCCCCCACTCCACGTCAGTCGTCGTCGCGAGTCCGTAAGAGAACACATCTACCTAGGTGCACAACAGGACTGAGTGCTATTAAAGTTACTTACATCCCGTCCTTCCTCCTGGAACGTCTTGCGACCCCAGACCCTTCTTCTCTTTCACACCTTTCAACCTAGTGCATCCATACAGGTTAAGAAACACTGGGGGTACCTGACGTCGTGCGGTCCGAAGGGACAGGTAGTGTAAGAGAACCTCGAACGAGTTTGAGTCCAGGTAACTCAGCGACTACGGTAGGTTGGTAGAGTAGGAGACAGTGGGGGAAGAGGACGAAGTCAGAAAGGGTCGTAGTCCCAGAAAAGGTTACTCAGTCGAGAAGTGTAGTCCATCGGTCTCATAACCTCGAAGTCGAAGTCGTAGTCAAGAAGGTCACTTACAAGTTCCAACTAAAGAAATCCTAACTTACCAAACTAGAAGAACGTCAGGTTCTCTGACAGTCTCGGAAGAGGTCGTGGTGTCAAGCTTTCGTAGTCAAGAAGTTGTGTGTCGGAAGAAAGACCAGGTTGAGAGTGTAGGTATGTACTGATGATCTTTTTGGTATCGAAACTGATTTACCTGGAAACAGTCGTTTCACTACAGAGACGAAAAATTATGTGACCGATCCAAACCCTCCTTGTAACTGGATGGGAACTGAACAAACTCCAGGTACCCGTTCGGTATGACGAAGGAACGTGACTGAAGGTACGGTCGTTGACGGATGGATGGGGGTCCCACTGAATTCCAAGGACTGCTCCCAACCTATATAATTCTTTACGGTCATTGAACAATAGAAAAGGAATAGTCCGAGTAAGAGTGAAGAGAAAGAAGGAGGAGGGTTCACATTTGAGTACCGTATTTGTACTGGACCCTAAAAGAGAATTAAGTTTCCCATAACCGGTTGAAGGAGTGTTACTCGAAATAAATATTTTGAAGACTTTATGACCAGAGTCACTATTTGACGTATTATTCTCATTGTTTGTAGACTAATTTTACCTTTCATTTTCTGTCATGTCAGAAAGTCAATCTTTTAATAATGTAGTAGTCTCTACCGAAGAAAAGCTGAGCACAGAATGAAAGAGATTATTGTAATACGATTCGTGACCCCCTCTTCATTTTCAGCTGTTTTAAACCGAGACATAACGTATTTCAAACTGAGGTACAGTAGATTATAAGGCACATGAGGGGATGTAACGGGTCGGGGACCGTCGGTTAGTCCCGGTCATGGATCGAGTCCTATCAGTGCAGGTACCGTAAAGTAACCGATAACTTCTAGGAAACCGTGAACGTAGGGTACACCACAATTAGTCGACACATAGTCTACTGTCTCGGAGAAGTAGGACGGAGGGCCTCAGTGGTGTACCTTGTCTTAGGGGACGACTGGTCCTGACTGGTAAATCGTACTCCTTCTTTAATTGAAAACGAAACAATATGGAGACTCTAAACCCACACAAACAAAAAACGTCGTATTGGATCGGTTCCGACTGATTATGTTAGGGTCGGGAGTCATTATTCTCGATGACAAATAACTTGCGGATGACATACGGGTTCCTGAATTGAACAAAACAAAGTAAATTAGGAGTGACGGTGGGACATTCTCTCGACAATGGTACAGGTAAAGGGTCTGTTCCTTCGTAAGTCTCTCAGAACGGGTCACAGTCCGTCGATCATTCAACGTCCTAGTGCTAAGTCGGAGTCCAGACAGACTGAAGTTCCAACGACAAAGGAGGATTTGATCAAAGTTCAAGTTCTCTCGAATCTGTTCTTTTACATAAGACCTTCCCCTTCCAACCTCAGGCCCGAGTACCCTGTTTCCGCTCCAGGAATCAAAGACTACTCTTCCTTGTAGGTCCGAGTTCTAGGGGATCGTCTTGCGGCTACAAACTCTCTGTCTTCACGGCAAGATTTCCGACGAATACACAACGGAGACATATGTGGTAGTACAGACAGTCCGTGTAGTGATCACAAAACGAGGGTGGTCGTTCTTCTTAAGGATTCTATTCGGTAAGGGACAAAGTGCTCATAAAATTGGGTCTTTGTCCCAGTTGTAACATTTTGTGGTCCTATCCTTCCCTGGCGGAGACTCTGCGGGAGAAAGCCCACCTCCTCCCGTTTCGGGTCTCTACCCTTCACAGGGCTAAGTCTAGAGTACCACGAAAGGACCACGAGGAGTGTCGGCAAGGAGTTTGTAACCCGAAACCCGTCCTCGGGTGGTTTCTTTTACATAGACGAGGATTCTAGGATTACGCTGGACTTCCGTACTGGCGGAACCTGAGTGGGCGGACAGGGTCAGAGAAGTACGTGCGTAAACGGTTCTTGATTCATAAAAGGGTAGTCAATGGAGAAGACTCGAATTGTCCTTGGGAGACTCACTCGTCTCGTCCGGAACAGGGGGAACGTGTCTCCTCCTTCCTCATTTAACAGGTTCCAGCGTGGTGAGACACATTGACGTCGGGTCTAGAGAGATGAGAGTCTATTTGGACACTAGGAAGGTCTAAGTCCTCTACGCGAGAACGGTATCTGGTCGGACCACCACTGCCCGTGTCGAGACGTGAGTATTAGACCAGTAAGTTGGGAAGACTCTGAGTCAGAGAAGTAGACATTTTACCCCTCCGTTATCATGGAATTCTTTTTCGGTCGATTACGCATGTTACCAGAATTTTATCACGACCCCCGTGTCCCGAGGCAGGCGTAGTCGGTCCTGGGATTACCCTGGGACCCGTCGTCATCTACCTAACACCCGTTAAGAGTCCCTCGAGTCACCAGGTCCTACACATTGTCGAACAGCAAACCGACTTTGTCTTCAATTGATGAATGTACCTTACCATAATACTGCTATTAAATTTGTGTATACGTGGGGAAACACTTTTTACGGGTGATTCCCTCACTCTTATCACTCTTGGGTACATTAGCCTCCTCTCTGTAGTCCTTCGGACGCGGAGACCTCACCGACGCACATCCCTCTTTCCGTCCTTACAGAAACCACGGTACACCCCTTGGTAACCCTTTAACGTCTACAACCATCTTCCCACACTAAGGGTACCACAAATCATCCACCGGGTCCTTCTGGGTGAGTACGGGACGTCTGGGGGTCCCCCCTGTGTTCACGCGTCTCCTGCGACTCGTCTCGCAGCAAGGTGTTGGCCCTGAGGTCGTTGCGTGGACCTGGGGGCCCTGGGGGTCCACTCGTGTCAATCTGGTCTTACGTTCCGGAGACGGGGAAGGGATCAGAAGTGAACCCGGACTCGAGAAGGGCGGGTTATCACTCCTTTCTACCGGCAGTGTGAGACGGGGTCCGGTTCGACTGGGTCCGATCCGGGGGGCCCCGACGATTCCCACCCCGTTATCCAGTCAGTGTACCGTCCTTCCCGACCAGAATTTCAAACAACCAAGTCATCTTCAAACAAAAGCAACAAGTCAGCGAGTCAGCACAGGCTGAAAAACGTCGGGGTACCTGACGTCGTACGGTCCGAAGGGACAGGAAGTGATAGAGGGATTCAAACGAGTTTGAGTACAGGTAACTCAGCCACTATGGTAGGTTGGTAGAGTAGGAGACAGTGGTGGAAGAGGAGGACGGGAGTTACAAAGGGTCGTAGTCCTAGAAAAGGTCACTGAACCGAGAAGTGTTGAGCACCGGTTTCATAACCTCGAAGTGGAAGTCGTAGTCAGGAAGCGTGCTTATAAGTCCCGACTAAAGGAAATCCTACCTGACCAACCTAGAGGAACGTCAGGTTCCCTGAGAGTTCTCAGAAGAGGTCACGAAGTCAAGCTTTCGTAGTTAAGAAACACGAGTCGGAAGAAATACCAGGTTGAGTCAACGGGTTCGTGTTTGCGTTTGTCTATGCATCACATTCATATAACAACCCCATTTTATCTGATCCGGGGTTTGGACCCCCGAAGTACTCCAGAGAAGACTTTCTGCGAACACAAAAGATCTCTTCTCTCTTTTACTACATAACAATTCCCACTACACGACGTCAATCCCTTTAACCCTCGACTTCCATTCGTCGACAACGACGACGATTCAGTGAAGTCAACACAGGCTGAGACACGCTTCCATTCGTCTGGATACAAGTTTATAGGGTTGGAGCCGCGAGAGATCAACACACGTAAACCGCTCATAAGAGTAAAGAGGCCCGGAGGGCAATAGTTGAGATTCTATCCTTCCTATTAAGGATGGACGGTCAATCTTCCTGTCGCTACCGTGTCCAAGAACACTATACCACCGACAGTGCTACCCCGAGGACCAGATATGCTCCAAGACACGGTCTACGAACGGAAGGGAGGTGGGGCCACGAGAACTTAGATGCGGGAGCCGGAATTTGACTTGACTTTACGTGATAACAGGTGAGTCAATAACGTAGCCGGTTTTACAAGGAAACTCAGAAAGGTATTCTGCAGTGTCTTGTAGAAACCGGTTGGGTTATGAAGTATTCAGGTGAGTGGCAAAAAGACGGTTGTATATCGTAAAAAATAAAATCTTTCAATCCATTGTAGTACTCGACGGACTACTTTAAAAGGTCATTGAAAATTTTAAAACAGTTTCATATCAACCACCGCGATCACCATTTCTTAGGTGGACGGTCACATCCGCTCCATTCTCTGTGCCCAAGTTAGGGATCCAGCCCTTTTAGGGGACTTCCTCCCGTACCGTTGAGTGAGGTCAATAAGAACGGACCTCTTAGGGTGCCTGTCTCCTCGGACCCTCGGACCATCCGATGTCAAGAACCCCCAGTGTCTCAACCTGTGTTGACCCTCTGAATCGTCGTCGTCTTATGCACTAGATGTTATAACACAATTAAAAACGACGTGTCGTTTCACTGAGTCAATACGTATAAATAAGAAGTATAAGGAAAGGTAACACCAAATAGTGTCCCAGAACTAATGTCAACGGACGCGAAATGTTGTCCCGGAACAGCAAATAGGAGTTGAGTAAAAAGTTTAATTCGGAGTAGGACTCGTTATGATCGGTACTTTGACACCCGAACTCCACGAAAAAAAAAAAGATTATACGGAATTTTATGTACGTATAGGTATTTTTGTCGTTAAAAGAAACACACTCTGTTTTTTCTTTTCTTAGTGACACAAATGGTCGCAAATAGAAGTGTCGTATGAAACAACCCGATACACGATTCACCCGAGTCAGTACCGGTTGAGAAACGTTGTGGTACCTGACGTCGGGCGGTCCGAGGAGACAGGGACCCTAAAAGGTCCGTTCTTATGACCTCACCCAACGGTACAGGAAGAGGTCCCCTAGAAGGGCTGGGTCCCTAGCTTGGACGTAGAGTAGACCACGTAACCGACCGCCCAAGAAATGGTGAGTGTGGTGGACCCTTCGGGTGTCGTATAAAATCCTATGGGGCTTACAGGTATAAATTAGGAGTTCTACAGTATAGTTCTCCTCTTAATAGGGCACAAGCTCTATTTCTTTACTTAAAGGACTAATTGTTCTGTAGTAGAACCATCGAAAGTTTCCAGCTAAACTGGAAGGAAGTTCTACAAAAGAAAAGTTTCCGCTAGAAAGTCTAGGACTTAGAGGAGGGGACAGTGGTTTCTCTCGTCCTGTAACATTATTCACCAAGGACCTGGAGCTTCGAAGGACGTTCAAACAACAAGGAAAACTTTTCTAAGTGTCAAGGAGGGGCAGGGAACATTTAGTTTGGGTTCGGAGGCTGCACTCCTCTTTGGCACTTGCCGAAACTTGCCCCGACCGACCTGTCCCGGCCTCCACCTGGAAGTTTCGGACCGACACGAAGGTGACCCTGGTACAGGTCCGTAAAGATCGTGCACCAGGGAACCGGTGGGTGACGCGGGTAGAAGGCCGCGGACCGAACCGGCATTGAGGGTGGGGGCGTCGTGTCACCCACCCTTGGTGGAGCACCAGGGACGGCCTCGAGCCCTTGGCCACACCTAAGAGGTCTTGAATCACTGAAATGTCACGGTAACCGAGTTTAATACCCCGTAGATTAGGACCCTACGACGATGGCGGACCCACCACGAGAGCGTGAACACTTTCGGAGTCCCGTTCACGCGACGACTCGAGAGCTCCTGAGAGTCCCAACGCTCCTTGTCTTTGGAGGAGTTGGTTCCCTGAGAAGTATTCCTATGTCTCCGTCAGGTTCTTTATCCCCGTTCCGACGTCTCCTCGGAAGTCCTTCCCGACCTTGGTCTTCGGCCTCATGTCGTCTCCGGGTCGGGGCGGCAGGAGGAGACGTTCTGGAGAGAGGGCGTCAATGAAGGACCCACAGGCTAAGTCAGGGCACACAGACTCGTCTGGCGACAGGACAAAGGTCGTAGGTACCCCGTCTTTCGTCGGCAGGCATCGAACTCTCAAAAGACGGTGGTTCTCTCTCTGATTTATGACAGAGATAGTCCGGGACACGGAGGGTTCCCTGCCTGTACGAGACCGGGGAGGTCGGGTCGGAGGTGACGTCGGTCTCGCTAGAAAAGTGTTACGTTTAGACTAATATAAGAAGGAGGACCCATTCTGTGAAGTCCTCGGGGAGTGTGAGAATCGTACCTCCACTTTGAAGAGATTCAGGACGCACCAGCCGGGGACGCATCCCCGGAGTGGGGAGACGGGTCGGAATAGGTCCAGGGGAACCAGGAGTCGGTCCGGAAGCGAGAAGGGAGGAAGGGGGCAGGGGTTGGAGGGGTCGGTCCAGTACGAGGGAGAATGTCTGAGAGTGTTGGAAACAGGGTCTACGCACAAATGCAAACACACATACTCCTCAGAAACTAAAAATGAACGGAGGGAGGTAAGTCGACGAGTGCGGACGTCCTACGTTTGAACAGACAAAGGAGAGGATGGTGTGTCAGACACGGGGAGTCCTTGTCGTCGAACTCGGAGTAGTACAGTGGGGAGGGTCGGAGAGTCTCGAAAACTAAAAGTAACAGCAACAATGACAAGTCAACGATTCAGTGCAGACTGCGAGACACTGGGGTACCTGACATCGTGTGGTCCGAGGAGACAGGAGATGACAGAGGGTCTCAAACGAGTCTAAGTACAGGAAACTCAGCCACTACGATAGCTGGGTCCATAATACAAACTCTGCGACGGGAAAACCTCTGTTTATACTACGACAATATCCCTTAATATAGGGTTTAGTGTTCGTCGGTAAGTCGATGAGTTTCACACCAGGTGCCTGGCCGTCGTAGCTGTAGTGGACCCCTCGACCAATTTTTACGTTTTAGAACTCTGAGCTGGGGTCAGGATGAGTAACTCTTACACATAAAAACAAGCGTTTCAGATTGAGTAAAAAATTTTTAATAAGTAAATAAACCGACGTAACCCAGAGTCACTGTCGTGCACCCTAGAAACAACGTTCTAAAAAGTAACTCTACGTGCCTGAGACAAATCAACACCGCGTGCCCGAAGTAACGGGGCTCAGTACACCCAAGAATCAAGAGACTGGTCCCTAGCTAGGACGCAGAGGACATAAAGTTCCACTTAAGAATTGTGACCTCGTGGTCTCTTCGGACCTCTTAGATACAAAATGATTCACTAAGTACACGTTAATTTCAAACTCTTCGTGACCTAATTCTGTGAAAATATGTCAGGATATTAGACGGAACTGAAGAAAGGTAAAGAGTCACGCACAGAAGACATGGTACTCGAAGGACTCGACCCTGGGACGTAGTGGAGTCCCGGTCCATGTCCGGACCGTACAATATCCGTTCCTAAAAAGATGGATTTTAATGCGGGGTCCTTTCCAGGTGCATTTTGGAAAGTAAAATATCCTACGAGATATCTAATAAAACAAAACTTGGTTTTCATGACAGACCCTTTCCGTGTAATAGAATTTTACTGGAGTCACGATCAAACCTACAAATATCGTCAGTGGACCACCTAAGTTATTTTTTCTTTACGCTGGGTTAAATCAGTAGTAAAGACCTTTCGTACTGAAATGCCAACATTAACGACCGATAGTGGTATGCGCACGGGAAACTTCTAGTAGAAATTTTCATAATGTCATATACGAATACAACGCCAGTGTTGGACGTAGGTGTTTTAATTAAATCTTTTTCTGACGAGGGACTTCCGAAGGGAGTATAGACGTGTCAAGGATTGGGACTCCACAATCGGGGATCCCTGTCTCGTCCCTCCGGGTGTAACCTGTCCACTGACCTTTCAGGAACGCCACGGAAATAATCGACCACCAACGTCCACTCAAAAGTTGAGGTTAGGAGTACTGTAAGGACCTTTTACCTTTACGACGAGAGACTCAGACGAACGGAAACTCGTAGTAAATAGGGTGAGACATCGATTTCGGAGTCAATAGGTCTATGGGGAGGGAGCCAGTAAGGGGAGGAAGTGATGGACATCGGAGAAGATAGACATCGGGTCCCTGGGCCCCCCTGGACTCTAGGTGCGAAGACGTTTCGACATCCAGGACTCTCGACGCCGACCAGGGGACACGGGAGTGTGAAGGACAAGACGTGTGGGAGGTGGAGCGTGTGGGATAGATGGAACATGTTACAGGTGGTGAGTGTAAGAAGGTAGAACGTGTAGGAGAAGTGTGTGGGATGGTGGAGTGTATAGGGTAGGTGGAACGTGTGGGAGACGGAACGTATAAGAAGGTAGAACGTGAGGGGTAGACGGGACACGTGGGAGGTGGAACGTATAAGAAGGTGGAACGCGTGGGGTAAACGGGACGTGTCGGAGACGGAACGTACGGGTGTCACGAACGAGCGACGGGAGGAGTGTTTCACGGTGGGTTTGGTCGAGGGTAAGGGGTGGGAGGGAAAGGTTAAGGAGTACGAGGTCTGTAAAAGGGGAGTCTAGATTAAGGGTAAGACAGGACGACGGTCCTAAAATAAATTACCTCCTTACCCTCCTGTTTTCATCTACTGACTGAACCTCGGGTAGAGAATAATACGATTGTTAGCCGTAAGACATAACCTGTAGACCAAAACGAACCAAAGACCCCACTTACACGTCCACCGACCACCACCCACCGCAAGAGACCCCACCTCCTCTCCCCTCACCCCGAAGGATGGTTTGACTGCCCCGAAAGTTCCCTCTACGGTGGAGATCCAGGTCGGGATTACCGGTGCCTCGGGATCGTTCTTTCTCATATTTACCTGACCCCGACAACGTCAGTACCTAAACCCCCTACCTACACCCTCAACTCCAAAAACCTTGGTTAACATTCCCCAGAAAGTACAGTTTCTGGTTCAAATGGGACACCCTGCACCCCTCGTCACTCCTCACCTGGTCCTACGACCGTACTACCACAGAATCCTGTTAGGGACATTGTTGTTGTTTCTCTTCCCTACTCTCTCCCGTTCTGTCCTCCTCCCGTCTAGTCAATCCTCTCCTAGCATCGTAAGGACGGCGGACTTCGTTCCGTCCCTGCCCCTTTTTTCTTTCCTCTCCCAACTACACATTCTTGAAGTGTTCCGTCTTCGCCCTACTACGCCTTTCTTTAGCGGACCCCTCCTGAAGGACGAAATATCCACACGTCGACCCCCCGCCCGTGGGTCGGTATCTGGTCCACGGGACCTCCTCCAACCCTCTACGGTCGGAACTCCCCGGGACACCCTCCTCAACAGGTCCACAAACCTATGCACCCGGACCCGAACCGTCTAGACCTACCTAACCCCCGAACGGCGTCCCTAAGTCTTCCGATCTCTCTGCTACCACTCCACTGGGTCTTCGTCGTCGTTTCACCAGACCTTTTCACCTACCTTAACTCTCTGTAAATCCTCCACCCTACCCGCCGTGAATCTCTGCCAACCTTGCACCGCCCACTCTACCCCTGTCTTTAGTTTCAACCGAAGGACAAAAGGTCTACGGTGTCGTAGACTCTCCTCCCGTCCTGTTAGGCCCTTGCTCCTCGTTAAAGCCCCCTTTCTACTACTGAATCAAACGGAACAAGGGTCTCGTCTGGAACGTCACTCCTAAACCTCATTCCCCTACTACTCCTTCGACTCACGCTCTCCTGCTATGACTACTTTCGACACTCGTGTGTGCCATGACGACGCCCGTCCCCTCTGAACCGGGAGGACCCCTGGGGGGCTCCGTGACCCCTGGTGCGGACTCCAACCAGAGGCCTTCGACCAACTCGTATGACGACACCCTAACCAATTGAGAGGGTGTGGAGGTAGGACGGGACATCACCACCCTCCGAACACCCCCCACCTTCCCCACTCCCTTCAGCCCCCGTCTTCCCAACCCCTCTCTTACAGGCGTCCTCCTCTCGGGGAAACCTTTACGTGTCAATAGAGTCTCGTCTGGTTCCCCAGACGACTTAAACACTGTCCACTACTCTGTCGAGTCTGCCCAACTCAGGGGCCGTAGACTCTGAACGGGGACCTCTATAGGGGCTTGTCTATCACCACTGCACCGTCGTCGGCAGTTCCCCGGGACCTGCGACACGGGACCTGGGTGCCCACAAGCACGAACAAATCCCGGGAGCACCCAGGTGCCAGTCTAATCTGGGTCGCGTCTACGAGAGGAGGGTGGGGACCCGACTGACGTCTCGGGTGCACTGAAGTCGTGAACCAAGGGAAGGGCGTGTTATCGGCAGCCGAGAAAGATGTGGAGACGGGAGGGAGGCCGAGACAGCCCTCGTAGTGAACAGTTGTCAAGGTTCTTTACCCCGAGTAATTCGTTTCTCCTTCGTCCATCGGACCCTCCTCTATCCAGGCAGACTTCTGTCAGACCTCGAAGTTTTCGTCCTCTCGGCTCACCCTACTCCTCGCATAGGTGTATTCGTTGTGATTCACTCGAGGGACCTCAGTCTCCTCCCCGAGCACGTCTCTCGTCGCACTCGGCTACTCGCTTCCAGTACCTTGACCGCGGCCTAGGGACAGGGGCGACGTAGGAGAATCGGTGTCTGGTCCGCCCCAGCAACTTACCCGGACATGAAGACAAAGAAATGTAGACGTCACCCTACAGTGCGGATCGGGTCGTGGTAGACTATAATATCTTTAGATGAACTTGGTGTTTACACTGCCGTTTGAAGACCACGACGTACGATTCAACGAAGTCAGCACAGACTGAGACACACTGGGAGACTTGACTTGGGACGGTCCGAGGATACAGATACCCTAAGAGGTCCGTTCTTAGGACCTCACCCAGAGGTACGGGAGGAGGTCCCCTAGAAGGACTGGGTCCCTAGCTTGGACACAGAGAATTCAGAGGACGCAACCGTCTGCTCAACGAATGGTGATCGTGGTGGACCCTTAGGAGAGACCATCGGTGCAAAATTTTTCCTTTTTCTTTACGGTAAGTAAAGTTATTGTGTAAAATAGATTGAGTCATATGAGGGTTAGAATAGTAAAGTCGTACCTTAGTTGTATTTCTTCAAACTTACTCGGCAAAATGTGCCACCGGTCCCTCGTTCCTAATTAAGAAGTTTGAGGTCGCATACGAGAAGTTGAATGTCGTCGAGAGTTGAGTCTGGGTGGGGTCAGTTCAAGAGGGGTCCGTGTACACCGACCACCGGTGTATACGCCACCGCCTTCGGGTCCGGTGGACGGGCCTCCCAGGGCTCCTCTTCCGGTCGGGGGGTGTGCGGAGACGACAGTCGAGAAGTGACATCCTAGGTTCGGGGTATTATTCTATTAATGTCATGACCTGTCACCACACTAGCAATATTTCCGTTCTGGAATAAACTCGGAGTGTGGGTGGGACACTCTAGACAAAACTGTAATAATGGGGACTTTATCAAGTCCGTGACTTCAGAGTCGTCAAACGGACGTCAGGACAAGGACGAATGACCACTGAAGTCTGGGACACGAATAAGCACTTCGTAGGGCGGTCGGGATCCCCTGTGAGTGTCAGTAAGTGGAGTCCCGGAAACGTATACGAGAAGGGAGACGGAAGTCACGGGTGTAAAGGAGAGCGGGTGTCAAGGGACGGACCCATTAAGAGTGAAAAGGAAGTCCAGTGCCAAACCTGATACGGAGGAGGTCCTTCGGAAGAGACGAATGTCGGAAGGACAGAACCCGTCTCACTTGGTGAAGGGGTCGTAGACACCGAGAGGGCAAGTGGTGGTATCGTGAGCAGAACGACGCACCATTGACGGGCAAGTGGACAGACAAGGGGAGGACCCGTGTCCTGACAGATAGACCGGGTAGTGTTGGGGGGGGGACGGGCCGTGCCTCGGTCCGGGTACCGTCCCTGGGTCCGTATTAACAATCCACGACGACACCTAGGTTCTGTCACGGACCGACTTCTGGACGGTGGTAACAAACGAGGCAAAGACTACTAGGGGTCTATGCCTTGGGCTGTGTGTCAGCGACACCAGCCATTCACAGTATTAGTGTTAACCGTCAATCGGGGGACCAAGGACCGTCCATCTTGGGAGTAAAAAACTCATTGATTGGGAGTCCCTTCCACTGGGACAAGAATTGAGTCGGCGATGACCCTTTACATGGGGGTAACAACCGTTAAGTGAACCATCACTCTGTAATCCCGAACTCTGCAATCCTTTCAACCACCCCGACCTCAGGTACACAAAGATCCTTTCTAAGGAACTAGAATCCTTTCTTTCAGTCTCTCGTCCTAGAACAGTACGGACCCACACTGGAGATCCGGACCCGGAGACAGAGTATTGGTCCTTCACTAGACTCGTGTGAGGAATCTCTGTGACCCGTGTCGTCTCGGTTTTCCACCGTTTCCTCAGGAACTACTGTAGGAGCTTCTCGCCTCGAGTGGTCGGGGCCTCGACAGGACTGAGTCCTGAAGAACAATCTCCCTCTTCTGTGAATAGTGAAGGCGGTTCACTCAACCCCAAAAGACAAGGAAAATCGGATTCAGTCGGGTTGTCAATGTGGTGCACAACCTCCGTGTCACGCCAGACTCTCGTCCACCTGTCGTGTCGTCCCTACACCCGAGGTCGAGGTCGAGACTACCAGGCACTCGAGAAACACGTTTCGAGCCCACGGCGAAGAGGTGTTTCGGAGGAGAGAGGGAGGAGGCCCAAGAACAGACACACAGAGGTACTAGGGACGAACGTAGAAGAGAGGGACACCGAACTGCGAGTAGTAAAGACATCGGGGCACAACATGGAACGTGTATCATCCACGAACTTTTTCGTGACCTGAGCTTCACTTTTCTACGACGACGACGACGACGATTCAGCGGAGTTAGCACAGGCTGGGACACACTGGGGTATGAGCCGTCGGGTGGTCCGAGGGGGCAGGGACCCTAAGAGGTCCGTTCTTGTGATCTCACCCAACGGTAACGGAAGAGGTACCTTTCTACCCATCTAATTATAATTATAACGATGAAGGGTCGAGTATTCCCTCTCCTCCAGAGGGGATTTCGGTAGACAACCCGACTCCTAAACAGAGGACCGAGACTCCGAGTCGAAGAAACAGACATTTTACCCTTCCGACCCGATCTAGAGGTCGAGTTTCTCCCAGGTATTGAACTATCGTAACATATGACTCCCGGACGGTACACGACCCGACACGTTGGTCCCCGAATCTGTGTAAACATAGGTGGCCCTAAGAGTTCCAGATCCCTTCTTTCATGAATGAACTCTCTATCCCAATATATGACTCCCGGAGGGGGTTGGGGTCACCATTTTCTGGGTGGGTGGTCACGTCCTCTGGGTCCTCTACACCCAAGCTAGGGACCCACTCCTTCTGAGGGACCTCCTCCCGCACCGTTGGGTGAGGTCACAAGAACGGACCTCTTAGGGTACCTGTCTCCTCGGACCTCCCGACGTCAGGTACCCCAGCGCTTCTCAGCCTGTGTGACTCGTTGATTCGTGTCGTGTCTGGTCCGTCCACCCGTCCCCTCTACCACCTCCCGTCCCCTTCCCACCTTAAGGTGCACCCTCTCCTCGGGCGGTCTCCTCCGTCCTATGTCCCGTGAAACGACCCCACCCCCACCCCAAAAGAGGTCTCCGAACATTCCTGGATTACAGACTAAGCCCGAAGACTCTTTGTCGGAAATTTTTTTTTTTTAGTTACGTTGGAGTCCGAAACAACCAATTCCCAGTAGACATTTAACTTCTACAGTGGTTCGGTAGTGACAGGGGTTCTCTCCCTTGGCTGGACCCCTTCTTTCGAGAGGATGGATCTGAAACAGGACTCAGGGGACTCGACGGGTGTCCCTCGAACAGGACCTTTTTAGTCTCTCCTCCGAACAGGGGAAGTCCATCAGTGTGTCACCAACATCTGCCCCCGGGGACGCGAGTCGGAGGTCCCGATAACAATTGTAAAGCCCTTCAGTCTCCTTTAGCAAATGGACGGCGGGTCCGGCGGAAGCAGAGACGACCTAAACGGAGCTGTGCCACCGAGCCGAGACACGAGAGTGACACTCTCACACTACCTTGTGTGGTTCACACGGAAACTCGGTAAGTTTCGACCATTTCATCTCAGAGAGAATTAGGGACCTGAAACCACCACCTACCTTAATAAAGTACGTCCTTTCTAAAGATTCTCTCGGAAACAAATCCTTGGTTAATTGGTCTAGTAAAGATTCGAAAGTCGTCGGGCTTGGAGCCGCCACAACCGGTGAGCCCCGAGGGACGGGGGGATGGGTCCCACGCCGGTGAGAACGTCGGTCGAGGTGAGGACAAGACGGAGAAGGAACTAGTCTCCCTTACCCTCCTACCCCTCTACCAGAGAGCTCCTGGATGCCGTGTGGTCTTTAACGAATTAGTAAAGTATTGTGGCCCTCCTCCTACCCCAGTACTAAGGGTAAACTGTCCACGTGAGTGACTCCGAGTCGTTCTACATGGGTGAGTAGGTAAATGTGCTCATACTTAATTCCCGGATGGTGTCCTACTTGGGACTCGGACCTCGACCTCTATGTTGCCTCTTGTGAACTTGTACAAGGGGTGCGAGCACCTCGAGTGACAGATCCTCCCCTCCCCCGGGACTACTGTAGAGGGGCGTCCATTTACAACAATCTTCTCAAATCAGATCCGACCCCTTCCGAAGGACCTCCTCCGCCACAAACTTGACTCCACCCTTCGTACTCATCCACAATGGGTCCGTCTCCCTCCCCGGTCCACTAGACTCGCCTCCCTTGTCGTGAAGTTTCGGGAGCTTCGTTCTTCCTCGAATCTCAAAAGGTTCCAGAGTCTCCACGCACACCTCTCCCGGGCCTCTTTCTCTTGTGCGGCACGCGGTCTGCCAGTACGCACACTAGAGCAGACGAGGGGACTCGGTGGGTAGGACAAATGTGCACCCTTTTGACTCCCAGTGTCTCCCGTCCAGTGTGACGACCAGTCTCCACCTCGACCCGTCGGGACTAGGTGTCGGGTCCGGAGGGGTTTGGGGTCGAGCCCGGACCTGGGTACTTCGACGGTCGCGGGGGCGGGTCGTGGAACTGAGGGGGAAAAGGTCCACGCTCTAAAGGACGTCCCTTTTGGGTCTGTCCGAGAGGAGTCGACGTCCAAAATCGAAGACCAGGCAGAGTCGTCGTAGGAACGAACTTAGTCTCTCTCTTTTGAACCCCAGACCAGTAACATAAGGTAATTCAGAGTAATTCTACGTTTAAACATGTCAAGTGTTTCTTCCGTTAAACCTCCGTAAAAGCGGCCACTGTATCCTGAGAATAGTCAAAGAGACGAGACAACCTTCCAGACTCCCATCCCCTTCACACGCATGATCTTGGGTGGTACGACGTAAACCGACCCGAGGCTCCCCTTCACGTAGGACACGTCGCTCTATTGGGCGTCACACGTCTTTGACGGGGCCCGAGTACTGGGGACCACATCCCCAGTGGGTGAAGACCCGAGGACGTTGGAAGGAGGGGAGACTCGGGGTACTGGGGGTGGACGATCGAGACGGGACCGGAGGACTACACCCGGTCCTCCCCAACTCCGTCAAGAGACCTTGGTCTGGTGGACCGAAGTTTAGGGTGAGAAGGTGAGTAACCGACACACAGAAACCCGTTCAAAGAATTGGAGAGACCCGGAGTCACAGGAGAAGACACTTCACTTTGCGACTATCGTAGTCGAATATTCCGACGACACTTCTACTTTACTCTACTACGCACCTTTCGCGAACCATTCGTGGGTCGGGTAAGTACAACCCGTAAAGGTGACCAAGACGGTCCAGGGGTCTAAGACACACCCATCAAGATTGGGTCTGGGACCCAAGTCTCTGGAGAATAACAACGACAGCACCTCAATCTGCAAGAGGTCCAGGACCTACGGGACGGGACGCCAGGTGGACAGACACTCCGTGTCCTTGTTGGTTATGGACGAAGAAACGTACCCATCGGTGGACGACCAACCGACAAAGGGGTAAGACCTACAGTTTGAACCGGAAGGTCGGACCTGAAAAAAGACAGTGGACTGGGGACGGAGGGGTGGTAGTGAATCAGATGCCGGGGCGGTGGACACCGGTCTACGTTAATAAATATTTATTTACTAAGTTGACTGTAGTAGTAATAATCTCGATTGTCAACACCGCTCGAGAAATGGAAATTAATACAATGGCGTAAGAGTGTTGTCAAATGAATATATCTTTGACTCCGGGTCTCTTCACCTCACTGAACGGGCTCCTGTGTGTCGACCATGTCCCTTCTCGACCTCGAGGCTGGTACAGACAGACTGAGGACCGGAAGAAACACTCGGGAGATCCGTTCGACGGGACGCCAAAGGTTCACGGACGACACACGGTCCGCGACGCGGGTCGTGGACCCTACCTCTCTGGTGGTAGAAATCGGAGTCCCTGTGTGTGTCCCTGTCCGTCCCCTGTTTGTTACTGTCCGCTCCTCCTTCACACCGCCACCTCCCTTGAGTCCCCTCACCGCACTTTCTCTGACACCTCTTCCGGAAACAGAAGGGTCCCGCCTCAGTTCCCTTCGTCCCCGGAGTCGCCTCGCTTGTGAACGGAACTGTCAACTTCCTTCGCACCTTCAGAGACATCAGAACGTCGCCTTTCGTTCCTCCCTCCCCGTCCCCGTCACCGAACGTCCACACTCCAGGACCCCACGTAACTTCACATCCCTGGTCCCTACCTACTACCCGCCCCTCGTGGCACCTTCCCCTCCGTTCTTCGTATCCATCTCCGGTCCAGTAAGAGCAAGTGAGGGAGTCAGCACAGGCTGAGACGTTGGGGTACCTGGTGTCGTACGGTCCGAAAGGACAGGAAGTGATAGAGGACCACACACGAGTTTAAGAGCAGGTAGTTCAGTCACTACGGTAGGGTGGTACAGTAGGAGACAGCAGGGGAAGAGGAGGACGGAAGTTAGAAAGGGTCGTAGTCCCAGAAAAGGTTACTCATCCAGAAGCGTAGTCCACCGGTTTCATAACCTGGAAGTCGAAGTAGTAGGCAGGAACGTTACTTATGGCTCGCAACTTAAAGGAAATGTTAGTTGGACCTAAATAGAGAAACGACAGGTTCCCTGAGAGTTTTCAGAAGAGGTCATGGTGTTAAGTTTTCGTAGTTAAGAAACCGGGAGTCGGCGGAAATACCAGGTTGGGAGTATAGGTAAGTACTGATGTTTTTTTTTTTGGTTTCGAAATTGATGTATCTGGAAACAACCGCTTCACTACAGAGACGAAAAATTATGTTACAGGTCTAAACAGTATCGAAAAGAAGGTTCCTCCGGTCTAGTACGACTCGTAGTTTCCGGTCCGGTTCAGTCTTGATTGATCTCCAAACCCCAGTACCCAAGTTCTTAGTCTACCTGGACCGGACCTCAGACTCGAAGAGGTGAAGGGACGACACACTGGAACCTGTTCTGAGAACTGGAGAGACTCGGAACCAAAGAAGTAGACACTTTATCTCCTCCTTATTAGGTTTCCGGAGAGAGGATCTCATCAACACTCTTCTCCGCGCTTTTAACGCCTCACAGAGATGTTCACTTGGAACAAGTCGTGACTGACGAACGCGAACGACCCGTCCACACCCTTCTCCCACTCAGTCCTTGGGGACGTCCTCTCGACCCACGACACTTCCTTTCAGTTCGTCCGAATCTCAATCTCTATTGTTCTCTCCCCAACCCCTCCCCTCAATAGATGTGGTCCCGAGTGGTTCGGGACCTCGGTGGCCAGCCGTAAGCAGGCATAAATATCGGCGAGGGGTAACGGACGTAATGATAGTCGAGACGGAGGACAATCTAGTCACCACCGTAATCTGAGAGTATCCCCACACTTGGGATGGGAATTTCAGTTCCGATTTCTCGGACTTTAACGGCGTTTTATCTGTATTTCACACGTTGTTTACCTTACTCGAACTTAGTCGGGCTTTGGTAGGAGGGGTGGTGGTGGTGGGTTCAGACACCTTTTTAACAGAAGGGGTTTTGGCTGTGGACCACAGGTTTTCCAACCTCTGGTCACTAAATTTTGTGTGTTTTATCCGAAGGGTCCACCACGAATGCCATTTCTTGGGCGGACGGTTACGTTGTATAAGTCCGAACTAGGGACCCATCCCTTCTAAGGGACCTCCTCCCGTACCGTTAGGTTAGGTCATCAGAGCCGAGTTCTTAGGGTACCTGTCTCCGCGGACCACCCGATGTTGGATACTCCAGCGTTTTTCAGTCTGTGCTGACTTCGGCAAAGCGTGCGTGCTATTCCCTGCACCGTAGACTCGTCTCTGACCTTCCTCCACCGTACGTGGTACTCTACTGAAATTAATCGTTGCAACCCGGGTTTCCTCCGTCCCGTGTCCCGGGAGTTTGGTCGAACAACTCGGTACACCTTCCCCACGTCGGTCCGCGACACAGACCCGAGGACGAGGTCGCTTACAATTGTCACGTGCGACTCGAGAAAATGATAAAGGTCGACAATCCCCTCATGGATAACAGTTGTACATTTACACTGTTTAACTCTTTACTCCGTCCTAAAGTAGTAGTGTCGATCCGGAAAACAATGGGAAACACTAGTGCCGTTCCAGACTGTCGGAGAGGTCAGGACCGACGTGGGCTCCGTCGACGTTTCGGGTCCTGAGTCCGCAAGGACCCGTCTCTCGTTCGGGTCCCGTCGAGTACGGTCCCACCACACACGTCTCCTAAATCCACTTGTAGCCGTGCCTGACACTAAAGTCCTAAGAGAAGACTGGACTAAACGGGTCCTCCCAAGTACCGGGACGGTCCTCGGGTTCACTAGACAAGTGCCAGACCCTTCCTAACCCCCGGTGGTACACGATATCCGAATCTACGCCTTTCTAACCCAAAAGCTGTGATGGAGACAGCAAGTCCCACCACTAAGAATCTGGTGGTTACCGTCTTAAGAGACCCTAAGGAATAAATTTTGCGTCGAAGGTCGGGACAGGGCCTGGACGATGTACGTCCGGGGACCTTAGACAGAAGTTGTTCGAGAGGTCACCAAGTGTGCGGGACGTTTCAATCTCCTGTCACCTACTCATCCCCCTGAAGGGTCCACCCCGATCACCATTCCTTGGGTGGACGGTTTCTCTACACCCAAGCTAGGGATTCAGCCTTTATAGGGGACCTCCTCCCGTTCCAGTGGGTGAGGTCATAAGAACGGACCTCTTAGGGTACCTGTCTCCTCGGACCACCCGATGCCAGATACCCCAACGTCTCTTAGCCTGTGTTGACTTCCCTGAAACGTGCTTGACTGTGTGTCAACTCACCCCGATGACTAGTCTTCTTATCAACGTCAGACCTAACAGGAACACTCAGGGAACCTGTCGTCCGTCTAGGTTGGTCAGGTAGGATTTCTTTCAGTTGGGGTTTATGGGTAAGCTTCGTGACTACGACTTTGACTTCGAGGTTATAGGAGTACGCCACTCCTTCACCCACTTTTCGGAGACAGTAGGAAGTTTACTCTTCTTTTTTTCTTTTTCGGACTATATACATAAGACCTCCGTTTACACAGTGAAAGGTTGCCTAAGAAAGGTAGGACCTGTGTTAACAGTAAAGAGAGACCACTCAGTAACGTCTTCAACCGAAAAAAAAAGAGTGACGGAACATACTCTTTTCCTGTGTAAAAGTCCCTGTCCGACTTTGGAGGGGGCCCTGTCCTGAACCTTTAAATGAAAAATAACTCAAGTCGATCACCTAAATGACCCCGGTACTGTCTCGGGTCAGGATCCGACATCCCCTCGGTGCATCTGAAGACCGTTGTCTCCCCTGGCAGTACGAGGAGAATTAGTCATGGGTAGGAGCAATCGAGTCTAGACGGGAAAGGCCCTGACGAAAGTCTGACAGACCGACGGTAGGACGATCAAAATTACTCTTTTGTAAAGGTTCATGGAAAACTGTAAGTAAGTACGTAGGGACGCGGTTTCTTAACTACGAAAACTTGACACCGTGACCTCTTCTGAGAACTCTCAGGGAACCTGTCGTTCCTCTACGTTGGTCAGGTAGGAATTCCTTTAGGTGGGACTTATAAGTAGTCTTCCCGACTACGGTTTCGACTTCGAGGTTATGAAACCGGTGGACTTACCTTCTCGGCTGAGTTACCTTTTCTGGGACTACGACCCCTTCTAACTCCCGTCCTTCTCTTCCCCCACTGTCTCCAGCTCTGCCAACCTACCGTAGTAGTTGAGTTACCCGAACTCAAACTTCTTTGAGACCCTCTATCACTTCCTGTCCCTTCGGACCGCACGACGTTAGGTACCCCAACGTTTCAGCCTGTGCCGAATCACTGAATTACTGTAAGTAGGTAGACGACACATAGTATGAGTAATCTCGCACACAAGGACCTCGGTAAGAGGTCATCGAAGGGTAGACCGAACGTCAGTCTCGGTCTCACGGAGGGCGTAGTCGTTCCGGTGACCGCTAGATTAGGGCCAGTGGAGAGATTGGAGGAGACGGAGAGTAAGTCGTGGTCGACATGATTGGAGGGAGGAGACGATTGGAGGCATCATGGGCGAGTACAGATAACTTGTACGGTTCCCACGTAGGTGGGGTCCTGGAAACGTGTCCGACGAAGAAGGAGGACGTTGCGAGAAAGGGGGGTCTAGAGACACTGTGAGGAAAGGAGTGAAGGAAATCCAGAGACGAGTCTTTAGTGGTGTAATGGGACTGGTAGGACTTACTTTGTCGTAAGTGGGGTCGGTAGCGATTGGGGCAAAAGGAGGCTCGTACATGTCTCAAAGGTACAACACACACACGAATCTACAACTACATCTCTATTGAACGAGTCAGCACAGACTGGGAGACGCTGGGGAACGTGACATCCGAGGAGACGGGTACCCTGAAGGGTCCGATCTTATGACCTCACCCAACGGCAAAGGAAGAGGTCCCCTAGAAGGGCTGGGTCTCTACCTTCGACGTAGAGGCCGTAATCGTCCACCTGACAAATGTTGACAAGCTGGGCCGTTCAGAAATATATCATAAATAAGTGAAGGAAAAAAAAAAAAAAAAAATTAGAGAGAGAGGGGCATTCTTACTATCGAGGGACATCTATCCTCGACACTGAACCAATGACCATAAAAGGGTTGTAGATTATGTACAATTCACATAACATCCAGGAATCATTCATTACTAACCACCTAACTTACTTACTTACGGACGGAGATAAGGAATGGTCGACACACTGGACTTCGAGGCATCGTAAGACTCGGAGTCCCTGGTCCGGACACTTTACTTGAACAGTACCCCCAAATGCACAATTTCCCCTGTCACGGACAGTCTCGGAACGTACCAATGATCGTGGGAGTTTCAGGAGTCACTTAAGACTGGATGGAATCTGAGAAGAATAAATCTGGTAGTCTCATTTTACCTTCCACGATTGCTTTTACTTTCTCCAAACGTTTCACGGTAGCACGACTCTAAACCGTCACCGAGGTGGGTCCACCGACCTTAGTCCTTTCCGAAGAGTGCCCCAACCGTAAACTCGGTCCTGAGACCCGATCTGTCCAAGACTCGTCTAGCCATGACTCAAACACCTTACTACCATGTTTTCTACCCCGTTACTCTCCCTTCTTCGTCTCCCTCCTTCAAGTCCCTGATCAATCCGTACGAAGCATTTGAGACCCCTGACACTTTGTGCCCCTCCCACCCCTCTTCGTCTTATTCCTACACCTTCGTAAAAAAAAAGAGGGACGGTCTTCTCTTTGGTCAATAACGTTGTTAACTTGATTCTATTTTAGACTAAAGGCCAGGGGAAAAACCCCGACTCCCGAAACGTCAGTCATTTCGTTAGGGAACCGGAACGGAAAACCGAGGAGTGTTGGGAAGATACCCCTACGGTCTACATAGTCCACAAAAATAAAGACGGTCCACAATGGACATTTATTGGAATTTACTCAAGAGTGTAGGGATTCTGTGAATAATCAATACCACTCTAAAGACCCATGTCCCGATGGCACGACACAACATCTAACTCTTCTTTAATTTTTATGTAGACATTTCCCTTCGGTTCTTCCTTCTACACTCCCCCTTTCTGATTTAACAATTGAAGTCTTTCGTCCTCCTGATCGTAGACGGTAGGTAGGTGACTTGCGACTCGTGAATGAGACATGTTGTGCCGCAGAAGTCCGGGGCCCGGGTCACTGGCCCTGAGACCGGTGAAACGTATGAAAGTGAAAGAAACAACAACAACAAATCAGTGATTTAGCACTGGGGTACCCGATATCGGGCGGTCCGAGGAGACAGGTACCCTAAAGGGTCCGTTCTTGGGACCTCACCCAACGGTAAAAGAGGAGATCTCCTAGAAGGGTTGAGTCCGTAACTTGGACATAGAGAACGCAGAGGACGTGACGTCCGTTCTCCTCAAGAAATGATGACTCGGTTGAGATGAGCTGACTTTTCATCCTTTAAAGGTATTGAATTCCCTACAACCTCCAAAGTAGAGTTTACAGTTAAGGTCAACTAAAAAATGCCGACGGGTCTCTTCTAAAGACTCTGTTATCTCACTCGAATCGTCTTTCCTTAGACCACTGACTAATCATTACAGACGTACCCCAATTCCTCCTCTTAGCATCCAGTTTGCGGTGTCGAAACGGTGACGTCCTTACTCGACACACATATGGATAATAAGTGACTGGACTCCCAAATTTCGTCTTCTTTTATTAAAGAACTCGGACGTGGCAACCACTCACGCTACACCGACCATTGAGTGCACCTCGCGACGTCCATAAGTCCCGACGTTTCCTCTGTCCTTCGCCACGGGGTCCTACCATTGAGTCTCTTCAGGTGCGTACGATTCAATGAAGTCAGCACGGGCTGAGAAACGGTGAGATAGCTGGCATCGGGTGGTCCGAGGGGACAGGTACCCTAAGAGGTCCGGCATCATGACTTCACCCAACGGTACGGGAAGAGGTCCCCCTAGAAGGGGTAGGTGCCCAGCTTGGACGCAGAATGCAGAGGGGGTAACCGTTCGTCCGAGAAATGGTGGTCGTGGTGGTCCCTTTGGGTTCAGTCTCTCCGTCCTGAGGAATTTCTCGAGTGTAGAGGTCTCAAAAGGTCAACAGAGTAGGTGGGGAGTTTTCCGAAGTACTCGGAAGTGGTTCGTAAGTTGAACCAAGAGTATCTCTGTTAGAAGGACGTGAGTACAAAGTGGAAGAACACAACTTACATTAAACGATCAACTACATGTTACCTATGTTAGTCTTGTGTGTCAAACCTTTGTCTCGATTGAGAATCACGCATGTTGTGTCACCGACCCTTGTCTTCCCCGCTTTGATCTCTACGACCTAGTGACAGAATGTTCTTCCTCCCTTCCTAAAACCAATTAGGTCATTTAATCAATACGATTAATTCTCTCGTAGAGGACATTTGTTTATCAATAGAATTTTTTTGTTTTTCCTAAGTCGGAAGGATACGACAAGACATCGGAAAAAAACGATTGAGTTCGCTTCTCGTCTCCGTCGAAAAATACAGTAGTTTCTGAGAGTGGTGTTGACATACGGACCCCAAGTCACCGTCCCTGGATGGTGCTTTGACTAGGGAAAAGTCACCTGGAAATGCAGTAGAGGTCAAACCCTGATATTGTCCCTTACAACGGAACAAGAAGGAGTGACCCATCTCCCCTCGAGACTTACCACTCCTCACGTTTACCTGTCATTTTCCCTTGTCTCCTACTCTTGCATTTTACCCCGTCGGTGACACTTTTGGTCGTGTCCAAGTTTTGTACTTTGGATCTTAGTTGTGTCCTGGTCTTTGAGGTGAAGACCCGCAAATAGACCTTCTCGACTTTCGTCACAGAACTTCGTCTTGAACATGTAGACACAAGTATCGTCACAATGAGTACCCTTGCTTTCCCACTTTTGTTGGGTCACAAGTCACCGCACACTCGCCTAATCGCTTCACACTAGATACGTAAGTCACCCTATAATGATCTTTCTTCTTTACGACCGTGGACGATGTTGCGCCTACTTTGAACTCCTGAAAAAAAAAAAAAAACATCAGTGATTCAGCACAGGTGTGTTATTTGACACATTTTAAGACTTTCTCTACCCTTATGGTCTGGTGGACGGGACGGAGAACTCTTTGGATATACGTCCAGTCCTTCGTTGTCAATCTTGACCTGTACCTTGTTGTCTGGCCAAGGTTTATCCTTTTCCTCATGCAGTTCCGACATATAACAGTGGGACGAATAAATTGAAGATACGTCTCATGTAGTACTCTTTGCGACCCGACCTTCTTCGTGTTCGACCTTAGTTCTAACGGCCCTCTTTATAGTTAGTGGAGTCCATACGTCTACTGTGGTGGGAATACCGTCTTTCACTTCTCCTTGATTTCTCGGAGAACTACTTTCACTTTCTCCTCTCACTTTTTCAACCGAATTTCGAGTTGTAAGTCTTTTGCTTCTAGTACCGTAGACCAGGGTAGTGAAGTACCCTTTATCTACCCTTTGTCATCTTTGTCACAGTCTGAAATAAAAACCCCCGAGGTTTTAGTGACGTCTACCACCAACGTCGGTACTTTAATTTTCTGTGAACGGGGAACCTTCCTTTCAATACTGGTTGGATCTATTGTATAATTTTTCGTCTCTGTAATGAAACGGTTGTTTCCAGACAGATCAGTTCCGATACCAAAAAGATCGCCAGTACATACCTACACTCTCAGTCTGACACTTCTTTCGACTCGTTGCTTCTTAACTACGAAAACTTGACACCACAACCTCTTTTGAGAACTCTCAGGGAATCTGACGTTCCTCTAGGTTGGTCAGGTGGGATTTCCTCTGGTCAGCACCCACAAGTAACCTTCCTGACTACGACTCCGACTTTGAGGTTATGAGACCGGTGGAATACACTTCTCAACTGAGTAAACTTTTCTGAGACTATGACCCTCCCTAACCCCCGTCCTCCTCTTCCCCTGCTGTCTCCTACTCTACCGACCTACCGTAGTGGCTGAGCCACGTGAACTCAAACCCACTTGAGTACCTCAACCACTACCTGTCCCTCCGGACCGCACGACACTAAGTACCCCGACGTTTCTCAGTCTGTACTGACTCGTTGACTTGACTTGACTTGACTTCAGTACAGGTTGAGAAACGAGAAACGCTAGGGTACCTGACGTCGTGTGGTCCGAGGGGACGGAAGTGATAGAGGTCCTCAAACGAGTCTGAGTACAGGTAACTCAGTCACTACGGTAGGTTGGTAGAGTAGGAGGAGGTGGGAGAAGACGAAGTCAGAAAGAGTCGTAGTCCCAGAGAAGGTTACTCAACTGAGAAACGTAGCCCACCCGTTTCATAACCTCGAAGTCGAAGTCGTAGTCAGGAAGGTTGCGCACTACCCTGACCTACGGTACTAGAATCGAAAAAATTACAACTCAAAGTTCGGTCGAAAAAGTAAGAGGAGAACGTAGGGGTAGTTCTCCAAGAAATCAAAGAGAAGTCAAAGATGGTAATCTCACCATAGTAGACGTATAGACTCCAACAACTATAAGGAGGACCGTTATACTTTATTCGGGTAGTGTTTTCCTGCTTATGACATACTAAGGTGAATAGACTTCGGGGATCTTGTCTAAGGATCTCTGTCTTTCATTTTCTCACCCACGGTCCCCGACCCCCCTTTCCTCCACCGTTCAACAACAAATTACTCCTGTCTCAAAGTCAAAACGTTCTACTTTTCTCAAGACCCTTAACCAACACCTTGTCATACTTATATAAATTGTGATGACTTGAAGTGTGAATTTTTACCACTTCTACTATTGAAGATACAATACACATAAAATAGTGTTAATTTTTCTTAAAATTCCTCTGTACACTCGTCTACATTGGTCCTTTATAGGTGTCGACGATTCTAATAGGTCTTAATGTCGTTCGTCTATAATGCATACGGGATTTCTTGGGGGGCCGAGGGGAGCATCGAGTCACCAATTTCTCAGACGGACGTTACGTCCTCTGGGCCCAAACTAAGGACCCAACTCTTCTAGGGGACCTCTTCCTTTACCGTCGGGTGAGGTCATAAGAATGGACCCTTTGGGGTACCTGTCTCCTAGGACTGTCCGATGTCAGAAACCCCCAGTGTTCTCGGTCCGTACTGACTCACTGATTCGCGTGCGTTTCTTGGTAGACTCAGACCAGTTCAGAGGTCTTGGTCGAAGGTCAAACGTCTCCCCGTCTTCTCTCCTCTACAACTTGACCTGGGACCCACACGTGAGCCGTTGCAGCTGACCCTCTACGGCGTTTGAGGGTCCGCGAAGCCTACTTGTGCACGTTCCTTTGTTTTTCCTACCTACTCCTTGGGTATCTAATTTTGTCTAGACTCTCTGACCAGCTGAAAAGTCTACCTGGTCTCATAAGACAGGTCCCAACGTGTAAGCCCATTACTTTGTTAAAAAAATTTTTTTACATCCTTCACTAAGGAATTTTCAGTCCTTTCCGTAATGACGCCCCCGGCACTCACCCCCTCACACACACGTACCCCAAAGGTCCCGACCCCCGGGTCACGAGAAAGAAAAGACTCACCATAAACGGAATGCTATTAGATAATTAAGTATACGATCTAAACACACAAAAACAAAATAAAAAGTTTTTTTTTTTTTTTCCTTTTGGTGAACAATCTTCTTTCTCTCTTCCACAACCTATTCTCCACAACCTCGTTTACAATTTTCTCTCTCTCTCCTCAGTGTGGCTAGACCTATTTTAGGTCCAAGGAGGAGGGTAGTCGAGGTACTGACAACCCCTCACTGAATTGGAGTGTCAAGGGAGTAGACCTTTTCTTTACTAGTATCATGATTCGAGGATCGTGACACCGAAAAATCATTCTGTTGTGTGTGACAGGGCGTCCTGTCACGGACCGGGGTCACTTACAATATTTTCACTCAACAACCACGAAGACCTTTATTCTTCGGGGCTCCCGGGAGGAGGGGAGGTGGGGGTGAACGACACAGTCGGCCCCCTTAACTTACGGAGAATGAAAGGGACTATTAGGAGTCGGGACCCGCTCTCACGATTGTGTCCGACACCCGACGGACGGTCCTGGGTACCATGAGTCCCGACTCGGACGGCTTCGAACGTAAAGGAGGTTGTTTCGGAGCCAGAGGCGTCCTTCACGTCCGTTCACCTACACACCTTAACACTTATGCAGGGTCAGTGACCGTCCACTTTTACTCGGGGTCTGTCTCCTGACTCTGTCATTTAACGAAGGACAACAGGAGACGTCCTCTTTCGTACGACGAAAAATGAGGTCTCCGAACCCGACAGAGGACATTCGGAACAAATGGGAGACGACGGAAATAGTCCGACCCACTTGGACTCCTTATCGGTTTACAACCCACTACTGTCGTTAGAACCCGCTCCCAATAGACGAGTAGCTTCGGTGAAATTTTTTTTTTTTTCTAACATAAATAAACCGACACGGTCCGGAATCAACGTCGTACAAAAGGAACGTCGGACGCCCTAGAAATCGACACCATATACCCTAGATCAAGGGGCTGGTCCCCAACTTGGACCCGGGGGACGTAGCCCTCGCACTTCAGAATCGGAGAACTGGTGGTCCCTTCAGGAATGTAGGTGAAAACTGTCTTAGAGGGGAGGCGTCCTTCACCCCTTTCCTGAGGTCAGGAATTAGGGAATTGACGGGACTTCCCTTTAGGTCTGTGTCCCGTTGCAGACCTTAATGGTGAGGGGGGGTAGCATAGACCTACGTCCTTACACTCAAATGTTCTTTGACGAGAACAGATCGTGACCGTAGATCATCGGTGAACGTGAGTGGGACGGGACCCAAGGGTCTTTCTAAGGCAGATTTGTAGGGGAAGTCAACCGTTTAGGAAAGTACAATCCCTTGGGGTGGGGTCGGGACGAGGTAGGACTTACTACATTCCTCGACGGTCCAAAGAATAAATGGGTAGGTAAATAAATAATAACACTATTTTATACGTATTGTTTTATATGACAAAAGCGGTAAAAAGTTCACCGTCAAGTCACCGCAATCCATGTAAGTGTGACAACATGCTACCGGTGGTGGTAGGCAGAGGTCTTTACAAAAGAAGAACGTCTTTACTTTGAGACAGGGGTAATTTGAGACTGAGGGGTAAGGGGCATGGAGGTCGGGGACCGTTGGTGGTAAGATAAAAGAAAGAGATACTTAAACCGACCAGATCCATACTTACCTTAGTAGCACAAACAGAAAAACACTGACCAAATATAGTAAATCGTATTACAGGAATTCCAAGGAGGTATAACATCGTCCACAGTCTTAGGGTAAGAAAAGACTCCGACTTATTATAAGGTAAAAATTCTATTGAATCAACGACAAGTCAGTGATTCAGCACAAACTGAGAAACGGTGCGGTACCTGACATTGTGCGGTCTGAAGGGATAGACAGTGATATAGGGTCTCAAACGAGTTTGAGTACAGGTAACTCAGTCACTAGAGGAGACAACGGGGAAAGAGGAGGACGGAAGTTAGAAGGTCTGTAGTCCGAGAAAAGGTTACTCAGTCGAGAAGGATAGTCCACCGGTTTGATAACCTCGAAGTCGAAATCGTAGTCAGGAAGGTTACTTGTAAATCCCAACTAAAGGAACTCCTAACTGACCAAACTATAGGAACGACAAATTCCCTGAGAATTCTTAGAAGAGATTGTGGTGTCAAGTTTTCGTAGTTAAGAAACTGTGAGTCGGAAGAAATGCCAGGTTGAGAGTGTAGACATACACTGATGACCTTTTTGGCATCGAAACCGATATGTCTGGAAACAACCGTTTCACTATAGAGATGAAAAATTATACGATAGATTTAAACAGTATCGAAAAGTAGGTTCCTCGTTCGTAGAAAATTAAAGTACCCACGTGAGTGGTAGACGGCACTAAAACCACGAGTTCTTTTATTTTACATTGACAAAGGTGAAAAGGAAGTAGACAGACGACACTTTACTATCCTGGTCTACGGTACTAGAATCAAAAAACTTACAACTTAAAATTCGGTCGAAAAAGTGAGAGGTGAAAGTGAAAGTAGTTCTCCGAAAAATCTAGGAGAAACGAAAGACAGTTATCTCACCATAGTAGACGTATAGACTCCAACAACTGTAAAGAGGTGCCCGTTAGAACTAAGGTCGAACACTAAGTAGGTCGACCGTAAAGCGAACTACATGAACCGTCTCAAAGGTCTCATCCCAGACGTAAACTTACAAACAGAGAACCCGAAATCAACACGACTAATATCCTTATTTACTTCTCTTCCGTACCCCTTTTGATTCACCTAAAGACCACGGGAAGTCATCCAGTCTCTCTAACCTCTCACCCATTCTTATCTCGTCTCGATCCTTTACCGTTGGGTGAGGTTACAAGAACGGACCTCTTAGGGTCCCTACCCCCTCGGACCACCCTCCGGCAGATACCCGAGCGTGTCTCAACCTGTGCTGATTTCACTGAATCGTCGTCGTCGTCGTCGTCGTCCTGAAGGGACCTCCGAATCTACCATTTCGCAGACGGATGTTACGCCCTCTGGGGCTAAATTAGGGACCCAACCCTTCTAGAGGACCTCTTCCTTTACCGTTGGGTGAGGTCACAAGAACGGACCTCTTAGGGTACCTGCCTCCTCGGACTATCCGATGTCAGGTACCCCAACGTTTTACATCCTGCGCTGACTCACTAAAGTGAAAGAAAGAACCACGTTCGAGTTCACAAACAACCCCCTCCCTCTAGACTTCTACTCCTTAACCGTGAATACCGTACCATTTACCCTCTTCTACCAAAAAATTCCTAAAAAACCAAAGAAACGGAGAAACTCTTAGAAGTCATTTTCAAATATAAGGTAGAAAAGAAAGGGGACCTGAACTCAGGAAGACTTACATCGTATCACCAACCTGATCTGTGTTCCTTGGTGCCAAAATAACCCAATGTGAACACACTATACAGCCCCCGAATGAGATACGTAGGACAATGTAGGACTGTCGTTATAGTTTGGCGATTTCTCATAGTCTATCCTCCTTTTCACCAACCTGATCTTCCTAATAAACCGAAAACGCACATCCCACCCGACTTCCCCGGTTCCGGTCCTAGTCCTACCGGTAAACCCTTCGACAATCCTACCAGTGCCCCTCTATGTCCATACACACGAGCCACCGAGTCGGTACAGGTTGAGAGAACATTGGGGTACCTAATATCGGGCGGTCCGAGGAGACAGGTACCCTAAAGGGACCGTTCTTACGACCTCACCCAACGGTAAGGAAGAGGTCCCCTAGAAGGGCGGGGTCCCCAGTTTGGGTTCGGAGGACGTGACCGTCCACACAAGAAATGGTGACTCGGGGGTCGCTTCGGGGGTCCTCCTCTGTGCATAACGTCTTCAGAGGTGTCTCGTCCGTCGTGAGCACCGATAATAGGGACGAGACGTCCAAACACATCACGTCTTAGAACAAGTATCATCAAGAAGGATTCCGGGTGAACTGAAATATAAGGTCCCACAGACCGAGATCCACTCATTGTCGTGGCAGCACCAATAGACCCCGTAATTCTGGAAGAAACATAACAAGTAGACATATCAGAACGGTGGAGAAGAATTAGAGAAGACGAAGACAATCTAAGAACGGTAAAGACAGGAAATAACACGGGTAGGAACTTAATAATACTTTTTTTCGATCACCTCTACTACCTTAAGGTCGACTCAATAAAGTGTAGGACTTTCTACTTCGACACTTTCACGACGTGAGTTATACAGTCGTTTAAACCTTTTGAGTCGTCACCGGTCTCGTGACCTTTTCCAGTCAAAAGTAAGATTAGCGTTTCTTTCCGTTACGGTTTCTTACGAGTTTGATGACATGTTAACACGAGTAAAGTGTACGATCGTTCTATTACGAGTTTTGGGAAGTTCGATCCGAAGTCGTCATACACTTAACTCTTTAAAGTCTACATGTTCCACCTAAATTATTTCCGTCTCCTTGGTCTCTAGGTTAACGGTTGTAAGTAACCTAGTATCTTTTTCGTTTCCTTAAGGTCTTTTGGTAGACGAAGAGTAAGTAACTGATACGATACCGGAAACTGACACACCTAGTGTTGTTTGACACCTTTTAAGAATCTCTACCCTTATGGTCTGGTGGAATGGATAGCGACCTCTTTGGATGTATGTCCGGTTCTTCGTTATCAATCTTAGCCTATACTTTGTTACTTGACCAAGTTTTTACCCTTTCCTCATGCAGTTCCGACATGTGACAATGGAACGAATGTATTGAATATCCGTCTCGCGTAGTACACCTTACGACCTACTTAGTGTTTCACTTAGTTCTAACGACCCTCTTTATAGTTGTCGGAGTCTATACGTCTATAATGATGAAGTTACCGTCTTTCACTTCTACTTGATTTCTCGGAGATTTACTCCCATTTTCTCCTTCGACTTTTTCGACCGAATTTTGAGTTGTAAGTCTTTGATTCTAGTACCGTAGACTAGGGTAGTGAAGTACCGTTCGTCTACCCTTTTTTCACCTTTATCACTGTCTAAAATAAACCCCCCCCGAGGTTTTAATGACGTCTACCACTGTTGTCGGTGTTTTAATTTTCTTTAATTTTCGAAAAGAACCTTCTTTTCGATACTGTTTGGATCTGGCACATAATTTTTCGTCTCTATAGTGAAACGACTGTTTACAAACATATCAGAGTTTCGATACCAAAAAGATTATCAGTATACGTCTACACTCTCAACCTGGTATTTCTTCCGATTCACGAGTTCTTAACTACGAAACCTTGACACCAGGACCTCTTCTGAGAACGACGACGAGGACGATTCAGCGAAGTCCGGACAGACTGAGACACGCTGGGGTATCTACCGTCGGGTGGTCCAGAACTCTCAGGGAATTTATCGTTCCTCAAGTTTAGTCAGTTAGGATTTCCTTTAGTTGGGATTCACAAATAACCCTCCTGACTACGATTTCGACTTCGAGGTTATGAAACCGGTCGACTACGTTTCTTGTCTGAGTAACCTTTTCTGGGACTACGACCCTTTCTACCTCTCTTCCTCTTCTTTCCCCGTTGTCTCCTACTCTGACAACCTACCGTAGTGGCTGAGTTTCCTGTGCCCAAACCCACTTGAGGCCTTCTATTACTTCCTGTCCCCTCGGACCACACGATGTCCCGTGCCTCAGTGTTTCTCACGGTACTCACTCGACGGACTTGTTGTTCTCACGTCTTAGTGTGTCGTCACTCCCCGTATCGACCCTTCCTTTCCGGGAAACGGAACCCGATTAATTCTAGAATTAGTATAGGACTCCGGGATCTAAAAGAAAGACATTTATGTGTGGGTCTCCTTCAAATAAACTCGTCGTGTCCTGAAACCAGACAGGGAACTCTGAACGGAAACAGAAGACTTCCCAAGTCTCTTCAGATCTGTCTTCGTTAAAAAATTAAAAAAACTCAGAAAACGGAGTGGGTGTGGGAGGACCTTGTAAAAGGTGACCCACATTTATCTTAGACAGGAATATAAGGGGTTCGTCGAGTTTCATTCCAAACGACGGTAGTGACACCTCCACTAATGACAACGTCACTTCAGCGAGTCAGTACAGACTGAGAAACACTGGGGTACCTGACATCGGAAGGTCCGAGGAGACAGGTACCCTAAAAGGTCCGTTATATGACCTCACCTAACGGTAAAGGAAGAGGTCCCCTAGAAGGGTTGGGTCCCTAACTTGGGTCCTGACCGGTTAAATCAGTCGTCCTGTCTTTCAAGAACCTACCTGATCTTGGGTTGGCGTCTCAAGGGATTCCGTGTAACCTTGTTCCACCCCCGTCACTCGCAGAATTAGTACAAACGTAGAGATCGTCAAACCGGAACGCATTGTGGACCATGACTTAATAACGAATTAATTACCAAGGACGAATTACTTACTTACTTACTTACTTACTTAAGCATATTATATAAGTCACAATGTACTTTGGGACTTTTACCAACACGACGTCGTCCAGACACAATACAATTTCGTCGTCAGGGGTCAGAAAAACTGTGGTCCCTGGTCAACACAGTTTTTGTTAAAAAGGCGTCGATCCCCTCCCCTTTAACAAAGTCAATTCAAGTCAACGAGTCAGCACAGGCTGAGAAACGCTGGGGTACTTAGCGTCGTGCGGTCCGGAGGGACAGGTAGTGGTTGAGGACCTCAACTGGGTCTAAGTGTAGGTAGCTCAGCCACTACGGTAGGTCGGTAGAGTAGGAAACAGCAGGGGAAGAGGAGGACGGGGGTTAGGGAGGGTCGTAGTTTCAGAAAAGGTTACTCAGTTGAGAAACGTACTCCACCGGGTTCATGACCTCAAAATCGAAATCGTAGTAAGGAAGGTTTCTTTAGGGTCCCGACTAGAGGAAATCCTACCTGACCAACCTAGAGGAACGTCAGGTTCCCTGAGAGTTCTCAGAAGAGGTTATGGTGTCCAGTTTTCGTAGTTAAGAAACCACGAGTCGGAAGAAGTGTCAGGTTGAGAGTGTAGGTATGTACTGGTGACCCTTTTGGTATCGGAACTGATCTACCTGCAATCAGTCGTTTCATTGCAGAGACGAAAACTTATACGATAGATCAAACCAGTATTGAAAAGAAGGTTCCTCATTCACAGAAAATTAAAGTACCGACGTCAGTGGTAGACGTCACTAAAACCTCGGGGGTTTTTATTTCAGACTGTGACAAAGATGACAAAGGGGTAGATAAAGGGTACTTCACTACCCTGGTCTACGGTACTAGAAGTAAAAGACTTACAACTCGAAATTCGATTGAAAAAGTGAGAGGAGAAAGTGAAAGTAGTTCTCCGAAAAATTAAGGAGGAGTGAAAGACGGTATTCCCACCACAGTAGACGTATAGACTCCACTAACTATAAAGAGGGCCGTTAGAACCAAAGTCGAACACAAAGAAGGTCAGGTCGCAAAGAGTACTACATGAGACGTATCTTCAATTTATTCGTCCCACTGTTATATGTCGGAACTGCATGAGGAAAAGGATAAACCTTGGTCAGATAACAAGGTACAGGTCAAGACTGACAACGAAGGACTGGACGTATATCTAAAGAGTTCTCCGTCTAGTCCACCAGACCATAAGGGTAGAGAGAGTCTTAAAAGGTGTCAGATAACACTAGGTGTGTCAGTTTCCGAAACCGTATCAGTTATTTCGTCTTTATCTACAAGAAGACCTTGAGAGAACGAAAAAGCTACTAGGTCGCCTACAACCGTTAAACTAGAGACCAAGGAGACGGAAAAGATTTTGGTCGAACTTGTAGACCTTCAAGTGGCAAGTGTATAACGACTTCGGACCGAACCTCTTAAAACTCGTAATGAAATGATCGTACACTCTACTCACGTTAACACGCCATCAAACTCGTAAGAAACCGTAACGGAAAGAAACCCCAACCTTACTTTTAACTGGAAAAGGTCAGGACATCGGTGACGACTCAAAAGGTTTAGACGACCGTATAACTCACGTCGTGAAAGTGTCGTAGTAGAAAGTCCTAAACTTTATCGAGTTGACCTTAAGGTAGTGGAGGTGATCGAAACAAGCATCACTACGAAAGATTCCGGGTGAACTGAAGTGTAAGGTCCTACAGACCGAGATCCACTCACTAGTGTGGTAAAACTAATAGGCCCAGTACTTCTAGATAAAACATGTCAAGAAGACACATAAGAACGGTGGAGAAGAATTGTAGAAGACGAAGACAATCCAGGTATGGTAAAGACAGGAAATAGTTCGGGTAGAAACGTACTTTACAAGGGAACCACAGAGATTAAAAGAACTTCTCTAGAGATCAGAAAGGGTAAGACAAGAAAAGGAGACAAAGAAACATAACTAGTGACTTCTTCCGAAAGAATAGAGAAGAACGATAAGAAACCTTGAGACGTAAGTCTACGAATATAGAAAGGAAAAGAGGAAACAAAAAGCGAAGAGAAGAAAAGTGTCGATAAACATTCCGGAGGGATCTGTCGGTAAAACGAAAAAACGTAAAGAAAAGTACCCCTACCAGAACTAGGGACAGAGGACATGTTACAGTGCTTGGAGTAAGGTATCAAGTAGTCCGTGAGAGAGATAGTCTAGATCCGGGAATTTAGATAAAGAGTGAAGGCGACATATTAGTATTCCCTAAACTAAAGCCAGTATGGACTTACCAGATCACCAAAAGGGATGAAAGAAGTTAAATTCAGACTTAAACCGTTATTCCTCAAGTACTAGACTCGGTGTCAGTCGAGGACCAGAACAAAAACTACTGACATATCTCGAAGAGGTAGAAACCGACGTTTCTTATATTAGTTGGACTAAAACCACAACTGGTAGACCACTACAGGTACACATCTCAGAAGAGAACACAACAACCTTCTCCCACAAACGATACTGGTCACGTAGAAGAACCGTTTTGAGATAATCAGAAACGGGACGAAGTAAGGAGTAAGGTTCCGGTTTAAACGGGCAATGAGGTCCACAAAGAACTGAAGGATGAAAACGTAAGGTCAGGGGATATTACTTTTTCTATAGAAAAACCCCACAATTAAGATTTTCCAGAACATCCAGAAGTATCTTAACAAGTTGAAGTCGAAGAAACCGCAAGGACCAACCCCGTATCCGAACCTAAGGGCACTATGACTTACCGAACCAAAGTCCTACTAAGTTTACGTAAATAACACGTGAGACAAAAATAATACCAATGTAAACACCACATATCACTTTATTGATATGCCGAGTGGCATGACGTCTCAGTCACCCTCGGGATTCGAACAAAAAGACTCGAGTCCGCCATGGCACTCTCTGCCCTCCATGACACACACACACGTCCGAGTCAGTACAGGATGACAAACACTGGGGTACCCGACTTCGTGTAGTCCGAGGAGACAGGTGTCCTAAAGGGTCTGTTATGACCTCACCCAACGGTAAAGGAGGAGGTCTCCTAAAGAGGGGGGACCCCTAGTTTGGGGGTGGACGACGCACAGGACGTGACCGTCCGCCTAAGAAATGGTGAACGCGGTGGACCCTTCGGGTACTCTCTACCCCTCACGGACATTTGTGTCTACTTCGAAGTGAGTGAGTGGAGAAAGACACATTTGGCCATGACCAGGGACCGGGACACGAACCCCTGGGACACAATTTCTGTCTTAAGTAGGTAAATGACTAAGTAACTCATTTAGTAAATAACTCAAGGAGGATGGTGAAACGAAACTCCATCCTGGCACCAAGTTTTAGAACCGACGTAGACCTCTCAATAGTTTTGAGAACTTTTCAAATTTTTTTTTAGGACTTTTGATCTGGTGTGAGTTCTAGTTACTTCAGTCTTAGTACAGGCTCCCACACTCTCACGTCTCAGAATTGGTGACCTGACGGTCCCTTAAGGGATTCGGAAAAAAAAAAAAGTAGTGGGGTACGTTGCACGTCCTAGAATCAAGGGGTTGATCCCTAACCCGGACACGGAGGATGTCACGTTCGCCCCTTCACTCCAAGAAGTAAAGATCCCTTCAGGATCGTACTCATGAAAAATTTCGAGAGGCACAATAAGGTCACACGTCGACTCCAACTCTTGGTAACCCAATCCACGGTTTCATATTGACTTATAATATGACCGGGACGGGACCATTCCGAGTTTCAGATTACTTCTTTTAGACTTAAATAAGTACATAAGTAAGTCATCTTACGTCTGTTAATTTACGGAACTACCTCTATACTTTTCTCGTGACACCCTAGGATCTCTTTCCTTACGAATCTCCACCGATTTCCTGGACCCGTTGGAAGTCTCTCCTTCCTTAAAAAGTCTACGGAAAACAAGACGTTTGTCCCGAAGGGACCATCGAGTCGACAATTTCGTAGACGGACGTTACGTCCTCTGGGGCTACTAGGGACCCAACCCTTCTAGTGGACCTCTTCCCTTGCCGATGGACGAGGTCCTAAGAACGGACCTCTGAGGGTACCTGTCTCCTCGGACCTCCCGCTGTGAAGTACCCCAACGTTTCTCAGTCTGTGCTGACCCGTCGAAAGTGAAGTGAACGAGTCTTTTATCTTCGAGTAGCCATAGAGGAAAGGAGGGGAGGGGCGAGGTAGGAAGGAAGAAAAGTAAGGGTGGAAGGAGGGAACGAAAGAAAAAGAAGGGAGGACAGAAGAGAAAGTTGGAAAGGTAGGGAAGGGTGAGGGCTGGGGGGTGGGGCGGTGGGGTAGGAAGAGTGGATGAAACAAGGTCCGTCCGAGACTTTACCTCGGTCTTCCTTTGTTGTCATTTCTGTCCACACCAGCGTTGGGAGTTCCGTGTAAGAGACTCCTTCTTCATTGGACATGTCTTGGGATTTCGACTTCCTTGGACACACCGACCCCTGTCACCCTCGTAAAAATGACGTCAAATCACCCAATCCCAATCAGGACGGTCGTCAGACACCTCAAACGTGAAAAGGAATCTCCGTAAATCCTCGTTTCGTTAACATACTACTCCGACTTTTGTCATAAATTGCTTAAAATCAACTATGGACTATCGAGTCAACCATCTCTTGGTCGGACGTTTCGTCCTCTGGGGTCAAGCTAGGGACCCAACCCTTCTAGGCGACTTCTTCCCTATCCGATGGGTGAGACCATAAGAACCCGAAGGCAGCACCGAGTCGACCATTTCTTAGGTGGACGTTACGCCCTCTGGACCCAAGCTAGGGACCTAACCCTTCTAGGGGACCTCTTCCTTATTCCGATAGGTGGGGTCATAAGAACGGACCTCTTAAGGTACCTAACAGGTACCCCAGTGTTTCTCAGTCCGTACTGACTCGCTGAAAGTGAAAGTGAACTTCACTGAGATTTCCCATGAGTCTACACCGTAATTAATTGTGACTGGTGTATCCAAAAGTCAGAAAGGCTACTGGAGGTCCTCTCTGTGTCAAACCACAACCATCTAGAGATTGTGGATAGAATGGGAACGAGTAGAAAATTTTGTTTTTGGTTTTTTGTTTCTTCTCGTCAGGAGTTTTGCAAACCGATCTTAAATCTATGTTCTAAGACAACAGTGAGAATAAATAGAATACCTTTCAAAGATGTCTACTATTTTTTTTCTACTGATCAAAAAGTATACATCGCCCTACGTAAATTCGAATTTTTTTCTTCCACTTAGACAAATTTTTTAATGTTTCATTTATTACCATATTCTCTATATACACATACGAACGACACGACTACCCTCATCCATTTATTGACTTGCTCTCTCGGTCAAGTAGTCAAAAAGAAAAATTACCAAGTACGAAAACCACAGTTCAGATTCGAGAAATGAAACTGGACCTAGGACTTCTAAAAGAGATTAAAACAAAATTTATTTTCAAAATACCAAAATACGAAACGGAAACCTCGCGGGGTGCACCGTAAACACTATTTCTTAGACGGACGATCACGTCCTCCATCTTCTCTGTACCCAAGTTAGGGACCCAGTCCTTCTAGGAGACCTCCTTCTTTACCTTGGAGTGAGGTCATAAGAACGGACCCTTTTAAGGTACCCGTCTCCTCGGACCACCCGATGTCAGGTACCCCAACGTTTCTCAGTCTGTGTTGGCTCGCTGACTTGTGTAAATACAGACACTTGGTAAAACTCACTTAGAAAATTAGTGTATACTCTAAGATCCAAAACAGACACCTACAGGTCGACGAGGTCGTGGCAAGTAACTTTTGTGGGAATGGAGTCAATTTAGCCACAACACGTAAACACTTTTTAGAGAACCCGTATAATAAACACGTTCTGATATATCAAGAAATAAGACAAGGTAACAGAGGTGACTGTGGTGTCAGAACTGCTGACGTCGGTATCTTACAGAACTTTAGTGTGTCTGACTAAAGAAATAGGCAGAACAAATTCTAATAGAATCGATAAAGATCAGGAAAACAGAAAGATATATCTAAAATCTTATCAGAAAGGAAGAGGCATTCTGTAGAAGACTCTAGCTCTCTCTTTGACGTAATGTAGAAATGTAACTAAACTCCTCTTGACTGAATAAATGATACGAATGTATAAATGATACTTAGAAGATTAGGCACCTGTCACACACAGATAAATCTAGAATAGAAAGAAAAATAATCGTAACACGTCAAAAGACGTATTTTCACAACATGTTCAAGAAATAGACTCTTGTACGACTGTAGGAAATAAGGAATTCCTATAAAAGTGACTCATATTCTAGGACCCAACTGTCAAGAAAGGAACGTCGGAGGTTCTGTGGAACACAGTGGAGGACAAGGAGACACATAAAAGACTTCTCACTAGACGACAGAAGGAATAATACCATTGTACAAAAACAAACAAACAAACAAAAAAGGCTGACGAAAGGTCTAAAAAAAGAAGAAATTAAAAGTCTTCAAGATAATACTACACAGAACCAGACCCAAGAAAACACCTCAGCCCTTCCAATAGAGTCGACGAACCGAAACATCCAAAGACAGAGAACAGTTTAAATCCTGTAAAAGTCGGCAAAGTAGAAGGTCATAGAAAAATAGGGGTCGGAGAAAAAGTGGTTGAGGGTTCGGACAATTGTCCTTACGATCGAGAAAAGAACGACGGGGCGTCCACGGACCCTGAGACAAAACAAAAGCCAGAGGCGGAAGCCTACAAGTCCAATCTAGTAAAGAGAACGTGACAGAAGATCAAGTGATTAAGAAAGGAGTCGAGGGAGGTAGGACTACAACTTGTGCAGGCCACTCTCAAAAATAAAAATAAAAATAAAAAGTCAAACTTTTACAGGTAAACCAAGAATAAAACAAAAATATTGATAACTTAGAAAAATTTAAGAAACACATAGACACCAACACGACCCAGAAGTAGAGAAGTACACTCGAAAGGAGACCAACACCACTCACCCCCGACGAGGAGTAAGGCTACGCACCCAAAGAGCAACGGAACAGAAGAGAATGACGCCTCGTGCCCGAGATCCGTGCACCCGGAAGGTAAAAAGTGAACAAAGTTGGTACAAGGGTAAACGTGTGACCCACACAAATACTAGTAATGAAATTTTATGAGTAGTGTGTTAGGAATGTAGAGATAGTAGTACCGTAGCCATAGAGAACTAAAAAAAAAAATTACGGTAAACTTTAAAGGGGTCAAAAACTGTACTGTTGACTAAAAACTAACTTCTCACCTGTCAAATCTATAATAAACTACTCTGAGACTTAGTATAAACTCAGAACAGGATAACTAAAAAATTGAAAAAATTATGAACCACATAAAGACCGACGTGGTTCCCAATCGACACCGCGTCCGGGCCAACAGTGGTGCACACCCAACGGGGTCCCGTACACCCTAGGATCAAGGGGTTCGTCCCTAGTTTGGACGTAGGGAACGTAACCTTCCGTCTAAGAGTTGGGGACCCGGTGGTCCCTGTAGGGACGAAAGTCGTTTCCTCCGTCCCGGTCACCCCCCTCCCACGTGACTGAGTAATGAAGGAACACCGAAGAGGGGCGAGTCGAAGAGACTGTGACTTCACCCCTCCCCAGAAGGAATGACTACTCGTCCCTCCATCTCAAGACCGAGGGGTGGTCCCGGGGTTCCTTTTGAGGGACCGACCCTCCCCGACCAAACGGAGGTATCTGTGACGCTCCCACCTACGCCCCAAACAGAAGTGTCTATCCCTACTTGTCGGGACGATCCCTGACGTCCCCGTGGTGGGGTCACCCCCGTCTCCCGAACCCAGAGGTACACATCGGACTGTTCCCAGCTCTAGAACCAAGGGGAGAGTCGGGAACGACCGCTCCTACCCTCGACCCGAGGGCACACAAAGACAAACAGACGGCGTCTCGTCAGTAAAAGACCTCCACAAGAGAGAAGGACCGGACGCGAAAAGGACACAAAAACAGATCTACGTCGTCCGAAAATGACCTCGATAAAAAGAAAGCGGACACAGGAAACCACGAAACTCAACGGTTGTAGAAGTCGAGTTTCAGAGTCTTATATAAATCGGTTCACTTTTGGGTCCCCTGAGTTACGACACACTAAGAAACCCAGGACCTAAGGTTTCTTTAGGTTTCTCATCGACCAGGTGGATGCGGAGAAGTAAAAAGACTTAGTAGAAGACAAACAAAATTTATACTACAGGTCCCAAAAATTTAACTTGAATCGGTCTTCTTCTCCTTTTTCATGGACATGGGGTAGAAGGAACTTCGTCTACAAAATCATACACAATTTTCGAGAGGTCCGGTTCCAACTATTGGTGATCATATCCAACATTCGAAGTACTTCTGTGCCTAACACGAATCGGAAATACAATTGACCACCGAGTCTACCATTTCTAAGACGGACGTTACGTCCTCTCTGGGTCCAAACTAAGGTCCCAACCCTGTTAGGGGACCTCTTCCCTTACCGATGGGTGAGGTCATAACAAGGGACCTCTTAAGGGACCTGTCTCCTCGGACCGTCCGATATCAGGTACCCCAGGGTATTTCTGAAAAAAATACCAACCTACCTACCTACTTATAATCGCACCTCAGTCGTCGGTCTGACTGGCTGTGTGTGGACTCGGGGATATGTATGTGTAGTGACCATTGAGACCGGGGTCTTGGTTACCCTTCCGAACTGGGCAATCACCGCGTCTTCTCGGGACCACACCCCGACCCTACCGGTGACGTCAGCCGTGGTCCAGTGAACTGACTTCCTCTGCCTCTCTAACTTCTTTTAGGACTAGTGGGTCCTCGACAGCGTATATTTGTGGCACAGACGGAGAGGAAAGGGAAGACAGTCGAGAAAATAAATGAAGTTATAGGATTAAGAATTCTTCTCCTGTCGGACCTACCTATTGAAAACAGAAACTCTCATGGAAAGAGTGCCGAATCAGAGGTTCCTAAACCTGGTCTTTCTTTCGTAATAAGTAGTACAGGACTTTACTATGTACGCGAGCACGACCCGGGTCATGACACCTACGACGCAGGAACTGGTTACAATCGTGCCTACAAATATAAAGGTTAAGGTACTTAAGTAATGCATTTCGTAAATAAGTGAAAGGAGACAAAGAGCGACATCACTTTTCCTCCCGTTTACTCCCGTTCCTTCCCCCACAGACGTCGAGTAAGTCCACAGAATCTTCCACCCATAGTGAATCCGGAAATTTATTCTGAACGGGAAGTTAACGGGAACCTCGAAGGAATTACGTCCCGTTGGTCGTTTGACGTCTTCAGAGACGCAGGTGTAGAGATTTTACTCCCGTACTTCCTAATGAAAGAGTACGCCAAGAGTCGTGACACTCCTAATTTATTCCTTTGGTGGGGTGGGGGATCGAGTCACGTCCATATATCTTTCAGAAACTTTATACTGAAAAGAAAAAGAGGTGACGTAAAGGTCTGGTCTCTTATGTGTCTCGACCCAACAAACCAGAAAAAATTATGAAAAAAGAAGACGGTAAATTACTACTAATCGGAAGTCGAAGGGAAAGGACATGGATTAATTTTTTGTTTTTAAGGTCGGACAGGATGGTCACGACCCCTGACCCTCCCCGTCTGTTTGTTAGTTCGGTCAGGTTGGAAGGTTTCAGAATTCCGTTTAATATGTTCCTCTCTTTTGGTCAATCCATGTCCTCCTTTCCCAACTATATCGATGTAGCAAAGGTATAAAGGTTAAGACTACTAATTGGTTCTTTAATACACATTGTAAAGTGACACGAGGGAAATTCTTTGGTACTCTAAAATTACTTTTGAAGCGATAGTCGATTTCAACAGGAATACGATTCGTCGATCAAACGAAAGTAAATTTACTGTGGTTTTTAGAACATTAACTAGGACAAAAGGAGAAACGAGACCGAGGACCCTTCGAGTCTCACTTTTGGCACCGGGTTGATATCACTGGGAAACGCTGGGTATAAATGAAAGTAAGAAGAAACAGATTCACTTTCACTTCAGCGAGTCAGCACAGACTGAAAAACGTTGGGGTACCTGTGGTCCGAGGAAGTAGGTACCCTAAAAGATCCGTTCACATGACCTCACCCAACGGAAAAGGAAGAGGTCCCTTGAAGGGTTGGGTCCTTAGCTTGGTTCCAGAGGGTGTAACATCTGTCTGCGAAATGGCAGACTCGGTGGTCCCTTCAGAGTACACAAATAAAGGAAATTCTTGTTTGGAATACCATTCACAAACCCCCTCGTTGCGATCACATGGTTTTGTCGAGACCTTTGGGTCCGTCGAAGAAAGAACTTAGTGACTTAAAGAAAAGTTCGTTGAAGTAATAAATATAAGGCACTTTAAGTGGGTAAGATTTACTGAGTAAGTTAAGTCAATAACAATCACATGTGCCAATATGTCAGTGGTAGGTTTAGATTGAAAGTCTAGTCAAGTCAGTGAGTCAGTACAGGTTGAGAAACACTGGAGTACCTGACGTCGTGCGGTCCGAAGGGACAGGTAGTGGTTGAGGGTCTCGAACAAGTTTGAGTACAGGTAGTTCAGTCACTACGGTAGGTTGGTAGAGTAGGAGACACAAGGGGAAGAGGAGGACGGAAGTTAGAAAGGGTCGTAGTCCCAGAAAAGGTCACTCAGTCAAGGAACGTAGTCCACCGGCTTCATATCCTCGAAGTCGAAGTCGTAGTCAGGAAGGTTACTTATAAGTCCTGACTAAAGGAAATCGTACCTGACTAAACTTGAGGAACGTCAGGTTCTCTGAGAGCTCTCAGAAGAGGTTGTGGTGTCAAGTTTTCGTAGTTAAGAAACCGTGAGTCGAAATATCAGGTTGAGAGTGTAGGTATGTACTGATGACCTTTTTGGTATCGAAACTGATCTACCTGGAAACAGTCTTTGATTGGAATCTTGTAACGGTCGTGAAAGTTTCTGAGGAAGGACAAGAGTGGGGGTTGGTTGGTGATTATTTTTTGGGGTCCGGTGGTGATTAGGAGAAAGATAGACATACCTAAACGGACAAGACTTGTGAAGTATCTTTACCTTAGTACGTTATGCACCGGAAAACGTAGACCTAAGAAAAGTGAATCGTACGACTCAAACGTCAAGGAGGTACAATATAGTACCTATCCATGAAACAAGGAAAATTAACTGTTTATACTTATCTGGTATTAAACTACTAGACGAGTGGTCAACTATCTGTAAGTCCAACAAAAGTGAAAAACCGACAATACTTCTCACAACCTTTGCAATTGTGTGTTTATGCACCCGTATATAGAGGTCAAGAAAACCCGTATAGAGATCTACTAAGATCAATGACTCTTAGTAGACCATTGATACAAATTCACAATTCCTTTACGGTCTGAAAAGGTTTCATCGACAAGGGAAAATGTAAGGGTCGTCGTCGTATATACTCCTAAGATTACAGAGGTGTAGGAGTAGTTACAAATAAGAACATACAGAGAATTTTAATATCTGTAGGACCACCCACACGTCATCATAGAGTGATGCCAAAACTAAACACAAAGGGATTTCTGACTGCGACAACTCGTAGAAAAGTACACGAGCACTCGGTAAGGATATAGAAAGAACTACTTCATAGATAAGTGCAGGAAAAAGGTAAAATTTTAGCCAAATAAACAGAATAATACTCAACCTTCTCAAGAAATACACAAGACCTATGTAGTCTATGTACTAGATAGTCTATATGTCATATGTTTGTAAAAGAGGGTAAGACATCGAAAAGCAAACGAAAACTTTGTGTCTTCAAAAATCAACACTACTTCTGGTCCAATCGGTAAATAAAGGATATAACCAACACGGAAACCCCAACACTGATTCTTTCGAAACCGATTGAGTTCCGGTATTCCTAAAAGAAGAGAAAACAGATTCTACAAACTCTCTAAACCGAGTGTGTAAATCCTGAAGACCGCACTCAACCCCATCAGACACACATACCACACTCCCCTTCCAAATCAAGTCGAAACGCGTCGTCGTAGGGACGTAGACAGACGGAGGAGCGGAAGACGGACCTCCACTCGTTGTGACGGGGGGTCACCGTCGGAGGCGGGAGTAAGGCGGAGTGAAGTCAAGGCCTCCGAACTCATAGAACTGACGCGTTGAGAATTAAGGTCAAAAGCCCTTCTTCTTGGCCCGCCTAACCGGGTAAACCCTAGTCTTCTGTCGGGAACCAGGTTAGTGCAACTCACATGTACCACACTGAAACCGGTGGTCCTGGGTGAGGATCTACTCACGACAAAGAGACTCTCCTTCGAACCACACTCGACCTGTTTATGGGGGTTTTTCACAGAGAAGCTGGAGTCCGAGTAAAAGAACATAAATGGTGGGACCTAGGGGACACTTGATCTAGGTGCAGAGGTCAAGTCCCGAGTGTCCAGTCTAAGGGGGTTTGACCAAAGACGAGGTGGACACAAATTCACAGGTTCTTTTGTTTACTTTATTGGTTGATTACCTGTTGAATTTTTTTTTTTTTTTGGGAATCTCAAAAGTATGTTTTTAGGTCGAAAATCCTAAGTAAAATTTCAATCCGTCAAGACCTGAACGGACAACCACCGGAGACTCACCGTTGCCAGGAGAAGTCTGTCTTCTGTAGCAGAGGACGAACGGGGTCGCGGGTGTGACAGTGAAGTGTGTGTCAGGAGACAAGAGTAATTGAAAAGGAGGGACTGAGACACCCGAAGGGAACATCAGGGTAGCCATTTCTTAGACGGACGTTACGTCCTCTGGACCCAAGCTAAGGACCCAGTCCTTCTAGGGGACCTCCTCCTTTACCGTTGGGTGAGGTCATAAGAACGGACCTCTTAAGGTACCTGTCTTCTCGGACCGTCCGATGTATGTCAGGTCCCCCAGTGTTCTCAACCCGTACTGAATCGCTGATTTGGCGGTAGGGCTGAGACGTCTACAAACTTACACATGGCGGTGGGGGTCTTTTGAGGAACCCCGGTGACGGACGGACGTCTCAGGACACGGAGAACGCAGAGTGGGTCTCCGACGGAGACTCGGGCCGTCACAGGGTCAAAGTTAGTCGGTGTAAGCACGTCACGACCCGAGTATTACCTTAAAACGATAAACGTAAGTCGAGAGCCGTGGTGACGGTCGCCGTAACTATTTGTACTCACAAACTACCTTTACTACGGTCTCGGTCCGAGTTACTCTTATACGTCATGAACCCCCGGGGAGTACGCACCGCGGAGAAAGAATCTTGATCTCGTTTCTTAAATTACAAGACCGAATGGACTGGTTGTGTTTACTCCGTCTTCCGTCTCGTCAAACCTTACCCCTCACCCCTCCCTCCGTCAAGTCTTACATAGTGTTTTCCCTTAGGGTTTAAGGGTAAAAGATGGTTTCTTTTATTTTCTACAAGGTTCTCACACCTTCTGTAATTTTTTGAAAAAAGGTTACCCTATTTAGATAAAATATAACGAAATTTTTTACTCCTGTCAATCAAGAATGTTACAATGTTTTGATTGTACAGACAGAAGCGACAACTTTAGAACCTTTTACACTCTCTGTGATTTGTAATAAATGATGGGTCTCCTTTGGTGAAAATTGTATCGTCTCTGAGTGGGAGAGAGATTCGAACAATCAAGTGTCTTGACTGTAGTAGGACACGTTTGTTGTAGACAACATTTATATTAAAGTAGTATTCGTAGAAGGGTATAGTAATGACCACGAGGCCATTTACACTGACAGCTACTGACGTCGATAGGGTATTATACACACCAAGGGTTTCCAATCTAATAAAGGAAAGTAAAGAATGGTATTTATTGCAGAGCCGCCCGTAGAAATGCACACCCAGAAATAAGTACAAAATCTAATGCTACTTTCTTCGAAGGGTCTTTTGCCTTTCCAGTGACTTTCCATAACCATAAGTAGTTGTCATGTCTAGAATAGAGTTCAAAAACAACCAAATTTCTACGGACACTTTTTATGCGGACGTCGAAGACGTGACTCCAGGAAGACACAGAAGACGACGAGAAAGGGACACACCCAGAAGCAAAGTCTCGAGTAGGGCATTTGAGACTCGTAGGTGACCCGTGGAGAGTACGTGGTCGCGTCCCCTTATCGCCGTTCCTTTTCCACACCAGGGACGGCCGTTCCTCCACCACAGGGGAAATACTCGGACCCACAGCTGGAAGTCTTCGTCTTAATCACCCGTGAGGGGTACGGGATCTCCATGGGGGACCAACAACGCCTCTTCGTTCATTTCTTTCTTACTATTCTATCCACTATATTTGCCCTCACAATCCCACAGAACTCGTGTCTTTCTCCTCGTCGATTCTCGAAGTTCCGCTCTCCTACGAGGTCCTTCCTCTTTGGCGTGTCCGTTTCCGTATCTCCTATTTTTGGGAATGAATGACCTCTTCCCCTACCGTTGAGTGTGGTCGTAAGAACGGACCCTTTAGGGTACCTGTCTCCTCGGACCGCCCGATGTCAGGTACCCTGACGTCTTCCCAACGTGTGTTGACTCGCTTATTTGTTGTCGAGGCGGACTCGGGGTTGGACGCAGGGGACTCAGGAATAAGACATGAGGTCAGAGGAGGTTGCTAAGGGAGGGTTGCGGAGTTTGCGTCGAGACCTGAAAGTAAGAAAGAAAATAGGTAGGAATTTAGGGAGAAGGAAGGCGGGACGCTTGACCATGAGTAGGAAGTTTCGGGTCAGTGTGTAGTGGGCAAGAGACAGGAAGAGGCGTAGGGGTGAAATGGAACCCTCTCTGACGAGAAGGGAGGGCACAGGACGGCGGACGAAACTAGGATGGAGCCAATAGTGTGAACAGGGTCAGCTTAACAACTAGTCAACGAGCCAGTGCAGGTTGAGAAACGCTGTGGCACCTGACGTCGGCGGCCGAAGGGACCGGAAGTGACGGAGGACCTCAAACGAGTCTAAGTCCAGGTAACTCAGCCACTACGGCAGTACCTTAAAGATTACATAAAAAAGACTACGACAAACAAATAGAAAGCAAAAAGAAGAGTAGGATTATACTGTTTAAGGAACTTCAGTCCCCGTCGTGATGACCAATCTTAAGTCACTATCTTTTGGGTTCGAGTAGGTCTCCACCAAGACCGACCATACCGTTGAAGTGCTAGCAGTCCCTGGAGTCGAGGAAGGGTTAATGACGAAGCGAAGGGAGCAGAACTCCGAGAAAGAGTACCAGGGTTTTATCGACGAATTCGAGACGAGCAGGACAGTCGTAAGGTCGGTCGACCTTCTTACTTTCCGGTTTCTTTTCTTGCGTAGGAAGGAAATCCCGACTAAAGACCTTGAACGGTCGATACAAAGGTAAAGGTAAAGTAACCTTGACTCAGTGCACAAGTATGGGTCGGTGTTTCTTCGGACCCCTTACACCAGGATAAGATCCTTCGGCACAAAAGTACACCTATCGTCTTCAGATAAGGATTTATCTTCTCTTCCCTATGACCCCTGGACAATTGTCAAAGACGGTGGCCCTTTTCGTCCCTCTCCGGTCGCACTAAAGGAGACTCGAACTACCCCGACCGATCCCCGACCGATCCCCGAACGACGCAGTGAGTGGTTCTTTACCCTCTTTTGTCGTATCGATGACAATTTGCTCGTGAAGACCACGCAGTCCGGGACAGAATCGTCAAATAGGGACAAAATCTCCACTTCTCATGACTCCGAAGTCCTTCCCTTTATAGAACGGGTCGATTGGTCCCGTCTTCGTCCTACTGTCGTCTCCAGCTGACCAAAGGTTTCGGACCCAAGACCTGACGACGGGACGGGATGAGGGACGTACTCGCGGTTCGGAAGGTACCTGGTCGTAACGAATTTACTCTCTCTTTCTCTTTGTCCACTCCATGACCCTCGGAGCAGAGGACACATCGTAGAGAGTCTAGGAGGTCAAGGGGAACGGAAGGGAAAGACCTACAGTTGTCTTCAAGGACGGGGTGTCGAGGAATATAGATTTTGGTTGTTAACGGTAACTCTTTCGTCTTCATAAAGATTAAACCTCGGTTTCGGAGAAGAAGAACCTATGGAGGACACCACCCCTCGAGTCATAGAGAGTTCCGTTAAGTAACATAACAATCTGTTGTAGATAAAAAAGCTGTGGGAAATGAAACTCGACTTTCGACAAAAGAGACCGTATAAGAAGTTAATCTAGGCACCGAGAGTTGACACCGAGTAAACGAAGGGTCACTTATAGACCTTTACAGATCTCTATAAAAACCAACAGCACAGACCCTTACTTCCTCTCCCACAACAACCGTAGACCACTCATCTCCGACCCCCACGACGATTTGTAGGTTACTCCGTGTCCTGTGGGGAAGTGCTGTTTCTTAATAGGTCGAGTTTTACAGTTATCTCACTTGCGACTCTTTGAGACTCAGTCTGGATCAAAACTTAGAACCGAAGGGGTTGGTGAAGATCGACACACTGAAACTCATTCAGCTACATGAGGAGACTCGGACTCGAGTGGTAAAGGAGGAGAGACGGAACCTCTAGTAGTCTTCTGGAGCGACACCCGAACACCGCCCATGAATGAATAATTGTCTAAAGACTTTTCAGGGTCCTCGATCGACGGGGTCAGTCGTGAGGGTCCCACACCTACCTGTCAACTGGTGGAAGTAAACGACCGTGCACCTGGACTAACCTAATCTGACATTAGTGAGATCATTTTTAAGGTGACGTCGAGTACCAAAACCTTACCTCGGTAACGGAGTTGAGTCTTTACTACCGAACGGAGAATCTCTCCTTCCTAGGCAAAGACGAACTATGGTTCAACAGTAGTGTCCCCCAATCGTCTTGTGAGGATGAGTGACAGAGTTGACTCCGAGGTCTGTCGGGACGTCCCTCCGTTATGGCGAACGGGATGAAATGTCGACTCCTGTAACCTCTGGGCCGACAAAGGGGTCCAAGGTGTGTCGGGTAGCACACCGTCTCAGCCCACTCTTGCGAGAGAGCGTACCGGACGAGGAGCTCCCTGTGCCACAATAGCTCTGGGGACCAACGGGTCCAAGAAAGAAGATCTTTACAGGACAGGGCTCACGGAGGACTCCAAGCCAAGAGAGAGGAGTCCCGTATAGGAGAGACATCCGAGCTGGAACTGGCGTCTCTCCCGTGGAGTCTCGGGTCGTCCCTGACCCGTCGGACTTCCCCCACCCCGTCGGACACGTCGGTGCACTTGGGTATAGGGGTCCATGAGAGGTGGGAGCCGGTCTCACGGACCGTAGGCAAACCGTAACTCCCTCCCTTTTGGTAAGTTTCTAGTAGGGAGTTCCTCGAGTCTAGGGGTGCCCTCCCCTTTCGCGGAATGTAATCGACACAGTGACTCACCTCGGAAAAGTCCCTAGTCCACTCTTTTCTCTCCGGTCTTTCCGTCAGTGGGTCGGGACGCGAGTCCTACCGGGGTGTGAGTCCAATTACAAGACGACGGAGGTAGGACTTTACTAACTATTGAAAGACCGAAAAGTAAAACGTGACCCGGGACGCATAATACAGACCTCACCCTACACGTCCTCGACGTCTACACTGGTGGGGGACGACGGGAGACCCGACGGGAGGGTCACCCCACGTGAAAAGGGTCCTCGGGTCAGGGGACCCGGAGGGAAGAGGAGGGGGACGGCCCGAGGGTCGTCGTCGAGGTACACAGAGACGTCGTCGGACCGAGGACGTGTGGGGAAAGGTCCTTAGGAAGACTTTGTGCACCAAAGTCTCTTGTTTTCACCCAAAAGAACGAGGATTTTGCCTAGGGACTCGACTTTTTTTTGGAAAATGGTCATTTATAGACAACTTACTTATTCAAGACTCGACTTCATAAAACCTCGTAGGACGGAGAACGAGTAAACAAATAAGTGATCTGTTTATAAAGAACTATAAGAGGAAAATAGAAATATTACAATAGTTTTATTGCACGGATTTGAGACTTTTTCTTTGACCAGTTTTTACCTCGACTACCACTATGAATTCACTCCTGACGTATCAAGATTTCTTATCGTTCCCCTCCATTCTTTCGGAAGGAGTCACTAGTTACGTTTCTTTATTTCCTTTTAGTATCTTACCCTTTCTGATCTCTAGAGAAGTTCTTTTGATCTCTATGGTTCCCTTGTAAAGTACGTTTCTACCCGTGTTATTTCCTGTCTTTATCATACCTGGATTGTCTTCGTCCACAATTCCATAATTCTTCTCCACCGTTCTTATGTGTCTTCTTGATTAGTTTTTTCTAGAAGTACTGGGTCTATTGGTGCTATCACACTAGTGAGTGGATCTCGGTCTGTAGGACCTCACGCTTCAGTTCACCCGGAATCCTTCGTAGTGATACTTGTTTCGATCACGTCCACTACCTTAACGTCAACTCGATAAAGTTTAGGATTTTCTGCTACGACACTTTCACGACGTGAGTTATACAGTCGTTTAAACCTTTTGAGTGGTCACCGGCGTTCTGACCTTTTCCAGTTAAAAGTAAGGTTAGGGGTTCTTTCCGTTACGGTTTCTTATAAGTTTGATGGTGTGTTAACGTGAGTAGAGTGTGTGATCGTTTCATTACGAGTTTTAAGAGGTTCGGTCCGAAGTTATCATACACTTGGTACTTTAAGGTCTATAAGTTCGACCAAAATCTTTTCCGTCTCCTTGGTCTCTATTTTAACGGTTGTAGGCGACCTAGTAGTTTTTTCGTTCTCTCAAGGTCTTTTTGTAGATGAAGACGAAATAACTGATACGGTTTTGGATACTGACACATCTAGTGGTGTTTGACACCTTTTAAGAATTTCTCTACCCTTATGGTCTGGTGGACTGGACGGAGGACTCTTTAGACATACGTGCAGTTCTTCGTTGTCAATCTTGACCTGTACCTTGTTGTCTGACCAAGGTTTAGTCCTTTCCTCATGCAGTTCCGACGTATAACGGTGGGACGAATAAATTGAAGATACGTCTCATGTAGTACTCTTTGTGACCCCACCTACTTCGTGTTCGACCTTAGTTCTAACGACCCTCTTTATAGTTATTGGAGTCTATACGTCTACTGTGGTGTGAATAGTGTCTTTCGCTTCTTCTCGATTTCTCGAAGAACTATTTTCACTTTCTCCTTTCACTTCAACCGAATTTCGAGTTGTCAGTCTTTTGATTCCAGTACCGTAGACCAGGGTAGTGAAGTACTGTTTATCTACCCCTTTGCCCTTTGTCACCGACTGAAATAAAAGAACTCGAGGTTTTAGTGACGTCTACCACTGACGTCGGTACTTTAATTTTTTACGAACGAGGAACCTTCTTTTCGATACTGGTTGGATCTGTCGCATAATTTTTCGTCTCTGTAATGAAACGGTCGTTTCCAGACAGATCAGTTTCGATACTAAAAAGGTTATCAGCACATACCTACACTCTCAACCTGACACTTCTTTCGACTGATGGTTTCTTACCTACGAAAACTTGACACCACAACCTCTTCTGAGAACTCTCAGGGAATCTAACGTTCCTCTAGGTTGGTCAGGTAGGACTTCCTTTAGTCAGAACTCATGAGTAACCTTCCTGACTACGACTTCGATGTTATGAAACCGGTGGACTACGTTTCTTAACTGAGTAACCTTTTCTGGGACTACGACCCTTTCTAACTTCCGTCCTCCTCTTCCCCTGCTGTCTCCTATTCTACCAACCTACCGTAGGGACTGACTTACCTGCACTCAAACTCGTTCGAGGCCTCAACCACTACCTCCCTTCGGACCACACGACGTCAGGTACCCCAGTGTTTGTCAGCCTGTGTTGACTCACTGACTTGACTTGACTTGATTCACTCCTTCTATTCGAATACAACATAATCAAAAGAGATTATAAAATAGGAAAAAACCTTGACTTCATATCAACTAAATGTTATAATCAAAGACCACATCCCGTTCGACTAAGTTAATATATGTATACATGTGTATAATACAAAGTATAATAAAAGGTTATAGTAAACAATGTCCTATCACTTATAGTAAAGGACACGATATGTCATTCTAGAACAACAAATAGATAAAAGAGGGTATAAAATAATACTTTTCATAGTTACTTTCTCTTTTAAATCTTCGTAACATGTCACTTGTGATTATGTGGTTGGTGGGTCCAGTATTTAATTACAAATCGAGAAAAACGAAATAGTATGTAGATGAGTAAATAGGTAAGAAGATTCGTTAGTAGGTGAGTTGAATGAAAGACTGCGTACAGTTTCAATTCAACGTCTGTGGTCATCTAAAGTGGGAATTGATGAATTAAAGTGTGAATAATAGTAAAGGCACTAGAGTCAAGTTCGTTCTTTTGAAGACAAAGAATTAGTTTTTCCCTTTTTATGTGTCTAAGAATATATTTTTGTATTGAAAAACAGTTTAACTTGACACCTTACTATTGATCATATACGTGTTATTTTTTCTTAACAAAAAGAGACATACACATCCCGTTTCTCGTTTTTCTCTTTAATCTTTTCCTTCATTAAAGGAGTTCCGATCTTCCTTTCTCTCTTTACTCTGGGAGGACACCTTTGTCCTCCATTCTCGATGGATCCCTTCTGGGTCGACCTTCATATAATCCCTTCACGAAGGACGAAGGAGGATTGGTTTTATTTTTTATTTTTAGAGTTCCTACTATAACGGGATCGGAAAGAAGAGGAAACACTTCCCCGACACCTGTCAAGGTTCACTAGACCCGAACCCGTTCCGACTTCCCTCCCGAAGGGTCCACCGTGATCACGATTTCTTGGACGGACGGTCGCGTCCTCTGTATTCTCTGTACCCAAGTTAGGGACCCAGCCCTTCTAGGGGACCTCTTCCTTTACTGTTGGGTGAGGTCATAAGGACGGGACCCTTTAGGGTACCTGTCTCCTTGGACCACCGATGTCAGGTACCGCAACGTTTCTCAGTCTGTGCTGACTTCGCTATACCCTCACCTCTTTCGCTGTCCGACTTCGACATCCAAGCCCCGAATCGACTGTCTCTACTACCGACCTCACCCCACCCCACTCACCCACTCTGGGGCCTCCGGTTGTCGTCCCTCACTACCTCGTCTCCCGTCCCGGCCCAGTGCCCTTCTCTTCCCCCACGATTACTTCGGCAGTGTCCTCCATGTCAGTCTCCTCACCCTATCGACGGGACCGACGCCGGCACGTCTCGACCTCCTCTTGAACCTTTTTGTGGATGTCACTCTGAGATTTTGTCTGTGAGACCTTCTTGGAAACCTCTAGTGGCTGACGTGGATAGTGTATACGGGGTACTCTTCTGCGTCCGACTCTCTAGGGAGTCTAGACAGAACCACTATCTCGACCCCGTTTCAGTAACCTTCCTGACTACGACTTCGACTTTGAGGTTATGAAACCGGTGGACTACGCTTCTCGGTTGAGTAACCTTTTCTAAGACTACGACCCTTTCTAACTCCCGTCCTCCTCTTCCCCTGCTGTCTCCCACTCCACTAACCTACCGTAGTGGCTGAGTTGCCTGTACTCAACCTCGTTCGAGGCCCTCCTGTCCCTACGGACCACGCGACGTCAGGTACCCCAGTGTTGCTCAGTCTGTGCTGTTCCAGCGACTTATTGTTGGTTTTTCAGTCACGGCAAGACCATCGAGAAAAGGTTACTTCACCGAGTTCCCAAGGAAGGTATTTCTAGTTTATAGAATCCCAGAACGAAAAAACAAAAGTCAACTTCATCTCAACTACATGTTATAATACAAATAATGTCCATATTGATTATCCACACGTCGTGCCACAAAGGTATAAAAATATCGAATAAATATCAATATTTTACAACTGATATAATAGACACAACATGTTAGCTAGGAACATCGAATAAATAAAATATGTGTTATCGAACACGGAGAAGCAGGACAGGACATGGGGAGAGAGATAGAAGGGGGAAGGGAGAGGAGTGACCATTAGTGACCAAGAGAAATAGATATCAGCCGAAGAAAAAGATAATATAAGTGACCGAACAAAACAGAGAGTCTAAGACGCATATTCACTATAGTATGTCATAAATAGAAACATACCTGATTAAGTGATTCGTAAACAAAAAAAACAACCGTAACGACAACAACAAGTTAGGGATTCAGTATAGGCTGAGAAACCCTGGGGTACCTGACGTCGTACGGTCTGAAGGGACAGGAAGTGATAGAGGGTCTCAAACGAGTCTAAGTACAGGTACCTCAGCCCCTACGACAGATTGGTAGACTAGGAAACGGTGGGAGAAGAGAGAAACGGAAGTTAGAAAGGGTCGTAGTTACAAAAAGGTCACTCAGTCGAGAAACGTAGTCCACCGGTCTCATAACCTCGAAGTCGAAGTTGTAGTCAGGAAGGTTACTTATAAGTCCCAACTAAAGGAAGTCCTAACTGACCAAACTAGAGGAACGTCAGGTTTCCTGAGCGTTCTCAGAGGAGGTCGTGTTAATCTTTCGTAGTTAAGTCACGAGTCGGAAGAAATACCATGTTGAGAGTATAGACATGTACTGATGACCTTTCTGGTATCGAAACTGATCTACCCGGAAACAGCCGTTTCACTACGGAGATGAAAAATTTCTACACACGTTGAACTCTCAACACTCAATTCAAAATAAACCCCGTTTTGCTCCTGATGTCGGGTCCTCTGTCGGGGAGTCTATCGTGACTCTCTGACGACGTTTCTCCGTCAACCCTTTACAGTTATATATTCTAAAACCATTCCTCTTCAAGTCACGTTAACTCTCGAATGAGATGTTTTCAAAAAGACGATCAGTGTTCCGCAACTGCAGGGGTACTTCCCTAAATCACAAAAGGATTTATACTTCTCTATGTTCCTAACCCTAGCACTTTAGTCAAGGACTTTTATAGATTGATAGACTTCTGGACAAGGTGGTCTAAGGGACCTCTTGTCTTACGGAGTGACGTGGGACCTAAGGAAGTTGTCGCCCCCAACTTCCAGTTGTCGACGTCTCCGTGTTCCAAGTTAGAGGTGCCTCCGTCTGCCGTTTACGATAACACGTCAGGGACCGTCTACGAGAACCGTTCGTGGTTAAACATCAACTGTCCGTTCATGGTTAAACATCGACTGTTATACGACAGATCCAAACAGTATCGAAAGGAAGGTTTCTCGTCTACAGAAAATTAAAGTACCCCCGTTAGTGGTAGGCGTCCCTAAAACCTCGGGTTCTTTTATTTTGGACAGTGACGAAGGTGAAAAAGAAGAAGATAAACGGTACTTCACTACTCTGACCTACGGTACTAGAATCAACAAACTTACAACTCAAAATTCGGTCGAAAAAGTGAGAAGAGAAAGTGGGAGTAGTTTTGCGACGAATCAAGGAGAAACGAAAAACAGTCATCTCACCATAGTAGACGTATAGACTCCAACAAGTGATTCGCATTACGCAAGATTCAGGTAGACACAACACCGTCTACCGTTGAAAATAAAGAAACAATACCGACTCATCATAAGGTGACACACACACACACACACACACACACACACACACATATACATATATATATATATATATATTATACGCTGTTAGGAGACCCAAGTAAACAACTACCTGTGAATCCAACGAGGTCATAGAACCGTCGACACTCATTACGACGTCACTTGCAGCCCCCTCTACGCAGAAAGACTTAAGCGCAAAAACAAAAACAGTCTACATGTGGGTCTACGCCTTGACGACCCGACGTATCAGTAAGATGAGTACCAAAAAATTCCGTGGAGGTATGACAAGAGTTATTACCAATATGTTTAAACGTAAGAATGGTTGTCACACGTTCCGACGGGTAAAGAGATGTAGGAGTGGTTGTGACAGACACAAGAAAAACGACTATCGCTAAGACTGCCCATACTCCACTACATAGTAACACCAAAACCAAGTGTAAACAAAGGGATTACTAATCACGACGCCTCGTAGAAAAGTACACGACCGACCGGTAGACGTACAGGAGAAACCTTTTTACAGATAATCCCAGAAGACAGGTAAAAAATTAGTCAAAGAAACAACAAAAGAAAAAGATACAACTCAATATACTCGACAAACATATATAAGTTATAATTGGAGAATAGTTAGTATAGTAAACGTTTATAGAAGAGGGCAAGTCATCTGACAGAAAGGTAAAACAGGTACCTAGGAAAACGACACGTTTTCTGAAGTTTAAATTGATCCAGGTAAACAAACCCCGACCCAAAACGAAAAATAGAAATTTTTAGTATTCTTACATCGGAAGATCGGTTCTTAAATAGAGCGAAACGGAATTACATCTTTAGTACAAAGAACGACTTAATAGTTCTCTGTAAATGTGACAACCATAAAGAGTCAAAAGGAATTTGAGTATGGTGAAAAACTAACTATATTTTTAGATTGTTGTGGAAGACCTTCAAAATTATGGTTGAAACTGGAGGGTGGGGTCAACTCCTAGTCGACATCGGTAGACAAAAGATATCAGGGTGATCGTCTCCACCACAATGTATAATGAAACGTATCAATACATTACTTTTTTCTAAGTTTATATTTTCACTTTGCTATTTTTACGAAAGAGTCTATTGTATTAGGAGAAGGGTAAACTCTTGGTAAGTAGATTCGTCTAAAAGATCTAAATAAAGTGCGAAACACACGGGAGCATTGGGAGGGAATATAACCAATCGTACGAAATCTACGTTCATTTTTGAGAGTGTTCTCACTGAATTCGTTTTTTCTATAAATTCATAAAGAGTATTATTAGTCGGACCACCTTCTTCTGAGGTCCCAGTCGAGTCGTCGAGTCATTATTGATCTGAGACTCAACCGTAGAGTCACCAAAAGAGCCATAAAGGGACTACCGGGGTTCTACTGACGGTAACGAGGCACGTAGTGAGTGATAGTGTTTCTTCTCCCGTTCATCCTCTGTGGGAACATAAGTAAAACGAGTAAACAGTCTCTCCTTCTTGAAAAGGTGTTGGGGTTAAGACGGTACTCTGAAGGGGTAGATGGAGCAGTCGGCGTCCATACAGACTGTGGGTGAGGATCTGGTCGGCGACCGTTTCTCTTTGTTACCGTGGTATACGTCGAATCTGGTTAGCACTACGTTGGGTGGAGGGTCGTGCACACACGTTGTCCCCTGAACATGTTTGGAGTGGAGTAAAATCGGGTACGGGGAGATGATCTTACATTGGAGGAACTTCTGTCTCCAAAAACGAGACAAGTGACGACATAAGGGTCGTAGGTCCTGTTACGGGTCGTTACGTTACTTATCAGTTATTGACCTTTCTTCCTCCCCTACCGATTCCTCCGTCCCCCATATCCGGAGCCCATTGGTCGTCACAGATAGTAGGACTAGCGTGTCTTGGTACCAAACTACGGACACTGTCGCGACTCACTACGATGACTAGTGCCCTGGAGACTGGACTTAGGAACACAGAAAGGGGGGTCCCTCACTTGGTATCGACCTCCGATGTGGACACCGTTACTGGACAGGGTTAAGGAGGACGTAGAAGCTTCTGTTCTACACACTCCCCTTATTCTGGCGGGGACGGTCGCTACGGGTCGACTACGGGGACCACCACCAGGACTCGCGGTAGAGGAACCAGTGTCACCCTGAGTTGGACGACCAGGACATGCGACACGCGTCACTCGCCTTTGACGTGTGCCACCCCTTGGAGATGTAGCAGTCGGAGAGCCACCGGCTAGACTAGCACCCCCACCAGCAGTACGGGTACTTGTAGGAGATGGAGGAGTCCACGTCTACCAGGGACCCCGTGGGAGAGACGGAGAAGACCGAAAGGTACCTGATACACCGGTCATGCCGCAGGTAAAAGTCGCAGAAGTAGAACACGTAGCTGGCGATGGCAAGACACGTCGTCGGGGAGTTCATGGACGCTATAGCATGGTTCTGGGCTCGTAGGCAGTGGTAGGATCGGCGGACCAAAGACAGGAAGGATACCTAATAGGGGTAAGACTCGACCGCAGTGAAGGTCGGTTTCTGGGGTCTCGGGGGCCCCGTGTTCACACTCTGCCTGAAGATGTTTCAGTGCACCAAGTTTTAGTACTGGCGGTAGCAGTTGAAGATGGACGGGTGGAACGAGTACGAGACCAAGATACGTTTCTAGATGTTCCGACACGCCGTTGTGACGGTCGTGGCCCTTGAGTAGTTGCCCAGGAAGGGGAGGAAGAGACTGCACTTCTACTTCGGTCTCTTGGAGGTCCACCCGCGGTTCTTTGGCCCCTTCCTCAGAGGGACCCTCCAAGACTTTTCCTTCGGTTTTCTGTGACCTCCACCTGGACAGAACTTCGGTGGTAGGGTCCTCGGTTTCCTCCACTGTAGAGATCCGTAGAAGTCGGTTCTCTTCCTACTTCTTGACCCGTTGAAGATGACGAAGGGCGAACTGTGACACGTCTGCGTCGGTCTCCGTCTTCCCTCACCGTCCCCGATACGTCGGTAGTTGGTCTCGGTCTTGGTCAAACTCTACCCACTCGTCCCGGACTTGTACGGACCCCGATTCCTCCGGAATCTCCTAGTCTAGGTTCCACTGTCGGTCAGGAAGAGGGCCTGTCTGAGCCTGTGGGGGCGTCTCGGCCGCCGTGGCCCCTTTCCGTTCAGCGCTTCGCTCAGATCGTGTCCGGACCTCATGTAGTTCAAGTGAACCTTCTCCGAGGCGAGCGTAAGCGCTGTCATGCACAGACCCAACGTGTACTTGGCTCTCGCCTTCCGGCGGTTCGTCGACCCAAAATAGTACCGCCGGAAGTAACAGACGACCTAAGGAATGAAGTAGAAGAAGTACCAGCAACGGAAGACGCTCTCGACGAGATTGCTCGCACACGTGTACAAGTGGTAGACCGACCCGATGTAGTTGAGGTGCGACTTGGGGGAGTAGATGGGGAACACGTTACTCTTGAAGTTCTTCTGGAAGTTCTTTTAAGACGTGTAAGCAAGGATCCCCTCCGAGGGTCCCCTACGTTGGTTCACTGCGAATTGCTGCAGGGACTTCCTTCACTTCCTCCTTCGGACAACGCAACGGTCCGTGGACCCGAAAGACCTCAGCGTTCTTACCAGAATCGCCGACCCCTCAAACGTCTCAAGCATCCACGTCACCCTTCTTGTCGTCTACCGCCACCAGTCGTCTCTCTAACATGAGACTCTCGGCTTATAAACGTTCTCTGAATCTAGACAGACTCGAGAGGACAAGGAGCCCTTACACCCCCGGAGTTCGACTGTGATATTAAGGTCGAAAGTTTGAGTTTAATAGTCCGAAGACTTCCCTGCACACCCATCTCAAGGTCACCTTGAGACCTCGGAAGAAGTTTACCTCGAGGTGTTGACACCTCGTCTCGGGAATCTGTACGTCTATCTACGACAGGGACGGGCCCCAGTGGAACTTTCCGTCCTGTCGATGAGGTGACACTGACGGTGCAGAGTCTTGTGGAGAGAAGACTCGGAGAATACGTCGAAAGAGGTCTAGGTCACAGACTTGTTGGGACCGAGGAGGTGGCAATAATAAAGAGTGAGTGCGCGTAGAATTCTCAACTACCCTTCAGACGTGTAGGTAGTAAAAGTTTGGGTTTAAGGCAAGAGGATAATTTCTTCTCCAATTTACGGAGGGAGTTTCTCTTTTCCTCATAAAAAATCTGCCAACATATAATCTTTGTTTCTCTTCACCCCTCTTATTTCGGTATCACGAACTCCCGACACGGTCCACCTACAGTAAATTCGGGGACCTGTGGGGTGTTGTCCTCCTACCATAATGATCTTTTCGTTTACCTCCCTGGTGTTCCACGTTATTCCATGGACTCTAGTGTGTCGATCAATATTCTTTCGACCCCGTTTGTAGGATACCAAAGTTGAGTGACATTGTGTCAAAGAGGTTTTCCGTTTTTAAACAAGATAAGTCATGTGTGTGTGTGTGTGTGTGTGTGTGTTAAGGACTCTCACCACCGTCAAGTGTTCACATATAACTCTCCTCCTTGTCGACTGTATCTTACACCGGTGTCTCCGCTATGAAACTCCTCCTTGTCATATGAAAAAGTAGACACTTAAGGAGACACAAATAGGTTCTTTGTAGTAGTACATGAAAATACCAGTGTGAAAAATTCAGTTGTGAACGTTTCCGTACCCTTGTCCGTCAAAATGAACCACAAATACAACGTTAGACCAACACTAAATATAAAATTTTGACCTACAATTTGACAGTATATACATCGGCCACCCTCACGGACATATTCGACCATAAAATACAGAACACAGGGAAAAACGTACTAGACAATTTTACTCTCTAAAAATGGATGATTTTATACTAGAAACTTCAAGTCGACAATATTCCAACTAACTAAATTAAGACGGAAAGACTCAGAGAACCTGAATTCTTCTACATGACTTTACATTGCAATTTACAATATTCTAAACTATGTTCCAAAGGGAAACCAAAGACCAGTATAACATTTACAGAAATCTTTTCCTGAATGAAAAATATTGTTCGAAGGGAAAGATGAAACGTGGAGGGATTCGAGAAGAGGGAGTTTCGACCTCCCTCGGTTTCTCTGAAAATAGGACGAAACCCAATAGGACCAGACAAAGGTACAGTTTTTGGTCTTCTCAACGAAGGACCCAGGGGAGACCTGGTTCCTCGTGAAATTCAGAAAGATTTCTGTGTGGGGTGTGTCTGTTTACCGAATCACGGTAAACAATGGCTATAACTACTTGTCAACTTCGTTTATCACTTCGGTTCACCAATGTTCAAGTCTAGAACCAGTTGTTCTAGACCTAAACTTACACTGTTCTTGTCTTTACCAGTCATATTAGACGGTCTCGTATTTTTTGTTCCAAGGTACGTAGTAACACATACCAAAAATGTCACGAACGTCTCATTTGCCATGGGTCACCCCTGAACCTCAAAATTTCATATGACTCACATATACAGTATGAAATGGTGAAGATAGATTAGAAATGTTGTTGGAACACTCCGTCTAAAGACACCAAAATGTTTATCCATTTGGTATCGTGTCTCCCCAATTATTCTTGGCTCAGATTCTGGACTAAGACCTTACCCGAAGGAAAGGTGCCATAGTTGGAAAAGAAGGAGGTCGAGAGACATGCTAACTTAATTGACAACTTAAGTACTTTCCGTCACCTACTCCCACGTCTGTATTGAGTCGGGATCGGGTGAGTCCTTTCTTAATCACCGACTACCGAATGAGTTTTAAGTCAACTTTGGTCCGAGAGGTGAGGTTTATGTTTTTATTTGCGAAAGAACCTTTTCCGACAATCTCTTGAACTAATATCTAATTTTGAACTAATATGTAAAATCTAATTTTTCTTCGGTGGGGGAACCCAAAGAGAAATACCTGAATTTCGACTACTCGAACTTCAGTTAAGGAGGTGACTGGTCACACGTTTCGAATGGTTTGTGACCCAAGAAAATTTGTTAAATGTCCCAAATGTCGTTACGTACAACCTACTCGAAAAATTCTCGTCAAAAGACGTTCAACACTTGAATCTCACTGTCTGCAAACAAAAAGAAGTGACGACACACAGCTCCTTCCAAGTTATACGAAACAGGGGTCTAGTGACGATAACGTCCCTTTCCGGTTCGCCGTCTCTCCCCTCGTTGTCTCCTCTTCTCTGACGTCCACTTCTCCCCTTTGGCTACCCAGCTTTGTTCTCCTTTGGTCCCCTCCACCCCCACAATGACTCCGGTTCGAGGATGACGAGGACCTCATCCAGTCATTCAGTTCTCTACTCAACAACCTCGTTTCTTATGGCTGAAATGAAACTTTCGGTTACCTGGTCTTTCTTCCACCTGATCATAGGGTTTCTTGACAGAAGGGACTCAATCTTAAGTCCGAATAAAATATGATTTTCCCCTCCCCTCTTTTCTTGTATAAGAAGTGATTACACAAGTATCAAATTTATATAAGTTTCCTTCTTATTTGGGTGGGCATCGTAAATAAAAATAGGAAGTCAAGTTAAGTCAAGTCAGTGAGTCAACATAGGCTGAGAAACGCTGGGGTGCCTGAAGGGACAGGTAGTGGTTGAGGGTCTCAAATGAGTTTGAGTACGAGTAGCTCAGTCACTACGGTGGGTTGGTAGAGTAGGAGACAACAGGGGAAGAGGAGGGTGGAAGTTAGAAAGAGTCGTAGTCCCAGAAAAGGTTACTCAGTCAAGAAACGTAGTCCACCGGTTTTATAACCTCAAAGTCGAAGTCGTAGTCAGGAAGGGTACTTATAAGTCCTGACTAAAGGAAATCCTACCTGACCATCCTAGACGAGCGTCAGGTCCCCTGAGAGTTCTCAGAAGAGGTCGTGGTGTCAAGTTTGTGTAGTTAAGAAACCACGAGTCGAAAGAAACATCAGACTTCCGTTATAAAGTATAACTACCAAAAGTTGGTAGTTAATGTAGTAGTATATTTAGATATTTTCGAACGTTTCGGTAAGGTAGGTCATCTTTAACGGTATTTAAAAGCTGCAACGATCCAATTACAATGACGTTTCCGACCCAAACGGAAAACCACATATAACTCGGTTTTCTGTGTTGGTTTGGGTTCTCGTCCTCTTCCTTCCTAAATAAGAAACGTTTTTTTCATAAATAAGGAACAACATTCCTCTTGTGGTCTCTAGAAAGGGTTTCGTCACAGAGGGGTTGTCGTTTTGACCCCTTCTAAATTCGATTATACAAACGTATAAGTACTTCCTCGAACCCACAACTAACTTCAGTGTTTTGAGTCTTTTCCAGTTGTAGTAGTAGGAAGTCCAACGTTGACTAGGCCACCGACTCGAGGATTCCGTCCCCCTACCCCCACCCCACGTCTAATTTAAGACGTTTCGTCGAGTTCTTTCACGAAGTTCGATCATAAATGGTAACTTCGTCTAGGCCCTCAGAAATGTTGTCCATAATAAAAACAAATAGTAATGAAGAGAACGAACTATTTTCAGTTCCACAAGGACGTCCCAAAAACAACAACAACAACAAGGGAATTCTAACAATTAATGACTCTGGACAAGTTACTATTCGTGACACCGGTCCGAGTCTAGTGTTTTACTGATTCCGGTTTTTATCGAAGAGAGTACAGTTCTTTGGTTACGGACCAAGAAAAAGAGACCTCTGGGGGATGGATAGACGAATGTGAATTTTTTACAGGTAAGTCTTTTTAGGTACTCAGAGGTCTAACCGGTAAACTACTTAGACAGTAAGCCAACGAATCGACCGTCTTCTAATGAACAGAGAGAAAACTTCTACCCAGAAGATCCTCTCTTTGTATTCAGAGTTCTTGTTCTGTTCCTTCTAAGACCCGACGGGACCGACACTACGTGAACTTCTCGGCATTTCTTTGTTACGACGATTCTGGATGTCACGGTTGTGTAGCACGGTGTTAAAGAACCCGAATGTTTCGGATCCGACACGTTACCAAGGGTAACACGTCCCTGCACACTACGGGAGTTGACTCGACATTCTCTTCACTACTTCCATGTGACTGAACCTAGTGACACCAGAACTTTTTCACATTACCGGGAGCGACGGGTTGATACAGACTCTTACAAGAGACAGAAAAATACCGAGGACCAGTACGGAGAAAGAACTCCGAGTGGTAGAACCACGAGGTCACTAGACAGAGGGGTTATCACCCGTCGTCCCCGACTAGACGAGACTCGGAGTGGGGTTAAAGGACGATTGTACCTCCGGTGTAAACACTGGATCCACTAGTAGATGTACCCTACGGGTCTGGAGTAGATTATTAAAGTGTTTACGAAAACTCGTGAAGAACCCGGTCAGGAACCCTGGTCCGGAATCCTCTGTTATCTCCAGTACAGTCTATACTAAGGACGGGGGGACCTAGATGATGTCCCAACGTTCACTGTCTTTGTTTGAAGATAACCTCATCGATGACCGTACAAAACACCTTAGGTCCTCGTGAAACCTACTGGAGTGAAGACTTTCCGAGTTCGGTTCAGTCGAAGACCTTGGAGTAGTTCGTCTTAGCCTCCTGTAAGGGTGATCTTACGACGGTAACTGAATATACTTAGTGAGGATAAAGATGAACGATACTCGTAGTCCAGTTTTGAGGTTTCGACCTCACTTCTTAGCAGAATACAGGTGGACGACGTTAGTCGAGATTTCCCTCGACCCTCGGTCAACCGTATTGGACCCGTCTCCTGGTTGTCAAGGGTCTCCTCGTCCTTAGTGACACTCGTCTCGTCTTTGAGATTTTTTTTTTTTTTTTCTTTCTTTCTTTTTCTTTTTTTCCTAAGTAACGTTCCTAGAACTTCAGGTCGTCTCCTTTAGAATATTTCTTGATGTAAGTCGAGTCGGAGTATCTACTAATTAATTGACTTTGAGTCCCTATCCGCCCACAATCCGTGTAATAGTGAATCCTCCACTGTAGAGGTGAATAGAAAAAACTTTGGTTCAAATAATGTAAGTTACATATGTCATTACCTACACACGAGACAGTGAAGTTAACATATATTGAGAAACGTTGGGGTACCTGACATCGGGCGGTGTGAGGAGATAAGTACCCTAAGAGGTCTGTTCTTATGACCTCACCGAACGGTAAATGATGAGGTCCCCTAGCAGGGGTGGGTCCCTAGCTTGGACTCAGAGAACACCGAGGAAGTAACATCCGCCTAAGAAATGAGGACTCGGTGACCCCTTCGGGTTACATATGTCATTTTACGTGGATAAAATTTACGTCTCGAGTTATTCAAAACTGTCTACACATGTTGGTGCAGTAGACGTAGAGTCAGATCTATATCTTCTGAAGATAGCGGAATCTTTCTAAGAGTTCGGGGAAACGTCTATTACGAGAGGAAATCCGGGGTCCGTCGGTGACTTCACTGAAGACAGTGATATCTAATCAAAACGAATAAGATCTTGAAAGACGTTCACCTTACCATGTCACACCTGAGAAAGAGGTAGTTGTAAAACAGATTCTAAGTTGGTGTAAAGGTTTGATACAAAACCTCGGATTCTCTTTCTCTCTCCTACGACAGCCCTACCTCTGAACTTTCTCGTCTCACACGAAATTTGTGGTCTTAGTCAAATCACACTAGCTGTGTTCGTCAGACTCGTCCGTCACCGTCCTGTCCTCGGACTAGTTCACCTTTCTCTACTGGCGCAACTGAAGATGGACTCGGGACGTGAGAACTTTTTGTCCCTACCACTTCTTTAGAGCGTTGAGAAAACAGGAGACCTTTATCAAATGACGTTTCTTTGTGGAGAAGGACATCCTGGATGTATTCTAAGGACTAACGAAGTGAGTCATGGACACCGTTCCACTGTGTGTCAGGAAGACTTAAGGATAAGAAATGACATATTTTCTAAGGGGCTTGGTGACCAAAGGTGACTAGTTATCCTGTTTTACGACCAATTGTTTTAAAATTTGAAGAGAGTAAAAAGGTCCGAGGAATTAAAAACGTGTGGGATGGGCTCAGACACATCAGTTTCGATACCAAAAAAGGTCATCAGTACATCCCTATTCTCTCAACCTGGAACTTCTTTCGACCTACGAAAGCTTCTTGCTACGAAAACTTGACACCACAATCTCTTCTTACCCACGAAAGCTTGACACGACAACCTCTTCTGAGAACTCTTAGGGAACGTGACCTTCCTCTAGTTTGGTCAGTTAGGATTTCGTTTAATTAAGATTTATAAGTTACGTTTCTGACTACGACTTCCACTTCGAGGTCATGAGACCGGTGGATAACGGTTCTCAGTTGGGTAACCTTTTCTGGGACTACGACCCTTTCTAACTTTCGTCTTCAAGACTCTTCCCCCATTGTCTCCTACTCTACCAAACTACCGTAGTGGTAGAGTTACCTGTACTCAAACTCGTTTGAGACCCTCTATCACTTACTGTTCCTTCGGACCGTAGGAAGTCAGGTACCCCAGTGTTTCTCAGTCGGTACTGAATCACTGACTTGTTGACTTGTCGTTGTCGGGGTCGACTCGAAGGGTCCACCGGATCACCATTTCTTGGACGGACGATCACGTCCTCTGTATTCTCTACACCCAAAGTAGGGACCCAACCCTTCTAAGGGACCTCCTCCAGTACCGTCTGGTGAAGTCACAAGAGGGGACCTCTTAGGGTGCCTGTCTCCTCGGACCACCCGATGTCAGGTACCCCAACGTCTCTCAGTCTGTGTCAACTTCGTTACACCGTGTGTCCGTGTCGGACTCAGTCGTGTCTTGAGGAGGACTCTTGTACGTCCGGAGTTCGATTTTGTAAGAGACTAATTATGAGAAGTCAGTTCGGTGGGAAAGAAGGGTGAGAAGGTGTAGATCAAGAAAGACCGAAAGAAGTGAGAAGTTCCTTTTTGAGAAAAACGGATTAGGAACTCTGTGGACGTTTTAGTGCAAATCTTAGTTTGGGGTATGGGTGGTCTATGTGAGTCTCCCGAGTTTATTTGGGAACACGTGTGTTCCTGTGTCCCTGAGGTATCTCTCACTTCGTCTGCACGGAAACTCACAAACTCACAGAGGACGTCTCTGTGTCCAGCCGTCACCGGACGAAGTCTCCGTCCCCGAGACCCACGTCGTCTGGAACCTTCGCGTCACACTCGGGGTGGTATCTCGGTGGCTCGTCTGTTGGGTGAATGACCCCTTGTTAATGTGACTTCTTCAAGAGTGTGACGACCCTTTCAAGATCCCGGGTGTTGTCTTAAGGGTCGGACCTCTAGGTCGTTTCTCAAACTCTTGGGGGATCTCTTAACCTGAAACTCCCGGTGACCCTAAACTAATGTCTTGAAGGTATCCTAACCCCTTTGTCTGAGAACCTCCCGTGTTTATTTTAGAACACACGTGGTCCTGGGTCCTCTTCCCTCGTCACTGGGGTGTTCTCTAACTCGGTCTGAGCGGACACTCACAGGTCCCCAGACGTCACCTCCACACCCAGTTGTTACCGGACGGTACTCTAGTCCCTGTGACTTATGTCGTCAGGACGTTATTCAGGAAAACTTCGTCCAGTGGTAATGGGGATGGTATCAGACCGGACTCCGGTTTGATGTCCCTCCCTTGTGTCGGGGTGGTTAGCTGTCTTTCAACCTAATTTCTAAATGTCTCGTACCGGGACGGTAGTCTCGTTCTGGGTCTAAGGTGTTATCGGTCAGGGATGGTAGTCCTTCGAAGGTGTTCGGAGAATAGGAATAGGTAGTCTCCCCTCTGTCTCACCTTTGGTGTTAGTGTCTTTTGATTGGTTTGACTAGTGTACCTGGTGTCAGAACAGATTGAGTTGCTTTGATACTCGGTAAGGTACATCCCGGTGTTTTCTGTCTACCGAGTACCACCTCTCGAGACTGTTTTACACCAGGTGACCTCTTCCCTTACCGTTTGGTGAAGTCATAAGAACGGAACTCTTACGGTATTTGTCATACTTTTCCGTTTTTCTACCCTATGACTTTCTACTTGAGGGGTCCAGCCATCCACGGGTCATACGATGACCTCTAGTCACCTTTTTGTCGAGGTCTCTTTTACTTCTCTGCTTCGGTTTCACCTTTGTTAGGGGTCAACATCTACACTGATCACTACTTTCATTTCAGGTTACGATATTTGTTGTCATAACGTATCCTTGGACCTTACAATCCAGGTACTTAGGTCCATTTAACCTTCACCAGTTTGTCCTCTACCGTTCTCACTTGTAGCTGTAAAATCCTTAGTCGTTTGATTTTACCTGACCTTACCCACTTATATTGAGTCTACTGGTAATATAGATGATGACACCCGTTCTTAGGGAATCTTCTTTACCTCATCGGGAGTATCAGTTGTCTTCTCAGGCTTTACGTCATGAACCCACGTTAGAGTCTTTACTGTCTTACTAGAGACAAACAAAGGTTCCGTTTGATAAGTTATAGTGTCATTAGGTTCAGACACGAGGTTGGTGATTACGACTCCTTCGACTTCAACTTACCAAGATACTCCTGGATGTTCTGGAAGATCTTGATTGTGGTTTTTTCTCTGCAGGAAAAGTAATATTCCCTGGCCTTACTTTTTCATCCTTCAGTTCTCGATGGACCTCATTGTCCGTCAAAGTCGGAACCTCATGTTTTGTTTCCTCCTGTTTCCGATTGTTCAAAACAGCTCACTTGCGTGACCAGTACGGTTTGTGCAAGAAGGGTGTTGTGTTCTCTGTTGAGATGTGTCCCTGTAGTGGTCTACCAGTTGTGGCTTTAGTCTAATTATTATAAGAAACGTCGACTTCTACCTCTTCGAGATATGTCAGTCGTTTTTGTTCTGATCCTCGACTGACACCGAGTCTAGTACTTGAGGAATAACGGTTTAAGTCTGAATTTAACTTCTTTCATCCCGTTTTTTAATCTCGTATGTCCATACTGGATTTAGTTTAGGTAATGCTAATATGTCACCTTCACTGTTTGTCTAAGTTCGCCAATCTAGACTATCTCACGGACTTCTTGATACCTGTCTCTAAACATTGTGACATGTCCTCCACTACTAGTTTTGGTGTGGGTTCTTTTTCTTTACGTCTTTCCGTTTTACCAACAGACTCCTCCGGAATGTTTATCGACTCTTTTAATCTCTTTACTTTTCGTTTCCTCTTTTCCTTTCTATATAGGTAGACTTACGTCTACCTATTTCTTATCGTTCCTCTATTCTTTGAGAAGGATTCACTAGTCACGTTTCTTTATCTCCTTTTGTTATCTTACCCTTTCTGATCTCTAGAGAAGTTCTTTTAATCTCTATCGTTTCCTTTTGAAGTACGTTTCTACCCGAGCTATTTCCTGTCTTTACCAGACCTGGATCGTCTTCGTCTTCTATCATTCTTCACCGTTCTTATGTGTCTTGACATGTTTTTTCTAGAAGTACTGGGCCTATTAGTACTACCACACTAGTGAGTAGATCTCGGTCTGTAGGACCTTACACTTCAGTTCACCCGGAATCCTTCGTAGTGATGTTTTTTTCGATCATCTCCACTACCTTAAAGTCAACTCGATAAAGTTTAGGATTTTCTACTACGACACTTTCACGACGTGAGTTATACGGTCGTTTAAACCCTTTGAGTCGTCACCGGTGTCCTAACCTTTTCCAGTCAAAAGTGAGATTAGGGTTTCTTTTCGTTACGGTTTCTTACGAGTTTGATGACGTGTTAACGTGGGTAGAGTGTGCGATCGTTTCATTACGGGTCTTAAGAGGTTCACTCCGAAGTTGTCATGTACTTGGTTCTTGAAGGTCTACAAGTTCGACCTGAATCTTTTCTGTCTCCTTGGTCTCTAGTTTAACGGTTGTAGACAAACCAATATCTTTTTCGTTCTCTTAAGGTCTTTTTATAGATGAAGACTAAGTAACTGATACGATTTCGGAAACTGACACACCTAGTGTTGTTTGACGCCTTTTAAGAATTTCTCTACCCTTATGGTCTGGTGGACTGGACGGAGGACTCTTTAGACATATATTTAGTTCTTCGTTGTCAATCTTGACCTGTACCTTGTTACCTGACTAAGGTTTAACTCTTTCCTCATGTAGTTCCTACATATAACAGTGGGACGAATAAATTGAATTTACGTCTCATGTAGTACTCTTTGCGAGCCGACCTACTTCGTGTTCGACCTTAGTTCTAACGACCCTCTTTGTATTTATTGGAGTGTATACGTCTACTGTGGTGGGAAAACCGTCTTTCACTTCTCCTCGATTTCTCGGAGAACTACTTTCACTTTCTCCTCTCATTTTTACGACCAAATTTTGAGTTGTAAGTTTTTTACTTCTAGTACCGTAGGCCAGGGTAGTGAAGTACCGTTTATCTGTCCCTTTGTTATCTTTGTCACTCTCCGAAATAAAAGAACCCGAGGTTTTACTATTAGTGGACGTCTACCACTGACGTCGGTATTTAATTTTCTACGAACGAGGAACCTTCCTTTCGATACTGATTGGATCTATCGTATAATTTTTCGTCTCTGTAATGAATGACTGTTTCAAAGTATATCAGTTTTAATACCAAAAATGTCATCAGTACATACCTACACTCTCAACCTGATATGTCTTTCGGTTCGTGACTTCTTAACTACGAAAACTTGATACCACAACCTCTTCTGAACTCGCAGGGAACATGATGTTCCTCTAGTTTGGTCAGTTAGGAGTTCCTTTAATCAGACTTTATAAGTAACCTTCCTGACTACGACTTCGACTTCGAGGTTATGAAACCAGTAGACTACGTTTCTTGACTGAGTGACCTTTTCTGGGACTACGACCTACTAACTTCCGTCCTCTACCCCTGTTGTCTCCCACTACCAACCTACCGTAGTGACTGAGTTACGTGCACTCAGACGCGTTCGAGACCCTCAACCATTACCTGTCCCTTCGGACTGTATGACACCAGGTACCCCAGTGGTTCTCAGTCTGTACTGACTCGCTGACTTGGCTTACTCTACGGACCTCTCGAAACCAACCGCACCACAGGGGTGACGAGATCAGGAGGGGAGGGGGTGAGGGAGGGAGGAGGTTAATCAGAACCTCTTCCTTTATGTTGGGTGAGGTCATAAGAACGGACCTCTTAGGGTACCTGTCTCCTCGGACCGTGCGACGTCAAGTATCCCACCGTTTCTCAGTCTGTACTGACTCACTGATTCGTGTAATTATTCAGACTCAAACAAAAGAATAAAACGTCAGTTTATACAAAGATGATCTTAGCATCGGGGTTTCTAGAAATTGGAAGTTTTTCAGTTTTGAAAAGTACAGAAGACAAGAAAGTACACATTTTACCCCTACTATATTAAAAATGGAACATCATGGAAACACTACTAATCTCTACCCTTTGGTACTTTGATACTATCTATTAGTTATTTATCATAAGATATCTCAATACAATCTCAGGACCGGAATATACAGTCTAATTCAACTGTGAGTGACAACACAGAAATTGTGACAGGTTACGAACGTTGTCTCATATGAGAGTTATTTGTTAAACCTTACTTGTTCAAATAGGGAACTATGGTGCTTCGACACTCTTTTTATGGAGCAAATCTTTCTCCTCCAACCAGTGACAACTGAAATTACCGAAGGGACTATCGAGTCAACCATTTCTTAGGTGGACGTTACGTCCTCTGGGGCTAAACTAAAGACCCAACCCTTCTAGGCGACCTCTTCCCTGTCCGATGGGTGAGGTCAGAAGAACCCCAAGGGACCACCGAGTCGACCATTTCTTAGACGGACGTTGCACCCTCTGGACCCAAGTTAGGGACCCGACTCTTCTAAGAGACCTCTTCACTTTCCGATGGGTGAGGTCATAAGACCGGACCTCTTAAGGTACCTGACATATATCAGGTACCCCAGCGTTTCTCAGCCTGTGGTTGATTCGCTCAAAGTGAAGTGAATTACGTAATTTTTCCCGGACAGAGAGGTGTGCACGGAGGGATTCCCAGGGACACTATTTTTTAAATTACGACGGACCTTTTACCTTCACTATTAAGGACAGTAGGAGTTTAGTAATCTCCCCTCCTTTACTTCACTTCACTTCAGCGAGTCAGCACAGGCTGAGAAACGCTGGGGCACCTGATATCGGACGGTCCGAGGAGATAGGTACCCTAAGCCCTGTGAAAATTGTCGGACTCCCGGTATACATGTGTAACGGTGGAGACCATCTCTCCGACAAGGGGCCGAGAGGGTTCCCCCGCACTGGTCGGAGGACTACTGGGCGGAAGGGGTCTCCGGTCCAAGGAGGGTGAGGCGGCTCACGATCCCCGAGGAAGTGACCCGGCTGGTCGCGCAGGAACACGCGTACGCGCGTGGGGGAGTGCGGACGCCCCCGCCCCGGTGCACGCAGTAGTCCTGCGCGCGGCGCCTGACGCGGCCCCAACGGCCTTCAACCCGACGCCATTCACTCGGCGCGGCAACTCCTCCTGTCCCCAGAACGCTCCAGCCAAAGACATCGGGGCCCGGGCTCCCCACTCGAGCCGCCACTCCAGCTCCCAGTGCCGCCCAGACTCCTCGGAGGAAGTTCTCCGCCCGGAGGGAGGAGATCCCTCTGTGTGGCTGAGACCGAGAGCGGAAGACAGACGCCAGTGCAGGGGGAGTCCGACTAAGTCGGGCCCCAGAAGGCTGATCCTTCGAGAACGATTAATTGTTTCATTAAGGGCGGACAGGGGACCGTCGCTCACGAGACCTGTAGGACACACCCGTGTGCCCCCTGTTCCTGCGGACCCGAGAGAGAAGGACCGAAACGGGCCAGAACGACACTGACCGCACAGAAAAGACCGCGCAGGAGAGGAGGGAAGTACACTGTACTACAACTTTGCGAAAAGTCCTCGACTCATGTCCGGAGTGTACGTTGGCGTTCCCGGAAAAAGACAAGGTCGGTCAAAGAGTACCATCTCTTATTCACATTTATGACTAGGATCGTGACGAGACGTTCGACCCCTACGGTTTTACTCATTCCATGTGTAGAGACAGGAGCTCAATTAAAAAAAAAAAAAATTCAGTTCCTCTATCGTGATGTCATTACTTTGACAACATCCCCAAACGACCGTCTGAATCCCACGAGTGTCCAGTCCGACTCCATAGTTAGCCCAAACCAGGATTTCCTACTCGTCCTAATCAGTCCACTTCTCCCGTCACTCCACCCTGCTATAGGGTCTGTAACCCTCACCGCACTTGTCTTCCGAGAGGTCACTCACTGGACGTTCCTCAAGTGAGTTCGACCTTACGGGTCAACACCCTCTCCGTTGAGACCTTTCGGTCTAGTACTTCCTAGCACACCCGCTGTCGCACTCCTCGTGTCTGAAACCTTCGACTCCATGAACACACGGTACAGACCGAAACGGTGACTCGATTCAAACACTCGAACCCGACCAGTGAGGGAAAGAATCGAAGTCAAAGGAGTAGACATTTTCCTCGTTTATCCCTCAAGGGACTACCGGATCACCAATCCTAAGACCCGAAAGTGACAAAACCGGGCCCCAAGTTAGGGACTAGTCCCTTGACTCTAGAATGTTCGGTGTACTGCATCGGTTTGTAGGGGCGGTGGCGGGGGGTGGTTTTTTTTTGTCTTGTTTTCACTTCCCGTCTGTAATTAGGTGGAAGATCACAACCACACTCTTCACTTAATCTCCTACAATCGGTGAACTGTGACGACGACGACGACGATTTAGCGAAGTCAGCACAGACTGAGACACGCTGGGGTATCTACCGGGTGGTCCGAGGCGGTAGGGACCCTAGGAGGTCCGTTCTTGTGACCTCACCCAACGGTAAAGGAAGAGGTCACGTACTTTCACTCCTCACTTTCACTTCAACGAGTCAGTAGAGACTGAGAAACGCTGGGGTACCTGACGTCGGGTGGTCCGAGGAGACAGGCACCCCAAAAGGTCCGTTCTCACGACCTCACCGCACGGTAACGGAAGAGGTGGTGAACCGTGATCATCTATCATTTGTTATTTGACAACGTCAATGATAACGGTTCAATTCTGTACAATTCTTCGAAATAAACCTTTGCACCCACATTTCTCATCTCGGGACTCCTTAAAAATTCGTCCCAACACGGTACCAAAATAGAGAAAATTTAATCGGTCCGTCACTACACGACTAATCTCACCCGTCCTTCCTGGACGTCGGTCTGGCCAGTCCCGTGACAACGACACCAGGTCCACCGCCTCCTCCACCCGGACTTGGTTCCGTCGTGGATACCCCTACCTCCCCCCACCCACCTAAGTTCTCTGTTCCTTCACTCTAAGTGACCTGATCATTGACCAACCTACTACGACCCCCTCAGTCCTAAAACCCCCAGCTCCTACCTCTTACTTGGGAGATGCACCTTTATTTTTACTATTCAACAAACTAGTCATGGGAACTGGAGTCTCTAAAATAAACCTTAAGTCTTACTGGAGACAGAAGGTGAAAACGAGTACCTTTTTTCTAAGAGACTACGGAAGGAGGAGAGAAAGACAGCTAGGAGGGACGACAAAGATCACCGCGGGGTGTCACACAAGTCAAGTCAACGAGTCAGTACAGGCGGAGAAACACCGGGGTGTCTGACATCGTGCGGTCCAAAAGGACAGGTAGTAGTTGAGGGCCTCGAACGAGTTTGAGTCCAGGTAACTCAGCCACTACGGTAGGTTGGTAGAGTAGGAGACAGCAGGGAAAGAAGACGGAAGTCAGAAAGGGCCGTAGTCACAGAAAAGGTCACTCAGTCAAGAAACGTAGTCCACCGGTTTCATAACCTCAAAGTCGAAGTCGTAGTCAGGAAGGTTACTTAAAAGTCCCAACTAAAAGAACGATCAGGTTCCCTGAGACGTTCTAAGAAGAGGTTGTGGTGACAAGTTTTTATAGTTAATAAGTCGTAAGTCGGAAGAAATACCAAGTTGAGAGTGTAAGTATGTATGATGACCTTTTTGGTATCGAAACTGATCCGTCTGGATACAACCGTCTCATTACAGAGACGAAAAATTACACGACAGATCTAATCAGTATCAAAAAGAAGGTTCCTCGTTCACAGAATTAAAGTACCGACGTCAGCGGTAGACGTCACTAAAACCTCGGGTTCTTTTATTTCAGAGTTGACAAAGATAACAAAGGGGTAGATAAACGGTACTTCACTACCCTGACCTACGGTACTAGAAGTAAAAAACTTACAACTCAAAATTTGGTCGTAAAAATGAGAGGAGAAAGTGAAAGTAGTTCTCCGAGAAATCGAGGAGAAATGAAAGACGGTTTTCCTACCACAGTAGACGTATACACTCCAATAACTACAAAGAGGGTCGTCAGAACTAAGGTCGAACACGAAGTAGGTCGGCTCGCAAAGAGTACTACATGAGACGTAAATTCAATTTATTCGTCCCACTGTTATATGTAGGAACTACATGAGGAAAGAGTTAAACCTTAGTCAGGTAACAAGGTACAGGTCAAGATTGACAACGAAGAACTAAATATATGTCTAAAGAGTCCTCCGTCCAGTCCACCAGACCATAAGGGTAGAGAAATTCTTAAAAGACGTTAAACAACACTAGGTGTGTCAGTTTCCGAAACCGTATCAGTTATTTCGTCTCCATCTACAAAAAGACTTTGAGAGAACGAAAAAGATATTGGGTTGTCTGCAACCGTTAAACTAGAGACCAAGGAGACGGAAAAGATTTAGGTCGAACTTGTAGACCTTCAAGAGCCAAGTGTATGACAACTTCGGAGTGAACCCCTGAAAACTCGTAACGAAACGATCGTACACTCTACTCACGTTAACACTCCATCAAACTTGTAAGAAGCCGAAAAGGAAAGAAACCCTAACCTTACTTTTGACTGGAAAAGGTCAGGACACCGGCGTCCCACAAGTTCCCACTTGGTCATCCACGACGAGACAGTGGTCCGACCGTTGCACGTAGAGGCACCAGCACCGCCCGACCCACAGTCGACCAGGGTGGACCAGAGTCTTACCGGTGGAGTCCCCAAAAGTGTGGAAGAAAGACGAATGGGAGGAAACTTGAACAAGGATACACAGTCAGAGAGACACTCACACACCGTATCTTTCGTTCAGGAAAAGGGTACCTCAGACCGGTACGTCTCGTTGTGACATGAATGACAGGAACGGCATTGGGTTCTGGGGTGTACTGAGACGATCCGAAGCAGTACCTACGACGTACGACAGCTGTGGCAGTGAGATAGACTCTCAGTCGCACGACGACAGACGCGCAGGGACGAACGGAGAGCGCACAAGTGGGGAGAGGGTCGGCGGAAAGAACGAAAACTGAAGCGACGTAACGTCGGTAGTCAGTCTCGACGAGTCGAACATAACAATGTTTGAATTTAGGTCGGTTGGGATACCGAAACGGAAAATAAGATTAAGGTACCCCCTTTTTACCACAAATAAGATTCTAATTAAGGAGATGAACACGACTCTAGGGAAATAGTGACGGAAAAGGAGCCCTGGACCAAGGGTAGTAACAAGGGTAAAGAAAGGACAAATCGGGGAGGCAAATGATAGACAGGGGAGGGGGGGCGGGGGCAAAAATGAAAGTAAAAACGTTTTTGTTTTGTGGGAGGGTAATTGGAGACGAGATGGGACAGTGTCGGTGTAAAGAGCCTGTTCAACGGTGGAGACGACGAACTTCAGTCGTAAGGGACTTTAAGATGAAGACGTCGTCGGGAGGGGTGTTTGGTGAGAGGAGTTTCAGTGGTCCAGAGCCACAGTGGTCCTTGGGGCTTGAGAAAGGGAAGGAAGGGGAAAAGAGTAAGAGTCACGCAGACTGTAACTACGGAAGGGAAGTGAATACTTTTTCGCGAGGACCAGGCTTGAGACAGAGACCGGCAAAGGGGAGTCAAAAGTGACGTCCGAGAAAAGAAGGAAAACAGGGAATTTACGACCAAAAGCAGTTCCGGGCCAGAGTATACGTGCGAGTGGAAGACGTGTCGTATTTGAGAGTAGGGACCCGGTCACTGGAGACGAGACTGAGAACTCAGGTCTAGAGAGGATTCGTGGTCGGGAGACAGAGTCACTCAGGGTTCGATTCCAGTAGTAGAAGAGAGGTTTGGACGCTGAGAAGAAGGACAGACATGAGAGAGCGTAAGGGAAAGACGTAAACAACTAAGGTCCGTCTCGGGACACTCAGCAGAACCTGAAAAGGACGAGTGTGGTACGGAGGGCAGGAGGAAGGGCCGGACCGTGAGCAGTCTCAAGGTGTCGAAGAGGAGGGAACGACGGCTGACCTGTGCAAAAGTAGTAGACGCAAAGGAGGAGAGGCCGGAGGCTAGTCCGGGGAAGAGTGAAGGACGGACACAAGGACGGGCCGGAGACTCGACCAACGGGTCGGAGTCGTCAGACCGGGATGGATAACGACTTCACGGGAAAGACTTTTAGGTCCAGAAACGTCAAGGAGGGACCGTCACGTCACGAATTCTGAGACGCGAGGGTGGTGCCACCCACGTCCAAGTCAGGGACCGACCCCTTGATTCTAGGGTATACGACACACGAGGGTTTTACATTTTTCGTTTGTCTTGGGGGGTCATAAACGATTTTATGTTTAGTCATCGAAGAGTACCTTCAGGAAAGCACTAAACCGCAAACGGAAGAAGTGTCCGCACCAAAGGTCGAGGACACCGCGTGTTTGGAACGGAAGAGTGGTGTGTCTTGAGCCCCACACAAGACTTTGCCTGGTACGACAAAGGAACCACGTATCTAACCCAGCAGTCCTTCATAAATAACCCGTGGACACCCCCCGATCCTGGCTCCGTCCGCGACCCTTTTGTCGCTACCAACCTCCTTTTACTCTTCGACTGTGTCACGGAAAGAGTTTCTCGAAAAGAAGATCGTCCCTCCTACTGCAAGTGTGACGCGCACACGAGACCTCCCCTCCACCACTACGGGAACACCCAGCTTATGTCCTTTTAACTGGGCTCACCCTCAACTCCCTCAGTCCCTTCCGAGGGGAGAGTACTACCAACTCGACTCTAGACTTCCCTCTTCTCCCTAATTCGTCTGTCACCCGTGCACCTACCTATTCTTGCAAGAGTCGAAGACGTCTCTGACAACCCACAAAGGTCTTAACGTCTACACCTTGACTCTGTTCGAACGAGAAAAACGGACCTGACAGGGGTGAGGGGTCGTATTGTAAGGAGTAGGTCACCCTGACCGAACCCGACGCCGGCGACGGCTGAGGGGAGAGAGTCGGCAGGTCTCCTGTAAACCCTCTCCCCCGTCGACAAATTGAAACACTATATTGGTGTCCCGTGTCGACGTAAATTCTCCCACGGTCCCTACTGTCCGTGAGACGTCACACACTACCACCACCACCAAGTCAGCGAGTCAGTGCAGACTGGGGCACTGGGGTACCTGACGTCGTGCGGTCCAAAGGAACAGGAAGTGGTAACCTTAAATGACTGTGGGTACAGGTGACTCAGCCACTACGATAGGGTGGTAGAGTAGGAGACAACGGGGGAAGAGAACGGAAGTCACAAAGGGTCGTAGTCCCAGAAAAGATCACTCAACCGAGAAGCGTAGTCCACCGGTTTCATAATCTCGAAGTCGAAGCCAGAAAGGTCACGCATAAGTCCTGACTAAAGGAAATCCTGACTCACCAAACCAAAGGAACGACAGGTCCCCTGAGAGTTCTCAGAAGAGGTTTTGGTGTCAAGTTTTCGTAGTTAAGAAACCACGAGTGGGAAGAAATACCAGGTCGAGAGTGTAGCCATGTACTGATCACCTTTTCGGAATCGAAACCGACACGCCTGGAAACAGTCGTTTCACGACAGAGACAGAAAATTGCACGAAAGATCTAAACAGTATCGAAAGGAGGTTCCTCGTTCACAGAAAATTAAAGTACCGACGGGAGTACCGTTGGATGAGATCATAAGAACGGAGATCTTGGGGTTTGTCATCCTTTTCTGTTACACACCCCGGTCGTGGTTTACTTCTTAACAGGGGGGGGTCGTACAGTTCACCACGGGAACAACTCTTAGGTGACGGCCAAGAGAATTTTCGGACCCGAACTCCCAAAAACACCCTTTGTTGGGACGGAGAAGTCCGATTAAACCGACAGGGAGGGAGGAGGAGGAGTAGTGTAGACCACGTCTACGAATGTGGTCTGTCGACACGAGTAAAATGGACATTCGACGACATACCAGTAAGGACCAGACAGAATGGGAACTCTGACAATCGAGGAATTTGAGTCCTTGGTACCGAAAGACGGTAACTCCGGACTTTAAGTCGTGTCCCAGACCATGTAGTCCTGAAGGGACCACCGAGTCTACCATTTCAGACGGGCGTTGCGCCCTCTGGACCCAAGACAGGGACCTAGCCCTTCTATGGGACCTTTTCCTTTACCGTTGGATGAGGTCGTAAGAACGGACCTCTTAGGGTACCTGTTTCCTCGGACCGCCCGATGTCAGGTACCCCAACGTTTCTCAACCTGTACTGACTTCACTGATGCATCGTCGTCGACCATGTAGTTTGGTCACAGATAACTTCCTTACTACTTTACCTTTGGGGTACAAAACCCACACACAAAATAACTACCATACAAGAAAAACTCACGGAGGACACACGGTCTAAGTACGTAAAAGATCAACTTAGGAGAGTTATTAAGACGTGGTGTCTACCAAAGGGTAGAATGTCTACTCCTTCATCCGAGTCTCTTCTATTTACTGAACGGGTTCCGACACACCGACCTTCAAAGTTTCCACCTTAAACTTGATCCCAGAGAAACCGACTACTTCGATGTGGGAAGACAGATGGTATATACACAGAGGTCACATAGTCTAACGTACCAACAGGTCCACAAAAACACCTGACTCCGAATTCCGGGATCTAACTGGAGATACTTTTAAAACAACAACAACAAGTCAACGTGTCGGCACAGACTGAGAAACGCTGGGGTACCTGACGTCGTGCGGTCCGGAGGGACAGGGAGTGGTACAGGATCTTGAACGGGTTCAAGTACAAGTAACGTAGTCACTACGGAAGGTCGGTAGCGTAGGAGACTACGGGAGAAGAGGAAGACGGGAGTCAGAAAGGGTCGAGATTCGTGAAACGGTTACTCAGTAGACAAACGTAGCTACTGGTTTGATGACCTCGAACTCGAAGTCGTAGTCAGGAAAGTCACTTATAAGTCCCAACAAGAGGGAATTCTACCTGACTTAACTACAGGAACGACAGACTCCCTGAAAGTCTTCAGAAGAGGTCGTGGTGTCAAGTTTCCGTAGTTAAGAAACCGTAAGACGGAAGAAATACCATGTCGAAAGTGTTGGCATCCACTGGTGACCCTTCTGGTATCGGAACTGATATGCCTGGAAACAACCGTCTCATTACAGAGACGAAAAGTTGTGTGACAGATCCAAACAGTAGCGAAAGGACGGTTCTTTGTCAGTATAAGACTAAAGTACCGATGTGAGTGTAGGTGTCACTAAAACCTCGGGTTCTCCTTTAGACAGTGATGAAGGTGGAAAAGGGGAAGATAAACGGTACGTCATTACCCCCGCCTACGGTAATAGAATCAAAGCACCTTTTTCGTTCTCTCAAGGTCTTTTTGTAGATAAAGACGAAATAACTGATACGGTTTCGGAAACTGACATCTAATGTTATTTAACACCTTTTAAGACTTTCTCTACCCTTATGGTCTGGTGGATTGGACGGAGAACTCTTTAGACATACGTCCAGTCCTTCGTTGTCAATCTTGACCTGTACCTTGTTGTCTGACCAAGGTTTATCCTTTTCCTCATGCAGTTCCAACATATAACAGTGGGACGAATAAATTGAAGATACGTCTCATGTAGTACTCTTTGAGACCCGACCTCCTTTGTGTTCGACCTTAGATCTAACGACCCTCTTTATGGTTATTGAAGTCTATACGTCTACTGTGGTGGGAATACCGTCTTTCACTTCTCCTTGATTTTTCGGAGAACTACTTTCACTTTCTCCTCTCACTTTTTCAACCGAATTTCGACTTGTAAGTCTTTTGTTTCTAGTACCGTAGGCCAGGGTAGTGAAGTACCCTTTATCTACCCCTTTGTCACAGTCTGAAATAAAAACCCCCGAGGTTTTAGTGACGTCTACCACTGACGTCGGTACTTTAATTTTCTGTGAAGAACCTTCTTTTAAATACTGGTTGGATCTATCACATAAGTTTTCGTCTCTGTAATGAAACGGCTGATTCACCAGTTCCGATACCAAAAAGGACACCAGTACATACCTACACTCTCAACCTGACACTTCTTCCGACTCGTGGCTTCTTAACTACGAAAACTTGACACCACAACCTCTTCTGAGAACTCTCAGGGAACCTGACGTTCCTCTAGGTTGGTCAGGTAAGACTTCCTCTAGTCGGGACCCTAAAGAAACCTTCCTTACTACGATTTCGACTTCGAGGTCATGAAACCGGTGGAGTACGCTTCTCAACTGAGTAACCTTTTCTGAGACTACGACCCTCCCTAACCCCCGTCCTCCTTTTCCCCTGCTGTCTCCTACTCTACCGACCTACCGTAGTGACTGAGTTACCTACACTCAGACTCTCTTGAGGCCCTNGATTTCGACTTCGAGGTCATGAAACCGGTGGAGTACGCTTCTCAACTGAGTAACCTTTTCTGAGACTACGACCCTCCCTAACCCCCGTCCTCCTTTTCCCCTGCTGTCTCCTACTCTACCGACCTACCGTAGTGACTGAGCTACCTACACTCAGACTCTCTTGAGGCCCTCTACCACTACCTGTCCCTCCGGACCACACGACGTTAAGTACCCGAGCGTTTCTCAGTCTGTGTTGACTCGCTGACTTGACTTGACTTGACTTACCCCCGCCTACGGTAATAGAATCAAAAATTTTAGAATTCGGTGAGAAACTAAGAGGAGGAAGTGGGAGTAGTTCTGTGAGAACTTAAGGAGAAATGAAAAGCGGTAAATTGTTGAACTTTTAATATTAGAACTATTTATCCGGACAGTAAGGTCCACCAGTCTTAGAAAATAAGATTTAAAGAGAATACGTAGTATCGGAGAAGGATAAGGACAGCACATCTAAAAACCAACAAAACCAACTCCCCCCGGAACCAACGACAAGTGTTCTAAAAAGATCAACGGCGCTTACCCCTGGGGAGAGACCAACGCCACGAAGCCGGAGAATAACACGAAGAGAACAACGTCTCGTGTCTGAGATCTCGTACGGTCGAGTCATCGACATCACGTATCTGAACCAACAAGACACCGTAAACCTTAGAAGAGTCTGGTCCCTAGTTTGCGTACAGGGGTCCTAACCGTCCGTCTAGGAATTGGAGACCGGGTGGTCCCTTCGGGGTTCACACCTTAATTCGTTTGGACATAACAATAGATTCAGTGACCATTCTACACCAATATTCTTAGTCTTCACCCAAAAGACGTAACGTCCGTCTAAGAGATGGTAGACTCGGTGGTTCCTGAAATGAACGACATCGTTCCAAATCAAGTCAAGTCAGTGAGTCAGCACAGGATGACAAACGCTGGGGTACCTGACGTCGTGTGGTCCGAAGGGACAGGTAGTGGTCGAGGACCTCGAATGAGTTTGAGTACAGGTAGCTCAGTCACTACGGTAGGTTGGCAGAGTAGGAGATAGCAGGGGAAGAGGAGGACGGAAGTTAGAAAGGGTCGGAGTCCTAGAAAAGGTCGTTGAGTCAAGAAGAGTAGTCCACCGGTTTCATAACCTCAAAGTCGAAGTCGTAGTCAGGAACGTTACTTATAAGTCCTGACTAAAGGAAATCTCATATCTGACCAACCTAGAGGAACATCAGGTTCCCTGAGAGTTCTCAGAAGAGGTTGTGGTGTCAAGTCTTCGTAGATAAGAAACCACAAGTCGAAAGAAATACCAGGTTTAGAGTGTAGGTATGTACTGATGACCTTTATGGTATCGAAACTGGTCTACCTGGAAGTGACCGTTTCATTACAGAGACGAAAAATTATACGACAGATCCAACCAGTATTGAAAAGAAGGTTTCTCGTTCACCGAAAATTAAAGTTCCGACTTCAATGGTAGACGTCACTAAAACCTCGGGGGGTTTTATTTCAGAGAGTGACAAAGGTAAAAAGAGGGATCAGATAAACGGTACTTCACTACCCTGGTCTACGGTACTAGAATAAAAAGACTTACAACTCAAAATTCGGTTGAAAAAGTGAGAGGAGAAAATGAAAGTAGTTCTCCGAGGAATCAAGAAACGAAAGACGGTATTCCACTACAGTAGACTTATAGACTCCTATAACCATAAAGAGGGCCGTCAGAACTAAGGTCGAACACAAAGTAGGTCGGACCACAAAACGTTCTATATGAGACGTATATTCAATTTATCCGTCCCACTATTACATGACGGAACTGTATGAGGGAAGGACTAAACCTTGGTCGGACAACAAGATACAGGTAAAGATTGACAACGAAGGACTTGTCAACGTATATCTAAAGGGTCCTCCGTCCAGTCCACCAGACCATAAGGGTAGAGAAATTCTTAAAAGGTCAAATACCGAAGGGACTACCGAGTCTCCGATTTCGCAGACGGACCTTACAACCTCTGGATCCAAACTAGGGACCCAGCCTTTCTAGGGGACCTCTTCCTTTACCATTGGGTGAGGTCATGAGAACGGACCTCTTAGGGTGCATCCCTCCTCGGACCATCCGATGTCAGGTACCCCAACGTTTCTCAGCCTGTACTGACTCGTTGAAGTGAAGTGAAGTACCACTAGGTCTCTCAGTGTCCGAAACCGTATCAGTCATTTCGTCTTCATCTACAAAAAGACCTTGAGAACGAAAAAGATATTAGGATGTCTACAACCGTTAAACTAGAGACTAAGGAGACGGAAAAGATTTAGGTCCAACTTGTAGACCTTCAAGTGCCAAGTACATGACAACTTCGGACCGAACCTCTTAAAACTCGTAGTGAAACGATCACACACTCTACTCACTTCAACACACCATCAAACTTGTAAGAAATCATAATGGAAAGAAACCCTAACCTTACTTCTGACTGGAAAAGGTCAGGACACCGGTGACGACTCAAAAGGTTTAGACGACCGTATAACCCACGGCGTGAAAGTGTCGTAGTGGAACATCCTAAACTCTATCGAGTTGACCTTAAGGTAGGGGAGGTGATCGAAAAAAACATCACTACGAAAGATTCCGGGTGAACTGAAGTGTAACGTCCTACAGACCGAGATCCACTCACTAGTGTGGTAGTACTAATAGACCCAGCACTTCCAGAAAAAACATGTCAAGAAGACACACAAGAACGGCGGAGAATATAGAAGACGAAGACAATCCAGGTATGGTAAAGAAAGGAAATAATACGGGTAGAAACGTACTTTATAAGGGAACCATAGAGATTAAAAGAACTTCTCTAGAGATCAGAAAGGGTAAGACAACAAAAGGAGATAAAGAAACGTAACTAACGACTCCTTCCGAAAGAATAGACAAAAACGATAAGAAACCTTGAGACGTAAGTCTACCTACATAGAAAGGAAAAGAGGAAACGGAAAGTGAAGACAAGAAAAGAGTCGATAAACACTCCGGAGGAGTCTCTCGTTAAAACGTAAAGAAAAAGAACCAATACCAGAATTAGTGACGGAGGACATGTTACAGTCCTTGGAGGCAGGTAACAAGAAGTCCGTGAGACAGTCTAGATTAGGGAACTTAGACGAACAGTGAAGGTGACATATTAGTATTCCCTAAACTAAATCCAGTATGGACTTACCAGATCACCAAAAGGGATGAAAGAAGTTACATTCAGACTTAAACCGTTATTCCTTAAGTACTAGACTCGGTGTCAGTCGAGGACCAGAATAAAAACGACTGATATCTCGAAGAAGTAGAAGTCGACGTTTCTTATAATAGTTAGATTAAAATCATAACTGGTAGACCACTACAGGTGCACATCTCAGAAGAGAACACAACAACCTTCTTCTACAAACGAGACTGGTCACGTAATAGAACCGTTTGGAGACAATCGGAAACGGGACGAAACAAAACATGAAGTTCCGGTTTAAACGGACGATGAATGTTCACAAAGGAGTGTAGGATGAGAAAGTAATATCAGGGGATATTACTTTTACTGTAGCAAAAAAACCACAGTCAAGATCTTCCAGAACATACAGAAGTATCTTGACAAGTTGAAGTCGAAGAACTCGTAACGACCAGCCCCGTCTCTGAACCTAATGACACTATAACTCGCAACGACCAGCCCCATCTCTGAACCCAATGACACTATAACTCGCCAAACGGAACCTTTGCTTGTCTCTCGTGTCACAGCAAAAACTCTAACGTGGGTTCATGACGTAAAGTCTGAGAAAACAACTGATACTCCCGATGAGGTAAAGAAGATTCCCTAAGAACGGGTGTCATCATCTATGTTACCAGTAGACTCAGTTTAAGTGGGTAAGGTTTGGTAAAATCAAACGACTAAGGATTTTACAGGTACAAGTGACTAAGGATTTTACAGGTACAAGTGAGAACGGTAGAGGACAAACTAGTGAAGGTTAAATGGGAACTAAGTACTTGGATGGTAAGGTCCAAGGACACGTCAGAACGAGAAATGTCGAAACCTGAACTGCAGGTGGTGGTCAGTGTAGGTGCCACCCACAACGAAAGCGAAACCGAGTCAGAGAAGTAAGAAAGCCCTCAATGAAGAGGTGGATAGAGGTCATCACATAACCCGTGGATGGTTGGACCCCTCAAGTAGAAAGTCACAGGATAGAAAAACGGAAAAGTACGACAAGTACCCCAAGAGTTCCGTTCTTATAACTTCACCAAACGGTAAGGGAAGAGGTCACCTGGTACAAAACATTCTTGAGAGGTGGTATTGGGCAGGCAGAACCCACCGGGATGTCCCCTACTGAGTATCAAAGTAACTCAACCTGTTCTGACACCAGGCACACTAGTCAAACCAATCAAAAGACACTGACACCAAAAGTAAGACAGACAGGAGACTACCTCTTCCTATTCCAAATACCTTCGAAGGATTACCGTCTCTGACCGACTCCCCCTTTGACCCAGAATAGACTACCCGTCCCGGGACGAGTCATTTAGAAATTAGGATAAAAGACAACTACCCACCTCGACACAAGTGAGGGACAACAAACTGGACTCCGGTTTGATACCACCTCCATTACTTCTATTACCTCCGGAGGAAGGTTTCCAGGGTACTCCGTGACAACGTGAGTCACGGGGACTGGGACGTCGTCCGGGGGCGGTTGGGAGTGGAGGTGGTCTTTGGGGACCTGTGAGTGACCGTCCAGACCCGGTCAGAGAACACCCCAGTGAAAAGAGGACCCAGGACCACGTGTGTTCCAAGATAAACACGGGAGGTTCTCAGACATAGGGTCAGGACACACTCAAGACCGCCGAGACGCCACCCCAATTACCGTTGGGGGAAGTTCTCCCGAACACGGTATGGGTCCAGACGACGTGGGTCGCGGGGACGGGGACGCCGTCCGGCGACGACTGGGCCTGGAGGAGTCCTCTGTGAGTCTGTGTCAGGACCGAATCAGAGACACTCCAGAGACCCAGAACCACGGGCGTTCTAAACAAACTCGGGAGACTCACAGACCACCAATACCCCAAACTAAGATCTACGCTAAAGCGGGGTGGACGGCAGAACGAGCCCGAAGAAGAAACGGGAACATACTCCCCGTAGACAAAAAACCACCCTAGGTTGTAAGAGAGCTGCCAACAGGTCGTCACTCAACATTAAAACCCCAAGAACGTCCTCTTGTACTCGCACACAGGACGAGGCGGTAGAATCACCTTGTGTGTTCCAAGTCGGGTACACTCTACGAAACATTTATACTACCTATAAGTAAGTGTCTCTATTATTTTATGTTCGCACTATCCGGGGCTCTGACTTGGTTTCTGTAGGGACCGTCGAGGACACACTATAGTCAAGTAAGGAATTGGTCGTAGGAAACTTATTCTAACACAACGGTCAAAATTCAGGAAGCTTAACACAGCCAAGAACGTAGATGTAGAGCGGAGGACACGACAGACCTCTTCGGAACAGTCCCTGGAACGACTCCGGGGCATCGGACAACGGAAACAGACACCAAGAAGGTACTGGTGCCGCCGTCACGTCACTGCGACAGGACCGAACAAGAACCCCTTTGGCCCCCCGGAAACACCTGTGAGTCCCGCCGGCGCACGCCAACACGTCCAACGCGTGACGTGCACCCCGGCGTAGACTCCCAAGACAAGCCTAGTATCCGCGGTACCCGCATAAAACAGTATTGCCAAAAGACCGTCTCTTCCCGTTTCTACAGAACTCGATTGAATTACATAATGTCAGTAAAAGAGTCTTTACCTCCACCTTACAAAACTCCTTCATCGTGTCAAAGAATAACACGTCTCCACGGTACCCTTGGTCTTACCGGACACACTGCGGAGGGGACCCTCGTCTCAGAGACAGGTCACCCGATGTCTTAGGTAGATATAAGAGTAGAAACCTTTAATAAAACTTTTGGACTTTGGTTCACTATCGAACCGGGTCAAAAAGTCGCGGAGAGTAAAAGGTCTTGAAATAGTTCCAGTAGTCTTTACTTTTGCTTCTGACAATGAGTGTGCGTTAGGAAGTATGGAGTCGGTCGAAAACCCTTTGGCAGTACCTAAAACCGGTAACCGACTGGACTCCCGAGGAGGCACCGCATCCATTTAGGGTACCGACAGTGAGTCCACGTCCTACCTCGTCCAACAGTGCGAACTACCCGCCTACCCTGCGTCTCCGGGGCTTTCACCGTACCACAGACGGGGCAAGGAGCATGCTAGAGACTGCCGGAGGGGCGGACACAAAAGGGTCGGAGGTGAGAGAGTATCCAAACGGTATGGGGTGTTACGATAATAGGTCCCGTAGGAAAGAGGTTAGACTCCGGCTTGTTCTCTCGTCTAGCGTACCCTTCACACTCCAATACTGTCGTCCCTTCTCTGTTACTTCGACTTCTTCTTGTGCAGGGTCTTCATTGACACCTCTGATGTCCAATGTCAGACGTCGGACACCTCCGCTAACGGCCAAGGGGCCGAGTGGAGGGCTTCTTCGAGGTATGCGGTCTCCCCGGCGGAGGGGCGAGGACCCCCAGAGGTGACGGAAGAGTGGGTAGTCGTCGATTCGTGTGCACCTAGGAAGCTCCCGTCTCCACTGGGTTCCTCCGCTCTCCCTGTTGGGCTGGAACGCTCGTCAATAGGACGGACGAGTGTAGTCGATAGTCGCGGATTATCATGGTAACGGTTTTTTCGGTAAACCCCACTGACTCACAGAACACCTCTGTAGTAGTCAAACCGAGCCCCTTGTAGAACTGAGACTACGACAAAAATTTTCTTTAACTCCGAAGACATGGTCGACCAAGGGGACATCCTCAGAACTCAAAAGTAGAAGACCATTTTGGATGAGAAAGAAGATTCAAACCTTGAAGCGCAGGCGGAGGAAAAACCTTCCCTCTCGACAAATTTTTGAAGGAAGAAATTGTCGGACCGTCTACTGAAGGTTTTGAGTACTTCAACGTCTTCGTAGTAATGGGTCGTTTTGCCCGTAGCCGAGGTATGCGGTCTCCCCGGCGGAGGGGCGAGGACCACCAGAGGTGACGGAAGAGTGGGTAGTCGTCGATTCGAGTACACGGAGCGACGAATAAAATTACTGACGGTCTCGAGCGTTCGGGACGTCGACCCTTGACCTCTTCAGACGAGAGAGGCGAGGTAAAAAAACCGGGTCTCTACCATGGAGTCCCGGTTTAACACCACTACCCCCGGGAAGACGATTCCCTTACCGGGGCGCACCCGAGGCTCTTTGACTTGTGTCTCGCGAGGGTTGGACAGTCACGAGCGGAGAGACCTGAAGGGGACCTACTGGATATCGTCCTCTGGCCGCAAGGGACATTGATTTGGAGACGACACAGACGTCTCGAGACCACTCCCTCCCGACGAGCTCCGCGCCCTTCTAGACCACCACTCACGCACCCCTTGCCGTCGGCGTAAACCGACCACCGCCCCCTCCCACTCCGCTCTTTTGTCTGTTCTCGCCGACGGGACCTGACCGGCGACCGAGAGTCGGTCTGCGGCCTTCTCCACGCAGTGTGTGAAAGGGTAAATCGGGAGGGTCGTCGGAGCACCAACCCACACTAATAGACGTCTACTACTTCGTCTCCGTGTCCGGCGCTACAATGGGTGGGACCCGACCCGTCGGTCACGCACTACCCCGGTCTTGAGGGTTGTAGCCAACTAGACTGGCTCCTGGGCCGAGGGTCGATGGAATCGAAAGTCGTAGGAAAGAGGCTTGGTAATTTTTTTTTTTTTTTTGAGGGGACGGAAAGGTTTCGTTTGTTTGTTTTGGGGTTCTTGTGTGTCCACTTTTTAGGATCGATCTCTACAAATGTCTCAGTCCGACCAGAGAAAAAGACAAGAGGGGTGGCTCCCGGACCACAGGGAGTTCCATCCAGACGAAGAGAAACTTAGAGATACTAACAACAACAAGAGGTGGTCAAAATGAGGAAGAAAGAGGCCTTCAGGACATGACCGAACGACAAGCGACGCAGATCAGGAGGGTCGCGCGTGGCTCCCTCTTCCCGACCCGTCTGAGTAAGGTCCTTTTGCGGAGACGAGGTCAATTGAACTATTCGTCGCTTCGGTTTTATACAGGTAGAACTCGTAGAACTTATTGTTTTACGGTCTTCTAGATACCCTCACTATGAAGTAAAAGTCACGAATAAGTCTCCCTGGGCGTCACGAGCGGCAACTCCCCCAGCGCCTCATCGACACGAGTGTCACCGACTACCTCTCCACGTCCCCTCCCACCTCGGTCGTCGTCGAGGCGTTCCGGAAGCCCTCACCCAGTGGAGCACGTCCCTGTGCCCCTCTCGCGGAAAGTCTGTCTCCGCGACTCCGTCCAGGCGTCCGCTCAATCGAACCAACAAAGACGTCGCAGCCCACCTCCACTCCCCGTCCGGGGAGTGCCACCGTGACCTCTTCGGCCCTCCGTCATCGTTCCCCGGTCCTCTTTCGCACCTCCTCGGACGGTACCCACACCGACACGCGGACGACTCCTGCACCTCAGGACGACGACGGCGTCCGAAAGGGCACACACTACTCGGACCCACTTATGGCTTCCGCGAAACAGAACCCAATCACTACGAGGGTAGACGCACGCTCACCAGACACCTCTGGCGAGCTCTGCCTGACCGTGGTGTCTACCGAGTACGCCGGATCCTAACGTCGGAGCAGTAGACGAAGTGGGAGTCGTGTAGAGAGAACGGGAGACTCTCCTAAGACGGGGTTTAGAGTCAGTGGGATCTTTGTTTTACGGAATAACCGTGGAAGGTTCTTAGTTTTGTTGTCGTCCAAAGCTTCTGGTAGATCAGGTTCCAACCGGTTGATATCGGGGACCCCGAGTGGGTCGGGTTCCGGAAAATAACACGTCAGGTACTCGATTTCTAAGAAAATGCAAAAAGTTCTCAACCCTTTTTTCTTTTATCCTGTCTTTGATAAAACCTGACGTCACCGATTTCATAAATGATAAACCGAGACAAGTCTTTTTCGAACGGTTGGGCACAAGAACAGACTGGTGGACACGTTTTACTGGACCGTTTACTAACGGACTACGCACGAGCTCATGAAGGCGATTACCTTTTGCGTAGTAGAAAGACAGGCGGACGAAGGACAAACCTGTTCAGTCCAATAGTGAGAATTTGAGACGGGTGTAGAACGGAGGACTAACAAGTCAACGAGTCAGCATAGGCTGAGACGCTGGGGTACCTGACATTCTGCGGTCCGAAAGGACAGGAAGTGACAGAAGGTCTTAAACGAGTCTACGCACAGGTAACTCAGTCACTACGGTAGGTTGGTAGAACGAAAGACAACGGGCGAAGAGGACGGAAGTCAGAAAGGATCGTAGTCCCAAAAAAGGTCACTCAGTCAAGAGGTGTAGTCTACCGGTTTCATAACCTCGAAGTCGAATTCGTAGTCAGGAAGGTCACTTATAAGTCCCAACTAAAACAACTCCTAACTGACCAAACTAGAAGAACGTTCTGAGAGTTCTAAGAGAGTTCTAAGAGAGGTTCCCTGAGAGTTCTAAGAAGAGGTTGTGGTGACAAGTTTTTATAGTTAATAAGTCACGAGTCGGAAGAAATACCAGGTTGAGAGTGTAGGTATGTACTGATGACCTTTATCGGAACTGATCTACCTGGTAACAACCGTTTCATGACAGAGACCAAAAATTATACCATAGATCCAACCAGTATCGAAAAGAAGGTTCCTCGTTCGCAGACACCTAAAGTACCGACGTCAGTGGTAGACGTCACTAAAACCTCGGGTTCTTTTTTTTCAGACAGTGACAAAGGTGGTAAAGGGGTAGACAAACGGTACTTCACTACCCTGACCTACGGTACCAGGAGTAAAAAACTTACAACTTAAAATTCGGTCGTAGGTAGGTAACCGAGAAGACCCCTCTTCTTTCGACAATCAAGTACAGTCGTCCAAAACTCACGGATTAGATAGGATCCGTGACACGACTCACGATCTCTTTCTATTCATCCTGTTCCAAGAACGCAGTCCCAAAGGTACACAATAAAGAGACTTGGCTTTGTCAACTTGACCAGAAGAGTGGACAGAGAGTAGGAAGAGAAGAACGGTACCCCAGTCCCGAAAAGAGAAAGGAATAAAATACATAAAGACACAATGATAGAGTGTAATGTCATGTTTTGGGGTTTCCGTCTTTCCTGTGTGTCACTTTTAGTCAGACAGGTGTCGGGACAGACACTGGGGACCTTGAAGAAAGGACCCTCCGTTGGTGATAATGTACGCAGGACACCCCTGGATTACCACTTCTTGTCGTGGTAGTGTTACCAATCCAGGTAAACCTGTCCTTGAAGACTTTCATGGTGTCCCATCACAAAAAACTCGAGAATTGAACAAATTCAACGACTCACACTGAATCAAAATAAAGACGACGACGACGACGACGACGATTCAGACGCACAGGCTGAGGCACGCTGGGGTATCTGCCGCCGGGTGGTCCGAGGGGTCAGGGACCCTAAGAGGTCCGTTCTTGTGCTCACCCAACGGTAAAGGAAGAGGTCACGTACTTTCACTTTTCACTTTCACTTTAGCGAGTCAGCACAGGCTGAGAATCGCTGGGGTACCTGACGTCGGATGGTCCGAGGAGGTAGGTACCCTAAAAGGTCCGTTCTCATGACCTCACCCCACGGTAGTGGGCTCAAAATAAAGATCTTTTCGGATTTTAACCATTCAAACCCACCATCTACGTCTCCCAAACATAACGAACTGTACGTAGACACAATAAAGTCCATTGAGGAGTGACCTATAAAACCAATGGTGACCCAGAGAAGACGACGACCCTAAGAACAAGTAATATCAAAGTTCATTACTCTGACATGAGTTTCGGAAAGGAGAAAGTGGTCTTTACTACGTTAGGGTAGAACACACTTTGAGAACCCAAAGTGTAGGACTTATTTTGCAACTGCTAGTCACCTTTATTCGAAAGTCGAAACATTCGACTCGGCTCCGGAGTTCAGAGAGGACGTGGTAAACCCTAATAGGCCCGTTCGGACTGAAAAGTCCTGCGTCCATGACAAACACAGATCCAACCAATGTGTACTTACTGAAACGGGGACCCTGAGTGAAGGAGGAGGAGGTCCTAAGGGAGGACAGAATTCAGAAGGGAAGATCAACTCCCTGTCACACTGTATCTGCAACGTGCCCACGATCCACAATGGAAAAATGAACTCATAGGACAAATCTACAAAGGTCGTCGAAGGATTAGTGGGCAACCGACGACAACGAATTCTGGAAAGGTAGTGGGATCGGTCATTCCGTCGTGAAGTCGCCGACCTGTGGTCGGTGTAGGAGAACACTTTACCTGAGAACCCAAGACAAATCTTAAAGAGTTTCTGGTTTATACAGTCTTTACTTCGGACCCGGAGACTAAACAAAATTATAATAAATAAACCGACACGACCTAGAGTAAACACCACATACCCTCGAACCTCAGAATCGGTGACCTGGGGGCCCCTTTCGGGTCGTCACACGGAGAATACGTCTAACGAAAGATCAGGTGAGAGAAGACACCAGGAGAAAAAGGACCGACGAGTTCACGACATACCTTATCTTAAAAGAGAAAACAGAAACCGTGACCATTTTAAAGTAGAACCACTGGAAACTACGGGACCTCTTCCCTGACCGACGGGTGAGGTCATAAGAACGGACCTCTTAAGGTACTCGTCCCCTCGAACCGTTCGATGTAAGGCACCATGAAGTTGTAGAACCACTACAATCATCCAGTAGTTTTACCCAACGACAGCTGAAAATTCTGATTGAACACCAACTAACACTTCATACACATCCCCAGACTACGGGGGAGGGTGTCTCCTAAAGGCTGCTCTAGATAGACATGACGACAAGACGACCCCACAACTAAGAATAGAGAGACTTGCAGTCACGGTAGAAGACACTTTGGCCTTGACAGTGAAGAATCCTGAAACCCCTCCTTTATTACGTCCGCGGGTGGGGACGGCGTCGCGGACCGGGGTCGGACACGAAACATTGAAGGTGAAAATAGAGCACCGCCTCCTGACAACTAGGAGATCGTACGTCACCAAATAACCTACACTCTCTCTCTTCTTAACTTCTACTGAAACTCCAAAGAAGCACCGATATACCACCACGACAAATTATTTGATCCTGTATATCCTTTTACCTGTGTCAAAGTCACTTTCCTTGTAAGTCAAAAGCTAAACAGTTCGACTTCTACGGACACTCTTTAAGTCAAAGTCGGAAATCTTCTGTGAAATTACATGCCAACCTCCAATCGCGATCTTTATGGTAGGACCCTAAGTAACCGTAGATCTACCTTTACCCACATATTTTACTTTTTGAACCAAATCCCTTTCGAATCTGTTTCCTCTCCCGACTCGCGCCTTCGAAAGTCTTCGGTCGTCATCGTCCTCTTGCGGTCGACACAACACCTCCCTGTCTCTCTCCCCTCGCTACCTCTTTGGGCGTCTTGGTTCGTCCGCTGACACGCCCACAAGGTACGGTCACAGCGAGTGTCCCACCCGGGGTCCGGTGGTCGTACTCCCAGACAAGAGGTGACCCGGGACTTCCGTGTCACGGGCCCTGGGTGTCTGAAAAGACCCGGGACACTTCTGACCTCACTGGGGTTTTCCACTCGTAAGACGTTCGCGTTTCGATGCTTCTCGGAAAGTCTGTTTTCGGTCTCGGTCAAAGCATACGCGGGTCCCACGTAAATTTACCCAAGTTCTACCGAACCTCCGGCGACACAGACGGACACACGCGTGCGAGTCGGGACAGGCTGAGACCCGCTGGGGTACTAGACGTCGGGCGGTCCGAGGAGGCAGGTACCCTAAGAGGTCCGTTCTTGTGACCTCACCCGACGGTAAAGGAAGAGGTCCCCTAGAAGGACTCGGTCCCTAGATTGGGTACAGAGGACGTAAACCGTCCGGTTAAGACTGAAGTCTTTATTCTCACGACGACAGGACTTCCGAAGTTCTATCGTAGTTTGAGCTTAGTCCTAGGGGGGCCCCGTGACCAGGGGTGGTGGGAGAGACAGGAAAGAGGGGGTTGGGCGGTGGGGGGGTGGGGGATCGTTCACCTAGGCTCCGTACAAGTAAAAAATTATTCGGGTGTTCCTCCACCTTTGTGAACAAGTCACGACCGACCACACTACAACACGTAGGTCCGGTTCCGGCGTCGCACGGGTCCGGGACGAGCCTCGGAAGGGGGACGAGATTGGACGGGCGCGGAGGAGGCGGACCAAAAAGGGCTCAAATCCACCGCGAGTGAGCGTAAAATGGTACATTAACGATAACGCGATCTCGAGGAACAGAGACTATCGGTTGTACAAATCTCTTGACTTTCCAAAATTTTTTAGAACCGGGTTTTGAGTGCATCTTGGAGAGACTCATCTGTACTGGACAGAAGAAAATAAACAGGGGAGATCACACTGACGAGTATGTAGGGTGACGTCTGTATGAGTAGACAGAACCCCGTCAACCTCTGAGTTCACTGGAGTAGTGGCACACGGAAACCTTGACGTTCAAGGAGATCCCAACACGAAGGGGTTGTGGTGGTGGGGTAGTGGGGGTCCAGACATAGGGGAGGGGCGGGTGAGTGCTCTCACACGTCCCCTGTATCCCATAATGTAACTCGTATGCGGACGACCGACCCTGCCAGTTTAAATAAATTACTAAACTTAGCCACTACGGTAGGTTGGTAGAGTAGGAGACGACGGGGGAGGAGGACGACAGTTAGAAAGGGTCGTAGTCCCAGAAATGGTTCCAGAAGTGTAGTCCACCGATTTTATAACTTCGAAGTCGTACTCAGGAAGGTTACTTATAAGTCCCAACTAAGGAAGTTCTAACTGACCAAACCAGAGGAACGTCAGGTTCCCTGAGACTTCTCTGAAGAGGTCGTGGTGTCAAGTTTTCGTAGTTAAGAATACGTGAGTCAGAAGAAATACCAGGTCGACAGTGTAGGTATGTACTAATGACTTTTCTGGTGTCGGAACTGATATACTTGGAAACAGTCGTTTGAGTACGGAAACGAAAAATTGTGTTATAGATCCAGACAGTCGATATGGGATTATGTTTCATTTTTTTGATTTTAATTTTTTTATTTCATCTATATCATTTCACGTTTAAAGGACTTAAACTTCCTATTTTACACTCTAAAGTTTCGTCAAAACTATGGTACCAAACCCACCGCCTCGAAGAAGTAGGAAGGACCGACCCCACGAGTTCGCGACGGAGTGAGTCTTGGGACTGCCAACCGCAACCAGTGACCGACCTGAAGTCCAAAAACACGACCATTTCAAGGGACCCCGGTGTGTCCTACCGAGCTTCTTCCCTATTGTGATCGCGTAGTCAGTCTGGTCGGACACTCTTTCTTTCTACGAGGCTTCACTTCCGGTCCCTCCAGGCAACACAGCGGGTCTCCGACTGACGCCGTTGCACCGGTCCTCGGACCCCAACGAAAGGTTTCGATACAGAAGTCCGTCGAAGAGTCGGAGACCAGTGAAAGACAAAGAGACACAGTTCATACCAATGTTTACCGGAAAGAGTGGTATAGGACACGTAACAACGGCACTAAACAAAGATAGTCCGCTATCGCTTACCGCCGTCGATACCCCCTGGGGCCGGAGAGGTCTAACGTCAAGCGGGGGAAGTCGTCACGGAACCTACAACCGAAGACCGTACTCAATTGGGTCTTCTTCGACTTACTCATGGCCGATCTGCTTCGAGGGTTCCTGTAATTCCCAATAATGATGTTGCCATCCGTTATCCTTTGAGGTAAGAAAAAGAGAATGGAAGAGACGGGTCACATCCCAGTCGAGAGGAAGTCTTACCCTATAGGAACTGAAAATGGTAATTACCATAGGGGACCAAAGATGAAATGAAGGACTGAAAAACTGGGTACAAGTAAAGAAAAGAGGAATAACCCTCTTCTTTCCCTCTTCGGTAACATAATTAGCCTTCTCAATTATGCGTAGTGACTCATAACGACCCCTTCCCCTAATCTTTGTAAAAGGGGTCACTTAGAAACGCAATTATAAGAACCGTTTATGGAACCTAAGTGTTTTCGGCAGTAGACGACGACTCAGGAACAAGTCGAGCCCACCGACCTTTAACCTACCCCGGGAAACCCGAAGTGGTCTTCTCTCACTAGGTGTTTACAAAAACAACGTTTCCGACGACACTGATTGAGTACTCACTTGTACATTTACGAAGGAAGGTCCACTGAGACGTCCCGACGGTCGAGCGAATTGTGACCTCAAGTCACGAAAGCTGTACACTCATAAAAAACTAGTTTTAGATTTTATCTCTTACGACTAAAAACGTTCCTTACTCCCAAGAATTGGAAGTAACATCCACCCGGTACCCCGCTACGGGTCTTCAAAGGCTCTCGTCCCGATCGTAGAGTACCAAGACAACATGGAGGGTACCGTACCTCTGTTCACGACCCACGAGTCCTGACAGACCAAGTGAGAAAGTCGTGTATAAATAGTGGACAATCCACGTTGTCACTGCAAATAATCTGATGAAGACATATGTTCAATGACACGTTATCGTAACATCCCTACATGTTTCTTTGCACTGAATTACAGGAGTGTCTCCACAGAAACTGACTAACCCCTGGCACCCCCTCCACGACCTCTCTTCTTTGTGTAAATAACTCAATTAATGACTGAATAAAAGATCTCTCTTAGGAAAGTCTGGATGGTCCACACCAAAAGAAGGGAAAGTGTCCACTCCTTTGGTGCTCAGGTTTCCACTTCACTGAATGGGTTCAATAAATCTGTACCGATTGAAATCCTTTGTTCCCACTCTCTTTTCACTGGACATAAAGACTCCAACTTCAGACTCATCGACGCCCGTTAAAGGATAAAAGACATCTTTGGCTCTTCGCTCCTCCACCTACATCAAACCCCTCCTCCATCTAAACCAAATCCTGTACAACTCAATCTCGACTGTCTTGGGTCCGACATTCTATCCTTCTCCGACATCGCACTCCCCTTCCTTCCCGCCACTGTCCCTGGTCCGGACTAGTCCATCCCGTCTCTGCGTCTTGAGCGGCCTCTCTGCACTGAGCGACCTCTTCTCGGTCTCTACGACAAAAGTCGTTCCTTTCTCCCAGTCGTCGCCGTCTTAGTCTTTCCGGTCTCGAGTCACGAGGCCAGCGACCTTAACAACTGACCCAACACATTCTTTGATTTAAGACGCGGACCCCCGTCTCGTCTTTCGTACAACTCTCCGAAATTCTATTGACTCTCGACCTCCTAATGTCCGAAGGTCCTCCCCCGGTAGAAAAAGACGAGGGAGCACACAAACGACACACTCCCACTCCCTACCCCCTTGTACTTCTCCATAAACATTTCTGGTAGATTTATACCTCTATCAGTCTAAGTAACAACAACAAGCCAGCGAGTCCGCACAGGCTGAGAAACACTTGGGAACCTGATGTCGTGCGGTCCGAAGGGACAGGAAGTGGTAGAGGGCCTCGAACGAGTTTGAGTACAGGTAACTCAGCCACTACGGTAGGTTGGTAGAGTAGGAGACAGCGGGGGAAGAGGAGGATGGGAGTTAAACGGGTCGTAGTGTCAGAAAAGATTACTCAGTCCAGAAGCGTAGTCGACCGGTTTCATAACCCTGAGGTCGAAGTCGTAGTCAGGAAGGTCACTCATTAGTCCCAAGTAAAGGAACTCCTGACTGACCAAACTAGAGGAACGACAAGTTACCAGAGAGTTCTCAGAAGTCGTGGTGTCAAGTTTTCGTAGTTAAGAAGTAGTAAGTCGGAAACAATATCAAGCTGAGAGTGTAGGTATGTACTGATGACCTTTCTATTGTCGAAACTGAAACACCTGGAAACAGCCGTTTCATTACAGAGACGAAAAATTATACGACGAATCCAACCAGTGTCGACAAAAATGCTCCTCGTTTGCAGAAAATTAAAGTACCGAGGTCAGTGATAGACGTCACTCAAACCTCCGGTTCTTTTATTTCAGAGAGGGACAAAGGTGACAAAGGGGTAGATAAACGGCACTTCACTACCCTGCCCTAATACCTGACGTCGGGTGGTCCGAGGAGGCAGGTACCCTAAAAGATCTTTCTCATGACCTCACCCCACGGTAACGGAAGAGGCCTCAGTTTCTAATCCCATAAAGTTTATTTCAGAGGGACCTTAAACTTTTGTTTTTTAGAGAAGTGTTCAGTTATGTAAAATAAGGAGACAGTGTTAATTTAATACTTTGATTTGACGTGTTGAACTTAGCTTTTACTACAATCAGAAACATGGAAATTTTCTATACAAAACTACAAAGAATAAGGGAAGCCTCGAAAGAACGAGGTATTATTTAGGAACACTGACGCGCAGTTTCGGTTTTTAGGATCAGTAGAGAGAAGACGTAGTCGTTTCTGACTGACTGAAAACCTCGTTAGTGATTTATTACTCCTTTTACGTAAGCCGCATGTCAGAATTTAATAGACTCCGATCATTTACCCCATCACATCAAGATCATATTGGACCTCCCAGGTCGTAAGGAGTGGTCGACGGGAGTAAGGACAGACAAAAAACAAAAATTACATATTAAACTAAATAAATAAATACCGACACGACCCAGAACGGCGACACACCCGAAGAGAGATCAACACCGTTTACCCCCGAGGAGAGATCAACACACCCGAAGACTAACGCCCCCGAGGAGAACAACGTCCCGCGTCCGAGATCCCGTACACACGACGTCATCAACGTCGGGCACCCGAGATCTCGTGTCTGAGTCATCATCACCGTGTGTCCGAATCCCGAATCAACGAGACGTCGTGTACCCTAGAAGGGTCTAGTTCCTAGTTTGGACACAGAGGACGTAACCGTCCGCCTAAGAATAGGTGACTCGGTGGTCCCTTCGGCCGAGGACAGAGAAGACTGTGATCTACTTTCGAATAATATAAAACTCAAAGTCATTAAAATAAGAAACCGTGTTGATTAATGTCTTTTTTTGGTTTGTTTTGATAAGTGTCTTCAATCCGAACTAGAACAACGTTTTAGGTCCAAAGAATTTGGAATGTTAGGCCTTTAAAATCAACTTCCTCTATTTCAGACACTAGGACACCGACACCAAAAGTGGGTCTACCGGGCTAAAAGAACTAGTAGCAAACAGTCAATCGACGACTTATAAGTGGCACGCACTCCGAGGTGCCGTCCGTGACCCCCTCTACTCGCTCTTAATGCTGTACCCTCAGGACCTAACCTTCGAACTACCGAACCTTAGACGGGGACTAATTGACGGAATGGACCTTACTCAGAAAAAGTAAAAGAGTCGAAGCCAAAGGAGTAGGCGTCGAGGGTCGAAGATTTACAAGGAAAGTCAAAATTTTCAGACTAAAAGAAGGAAAGAAAAAAAAAATAAATTGAAAAAACATTTTCAGACACTAAAAGACTGCGGGGGGAAAGAATCCTACCGACCACGGTACCAGATTTGCAACCACAAGAAGTTTTCGTGCATACAACATTTGGGTCCCGGGTTCCAATGCCAGACTTCTTCACCCGGAAACCCTCCGCCACTCCCGTCCCGAGAGTACGTACCCCAATTACTGTCCTTGGGGTCTCTGGATCGAATGGGGGAGGTGGGACTTTCCTGTGTCGACTTCGCCTTCTTCGAGAAGCGGTCCTCGACCACGAAACTAGAACCTGAAGGTCGAAGGTCTCGGTACTCCCTATTTACAGACAACAAACCGTCGGGGGGTCAGACACCACACCATGTTGGAGACGACCCCGTCTGACTCTGTCAGTCCTTCAAATGACTTTCGTGAGCCTCGAGGAGACCTCTTTGCTCCAGAAACATAGGTGTAACAAAAAGAGTACTAACAAGAAAGAAACGTAAATAACGACTCGTAGACGCACCCAAACATCCCTTTTAGAGACGCGTAAATAAGTAGTTTGTGGCTTACAAAGAACACACGTCTGCACATCCACCATCTTTATGTTTCTGAATTCGTTTGTCCCCTGAGACCTCCTCGAGACGTACCTCCACCTTCTGTCCATAATCGCAGTGTCCCATACGTCACGACCTCGTTTGCACCCCCCGACTATCAACCAAGTCTTTACCGAATAACTAACGAAGGTGACACAGAACTACTATCTTACACGACCCGGGACCCGTATGTCTCTTCGTATTCTACGTCAAATCTCTCGATTGTCGGGCTCAGAAGTAGATATCTACGGTCCACATGGAGTCGAAACGTGTCGTGGTCTCTTTGGGGAAAGTGAGACTCTAGGGCCTTCGGTCTACTTAGAGATGGTCGTCAACCGTAGTGTCCTAGGACATTAGATGGAACAAAGCCGACTTAATAGTCAGTGTGAACTGACTAGTCCGTGGCTGACAGGACGGGATCTCCCTCGACAGAATCCGACCGTGTGACTACTTGGTCGGGGGCTATACATTACCGGGATTGTGTCTCCCTCAGACAAAGAATGGACGAATCATCAGGTCCACCCCCAACCCCCGCCTCCACCAGGTCAGAAAAAGACAGATTACCGAGGTAGTAGGACCTCCCGAACACACGACGACTCTCACCTTAACAGCGGAAGGCCACCGTTTTTTCTCCTCCGTGTTCTCTTGGTTTCACTTTTAGACTCCTCTGTGTGGGTTGAGAGAATTTCTGGGAATTACCGGACCAACTCGTACCCCAACCCCCCGTACATAGTGGGGGTGAGCGCAAGGTAGTCCGTCTCGGCGCCGGAGTGGCAGAACATCCCCTCCGACTCTGTACCACGACTCGATGTTCGTAGTCTCGTAGTGAAGATATATTTCTCTCTTTTTATCTGAAACCACCCGTCAGAGACATACCTAAATTTCGACCAATCTTTTTTTTTAAGGAAACTCCTTGTAAATGGATCAATAAATAAAAATTTTATATATCGTGGCAAAGTTTTACCAAAAATTAATTAATTAAAAACCACACGACTCAGAAGCAACGATGTCTGAAAGAGACCAACACCGCTCACCCCGACGAGAGACCTACACCACGAGTCCGAATAGGGACAACACCTCGTCCCAGGCATCCGTGCCCCTGAGTCTCCAACACCATGTGTCCGAATTAACGCGGAACCGTACACCCTAGAAGGACCTGGTCCCTGACTTGCCAACAGGGGACGTAACGGTCCGTCTAAGAATTAGTGACCTGGTGATCCCTTAGGGTTGTAAATGGATTAATCACTATTCTGTATAAAAGGAAAAGATTCGAAGTTCAACCCGAATCATTCTATTTATCTTCCGTATGGGAACACAAGTCTCTGGAATTTGTCATCGACTCCTTTATCCCGAGTAAACGATCTAGTAGACACGTCCCGTGCCCGGGAGAATAAGAGGTGGTAGAACGGTCGTGGAGTGAGTCCAGGCTGTACCTGACCGGCGAGTCTGTCGGCAACCGCAGTTAACGTTCGTCAGACTCCCGGACCGACAGTTTTACCCTTCACCGTACCGACCACCTTTCCGTGGGTACCCGGGGCTATCTCCTGCGCTACTTGTCTTCGAGTCTCTATCAATGTCTTTCGTCCTCTAGTACGTCAGCCCGAGGATCTGACTTACACTGAATCTACGGTCTCGAGGGGAGTCCGTCTACTCTGACGTGTGTACATCATTTCCGAAGAGATCTAAGCAAGGTAGGGTCGGTGGCAGTGACGGACAGACAAGACCTCCTAGACCGGTGCACAGACGGAAACGGGTCCTCCAAGGTATTGTCGAGAGTCTGAAAGGACTCAGTAGTGACACTCCGACTCACTACAACTCCCGGACCACAGGTCTCTTTTGTACGGTCCGAAGTCCGGAAACATCCTAGGGTACAAAAGGAGTTGAGCCCAATCACACAAGTGACCGATCAATCTCAAGTGACATCCGACATCCTGTACCCCTTCTACAGATTAAGATCAAAAGATTTTGTCGAAATAACTCCATATGAAATGCATGCATGGTACACCTGAAAGGACCACCGAGTCTGCCATTTCGCAGACGGATGTTACGTCCTCTGGACCCAAGATAGGGACCCAGCCCTTCTAGACCTCTTCCTTTACCGTCGGGTAAGACCATGAGAACGGACCTTTTAGGGTACCTACCTCCTCGGACCATCCTATGTCAGGTACCCCAGCGATTCTCAGCCTGTGCTGACTCGCTGAAGTGAAGTGAAATACATGGTATGTTAAATGGGTAAATTTCACGTGTTAAGTCGTGCAGAATTATACAAGTACTCCACGTCGGCGGTGGTGACGTGTAAAAACGGTGAGGTCTCCCTTCGGGACGTGGGAAGCGTCAGTGAGGGGTAGGGAGGGAAGACGGACAGGGGGCGCGACCCGTCGGTGTTGAGACGACAGACAGAGATACCTAAACCGACGAGACCTGTAAAATGTCGTTACCGTAGTGTCGTTTGATTTGAGTATGTACAGGTCCGCGTCCTAAACCTTTGAGAGACCAAAGGTTCAAATCCCGAGAAAGATCAGGAGGAGACTCGGTGGAGAAAGACCTTGTTCACTTTGAACTTGGACCTCTTTGATGACCTGACCGAATGGGAGGGTGCTAGTGTAAAATTCAAGAAAGGAGACCGGTGGAGGGACCCACCTTGAAATTCGGAACTTTTTACGAAGAGGAGACTTTCAGAGGAGACTCTGAGTGATTACTCGAGTGTGCTCCCGGCTACAGGATCGCCGACGAACTCAAGCGTACGAAATCAAAGGAAACGAGAGTGTCGTTCCGAAGCCGGGTCGTAAGCGTGTACACCTGTAGGCCTACGACCCTCCCTCCCGTGGTATAAGCTAGTCTCGTGGGAAGAGACAAAGACATCGGTAAAGTACTCCGGTACAGACGCACATCTTGGTGCAGACGGACGTCTTCGGACCAAATGGTCGACGACGCGAAGGAAAAAGAAGGGAGAGTCGGATCAGAATAGGAAAAGACTAAAGAAAAAGGAGGAGTTCAGACAGGAACTACAGGAGTAGAGTGGGCTCACTCCTTATAAGAAGATAACAACGTCTCACCACTGTCTATGTCGGATACTCGGTGTCTGAGTAGTCGAGGGTCTCCGCTCGAGACCGGAAACCTTCAACGAAGAGGGTCCTGAACCGTAAACTCGGAATCTCTGTCGTAAACCGTCTTGGAGGAGTGGGCAACGTGGGAGGTATGGACGACTCCCAAATCTCGAGAGATTCGGGAGGAGGGACTTGGGGTAAGATGACTCTGAGCCTTCCTTCTTTGCGACCCAGACTTCTCGACGGTAGCCACACTCGTCACTCGTAGGAGAGACGTCACCAACACTGGTGTCACACGTAGAACACTATTCTACTGGCGATAAAAGTCAATTGTCGACATTGGAGACTTCCCGAAGGGTCCACCGAGTCACCATTTCTTGGGCGGACGGTTACGTCCTCTGCACCCAAGTCAGGGACCCAGCCCTTCTAGGGGACCTCTTCCCTCACCGTTGAGTGACGTCACAAGAACGGACCTCTTCGGGTACCTGTCTCCTCTGACCGCCCGGTGTCAGGGATTCGAGTGTTCCTCAGTTTGTGCCTGACTCGTTGAGTCGGGTGTGTTGGAGACTTTGCGTTTAATTAGTAAAGCCTCCACTGTGGTCCAAAAGGTGTAGACCCAACACGGGTCTTAGTAGAATAGAAAGAGTAGAGGACTGGACCCAATGAGACTCCGACCCCCCGACCGCCCCTTCCCCTGTTACATCTTACACTGTGGGTGCGCCGTGCTGTACCGGTACGTCTACAGGTCGCACGTCACGTCAGTCCTCCTCCGCCGTACGGGGACGGAAACCTCTCGAAGGACAGGGGGTTCCCCACACTAACAACCAGAACCTTTGTGAGATTTTATTGATACGAGTACTAGTCTCCCCCCCCTACCTACCTACCGAAGGACCTTCTCCTCCTAAATGTCGTCCCACGACTTCGGACCCTCACGAACTCACCCCTCACCCGTTGTGTCTGGGAAACTCAGTTGTCAAGACTCAACTCTGGGGACGGGACGGACAATACACTGGAATTCGTTCAATGAATTAGGAAGTTCTCCCTCTTGTTTGAGGAAAGTCTTGGCTTTGGAATATGGGTCGAAGTCATCTTCGAGTCATTTATTTTAGAGAAAGTCAAATTTCTACCCTTTCTTAAAAAAATTTATCCTTTTCTCGAATATAGCCGCCTCCGCCCACCAACACCACGTCGCCTTTCTGTCGTACGTCTCTGTAATCCCCTTCCCCTTATCTCTCCGAAAACCCCTATCTCGCGTGCAAAAATGAGCACTTCGTCACTATAAGCAGTAAAAGGTCTCTTTACATTTGGTCGGAAGAGAAACGGGACATCTCGCGCCAGGAACAGAGACTGACAGAAGACCAAACAAACAGCAAACGACCGAGAGGCGTAGGGTCGACACGGGTAATTGGTGCAAAGAGAGCACGGGTCCTCACGCGGGTGGGGTCGGGCGACGACAGGCCGCCAACCGTGTGACATATTATGGTTGTGTGAGCTCCGAAAGTTCCGACGTCTATTCTTCGATGAAGACCTTCTTCGTCGTTTGCTCCAATCGACCCTTTGCGCTACATGGGCAACAGAACAGGTACCAGGGCACCCGTGTGCCAGCGTCTGGTCCACAGACTGAGACAGTGTCTTCGATCGCATATGGGCCACGAGTTCGACGAGTCCCGGAAGACGTCACTACCCACCCAGTCCCTCCTCTGTCGGTCCGAGAACGGACTCCTCTTCCAGTGTCGTCTCTTCCCTGCGTGAGCGGCCGAGAGGGGTCAATCGAGTCGGAGAGACTCACGCGACCGAGGCACGGACACAGAGTACCTAAACCCAAGAGACAAGGATCACGGGGGGCTTCTCCGAAAAATCAGGACTGACGACAGTCGACAGTCTCGGGTAGTACAGAGGGGGCGCGGGAGTCCCGATTTACCTTTCCGGGGCACCCTGTCGGGCCGGAGGCACCGGGACACCGGAAGGTAGGGTAGAGGGAACGGGAGTGGCAGAGACTGGTGAGTGCCGTGTAGTCCCTCGTAAGGAGGGAAGTGGCGAAAGACACCGGGGAAGAGGGACCTTGAGTTACAAAAAGAGACGGAACTCACAGGAAGGAAGGGAATCAGTGCAGACTCAATCACACTCCTTATTCACCCCCCGCCCGTCGAATAGGGGCAGGAGAGACGGTGGGTGTAGTAGCTACTCGAAGTGGGGTCACTCAGAATCAATACACCCGCGGCACCAGTCTCTCCCCGTAGGGGAAGGAGCCCGGACTCCTTCCACAGACAGGGCGGGGAGCACTACACCCGCTACCAACGAAAGGAGCCGGACGCCGCACTGACGAGTACCCGAGGACGCACAAAGTCTCCGGTAGAGCTCTCTCACCCAGTCCTCTCACCCAGAGTTCTCTCAGAGTTGTCGGCCCAGAATCCGACAATAACCTTTGTCGTCCGACGAGGGGTGCCCTTAGGGTCGGGACAGGGCACAGGCCCCGAGTCGGAGGGGAAGCCAAACAGTCTTCGCCCCGGGCGAGAGGACCCGAGGTTGAAGAGGTTCGAGCAACAAAGGCGTCGTCCTGGAAGAGAGACGAACAAAGGGAGAAGGCGAGCACACACACGGTCCCAAAGACCACCGTGTCGACGATCAAACGAATCACCGTGTTTCAAATCGGTGACCAGAATCAAGGACTTTACACACTGGTCCCGGGCGAAGACGAAGGTCAGTGTCGGGAAGGGCTCATAGGTATCTGAACTAAAAAAAAAGAGAAGTCCCTTTCTAATAGGGTTTATTCCGAAAATTCTTTACGGGACATGTATCAAGTCTAGTGCCGGAGACCTCGGGTAGGGACCGAGGAAGGACCGCGGACAGGAATCGGCTCCAGTCCCGAAGAGGGTCCATGATAGGCGGGCAGACGCTCTAGGGGACGACGGCCGCCGTATGTCTGTACCAACGGGACGAGAGAGGGTCCGAGAATCGAAGACCTCCCGCCCCTGACACGGAGAATTGAAGACATCGGGGCTACACGAACGAGACATCAACTGTTATTCATTTGTAGACACCTTCCGTCATTGGTTCCGTACTTGCCCGACCCAAAGGAGGGACTATGACTCTGGGTCGTTCTCTCTCCTACGAAGACCTGAAACGAGACAGAGACGTCCCCCGGGTCCTACTCACACGACCCGGACACCCGTCCTTCCGCGTGACGGGGCGTCGAGGCACACGAGGACCCTCCCTCCGCCCTCCTCTGGGGCCCTGGACGGAACTGCGACGAAGAGGAGGGCCGTCTAGACCCTTAGGTAGTTCAGCCCCCGACGGGACCTGTTGGGGCACGAGGAGTTGTTCAAGGAGGAGAACTGTAAACGCCATTCAGACGCCCGAGCCGCCCCACACCTGACACCTGATGGGGCCGGTTCGGGTCCCGCGACCACCCTGTCCGACGAGAGAAGAGAGTTCAGTGCAGACGATTTGTTTAGGAACCCACGAACCATTGGGCCATCACCGACCGCAAAGAGTGACTACGTTCTAATTAAGTAAGAGGAGCTAGCGCGACCACCGACAACGGACCAAATACACTGTCCCTCTGGGTCGAGAGCAGTAAACTCCTGTACTGTTTCAGGTCAAGGCCCTCGACCCAAGTAGCGACGATTGCAGAAATTCAAGTCGCGACGTCTCGAGTCAACGACCCAGGTAGCTGTATTCTTTGTTCACCGTTGAGCTCCTAGATTCGGTAGGGATCCACTGAAGATCTGCTCTCCCCCCAGTGGGACGTATCGAATAGGTGTGTCGACACAACGACAACAAAAAAAAATTTGTTTCTTTTACAAAATACATTCACTCTAGATCAATTTCACTTGAAATTCCCGCCGAAACTCCTCTTCTTTAGTGTAACCCCCTTGTGGACGACGGGTCCTCTCGTCCCCCTCCCTCGGAACCACTACCCTTTGTACCGTCTTCCGCTCCCGACCAACGAAAATTATCTTCACGGTCGGGTGTGTGTACGCATACGTACACATATGTGTGTGTACGCACGCACACAGAGGTATATAGAGGTGTCTTCCGAGCAAACGGGAAATATTAATACAATTGTAATATCACAAGACAGTTCACACACAAGATGTCTGGAAAAATGTAGAGCCAACAAAAGTCATAAGCGATAAAATAAAACGAAAACTGGCACGATGTGTCGTACACCCTAGAATCAAGGGGTTGGTCCCCAACTTGGGTGCTGGGGACGTGACCTTCGTCAAACTTGATGACCTGACGTTCCGTTCAGGGGTTATAAGTGACAATAAATTTTTTTCAACGTGACTTGTAACAGTCGGTGTGACTAAAAGAAAAGGGCGAACAAAGAAATCTTCTACCGGGTGACCTCACCCGTACATCCGCGTGACTACACCTGTGCGTAATTCACGCGACCACCACGTGGGGTCGACATAGTCGAGGCCCACAATTAGGAGAAGGGATGTAAAAAGAAAAGAAAAAACCAAACGGTTCTATATCCAGAACGGAAGGAAGGAGGGGGCACTTGAACAGGAGGTAAAGAAGGAGGACGACGGAGAAACTACGTGGTGGGCTCCGTTTCCCCTCTCTCTCTCTCCTAAGTTTGACCCCCAGTATGGGTCTCACCCCCCGCCACCCGTACCCCCGGAACGTTCCTCGCGCAAAGGATTGTTCAATTTCACGAAAGACACACAGTCACCGTTCTATCTTTTTGCGGTCTATGAAGTCCCCTAATGATCTGTGTTAAACCGTCACTATAAAATATTTAACTCATTAAAACATTCCTATTTATTTTCGTTACGATTAATTTCAAAAAAAAAAAAAAAAATGAAATGGTAGTTATTTAGAAGACATAATTCCCAAGATCGATCATTTTAGATTACCTGTTGAACGTAAATTGCTCTTTTATCGTAACCTAGAGTAAATTTCAAAATTCCGTAGAGAGTCTCAGTAATACACTCAACCGGCACAACGGGAAAGATCACTCATAAGAATCGGACGCAAATTTTTTTTAATTTTTCAGAGACAGAAATCTTTGGGCAGTCTGTATTTCTCGAAATACAAACTACATTACCTCCAGAGAACATAGGACTTTTCGTAGGATTCTTTAAGTTCGGAAAACTGAGAACTTCTACTGGACTATTCTCGAAAGTCTTTGACGGTTCCGGAAGTAGAACTTAGCAAATTGGAAAGCGATTTCTAGTTAATACTGTCTAGTAAATTCGTGCGCCTTCTCTATTTTTAGAGATCTCCACAAAAGGAAAGGAAAGACAAGAAAGATCCTGAGGTTCCATATCTGTGAAGTAGTCAAAGGTAAAACGTGGAACGAAACGACGACAATTTCCCTTAAACAGGAATCAATTGGTCAAGCACTGTCTTTATTTCTGACACCTTTGATATTACTGATCAGAAAAAGTAGACCTGTACACAAATACATATTCAAACAAAAATTTTTCAGTGGATTCATACTGGGGTAAACAAACCTTTCAGGTCTTATCCGCTTAGATATGTCTGACTTACATCCGATCCCCAAAGGTCCCCTACTCTCACTCCACTTACCTGTCAAAGACACTTACCATAAAGATTGATTATTTGGTGACCCCTCAAAGACGATAACCCCAAAGAAAACCCCCGCTACTTATGTAAGACTTTAACCACCCCTACCACCATGTCGGAACAGTCATATGATCTTTTGGTGAATTACACGAAACTGTAGACATTGTGCCACTGAGAAAAGCCGAAGTAACGGAACACACCCGAGAGAGATCAACGTCGATTACCTCCGAGGAGAGAACACGGGCCCTCCACGGGTCCGAAGAGTGACGTCACCGAAGAGAACAGCGCCTCGTGTGCGAGGGCCCGTGCACCGGAGTCGTCAACACCGAGGGCCCGCGATTTCTTGATAGGCCATCAGCACCGCGAGTGTGAATCAATGGGGCTCCGTGGACCCTAGAAGGGTCTGGTCTCTAGTTTGGACCCAGGGGACGTAACCGTCCGTCTAAGAATGGTGATGCGGTGGTCCATTCAGGTTAAGCCACCGGAAATACCACGGAATTAGCATGGAGTCACTCTTCAGTAGTTCGTAGGCAGGGGAGGACTAAGGACCGTTCTAGGCTCTCCTTTACAGTTCATCGCTGTATTTGATGTTTCACCAGTCACCATTGTCCGACCACCCCTTCGACAGCTCATGGGTGTATCGGTGTCCTAGGAGGGTGTACTCACTGAGTCCGGTGTAGACGATGTCTTTGAGTCTCTGCTCTCGTGACCCGGACTCACCCCTGTCGGAGTGTTCAGTGTCCGGGAGAGAGCGAAGGGACCGACCCCTCGTCGGTGTGTGTGGGGACTTCCGTGCGGGAGAAGACAGCAGCCACGTGGGATCAAGAACCTTCGAGAAGACACTCCGTAGGTCGATGAGTGTATGAACAAAGGAGAGACAAGGGACGTCACTGACTCGAGGCACTCCCGACCCGACGTAAAAGAAGCAGAAGAATGACGGCCTCATAGATTGTAAAACGGAACATGTGTCGTTCACGAATCAACAACTGAACTTAAAGTGGTCATGCTGTAAAGACTTTTGTGACAATGTAATAGAGTCCAACACGTATCGAGCAAGATTATTGAAGTCATCGTACGAGTCGAGTAAGTCAACACTGTTCTCGTCATTGACACCCGTTCAACATGGAGGTGTCTACCGTGCGACGCATGCGGACCATGGCACCTGTTCTCGAATGTAAAACCTTCATCTTAAGAGGAGAGGAGAGACGGAGAATCATAGATACAACTTCGAAAGGTGGGGAGAGATCCGAAGTCAAAAGACAGATATTTTACCCGTCTATTATCAATGGAGGACCCCACTAAAATATACAATTTGTTACTACTGTTGTTTGTAGTCAATGAAAAACCCATGGAAGACAATCCTTCACCAACTATTTTACACAGATAGGACTATGTAATCACACACTACACACCCCTGTAAAGTCTATTTGGGCCCCCAAGACAGTAGACTGTTCAGCCAAAATAGACCGCACGCAATCAAAAAGACAGAGAGCATCGACAACCCGTCAATCGCAATCATCCGCGCAAAGGCACACTAGTGGCACGGTAAGACTACACAACAGGACAAAGAAGGTCCTAGATTTCTTCATGGTAAAGATGATGACCAAGACGAGGGGGCGGGAGACGGAAGGTCTCTCGTATGGGGAGTAAGTCCCCGGTCACCCGAACCTAGTTACCAAAAACGGTTTTGTCCATAGTTGTTTATTTTGTTTTACGTCTAGTTTGACTCAAATTTACACGTACTCACCAAGTAGATCGAGTAAGATTTCCGTCTGGACGGGAACAGACCCACCCCTCCGCCCGAGACACCTTAGGAGGTCTCCGCCGTGGTTCTCGTCTGAAGGAACGTGTCACAAAGCATTCGCGCACACTTCGCACCAGTCGTCGTGAACAGGTCCAGGAGCACTGGACACGACTCCACGATTCAGTCATCCCTCCTTAATGTCCTTGTGAAACTTTCTGACCCTTAAACGGGTTCGCACTAGAGGTGAGAGTCACCTCTCTCAGAAACGTTGGTTTCTCTTCTGCAGAAGGAAGGAAATACGGTTCAACGTCTAGAAGACGCAATCTCTGCCAGGGACGTCTCGATCAGGAACGTCAAATTCCTTCCATTATTCCAGTAATCTCCGCCAAGGGTCTTGTCGTCACGTTTGGTAGTTCGACCATCTTCTGTCCGGGAGTCGGCGGTTTAAGACTAACAGCAGCTCCGTTTACGACTCACAGTTCTACTGAACTTAAGTACTTCGTGCACTGAGTGATTTCGGGTCTTTAGGCTTCGGTCCCTCTCGGGAACAATTAATTTTTCGAGTAAACGATTCTATTTAGTTTCCAACACCAAGACACCTTACTTAAAAGATTCCTCTTGACATTCACCCTTGTTTTCTGATCCGGACCCCTAACTCATGACTACCCAAACTCCAAAGAGAATTACCCTTGTTTTTACAAGACTTTCATAACACTGTTTAGCGATACCTGCACGATATTTGTCGGAACTTAACACGAAACACTTACTCAGTGAACATACTATTCATTCTCTTTCGCACAGAGTTCCCTCGATAACTTCTAATATCTTCCCCAGTCCCGTTTTAGGTAGGCACCATCTAAGTACGAACCTATAGTGTCCGCTCTGAATCACAGACCTGTGGAGAGATTTCGAAACACCACCGTAGAATCCCTTAGTCCGCGGTAGTGCGATTCCCACGGCATTTTATAAACATACACGAGGACAGACTCTGTGAGGCGCTACGTAATAGAGTCTCACTCCACCATACTAAACCCCGTGAGAATCCAAACCAACGACGTTCTCTCCTTGCCCACACTCGTTAGTAAAGGTCAGAAGACCGGACTTTCATGGAAAATGACATACAATTAAAAAGAGTCAAGTCTCGATCCATTCATCAACAGACCTCTTATTGAGTCACAAAGGACTAAAGTCTAAGTTCGGGAGCTCGTGCGCATACTACTGGAAACAGTCTGTCTTCCTCAGGGTCGCGACGGGATGAAGGATTAGTTCATACTACTCTGGTGCCACGACCAAAGGAGCGAGTTTGTGATGTCGCTAAAGAAGGTCCCAGTTTCCTGTTTCCAGTCTCTTTGAAACTCTTCGCAAAATAATGGGTCATTCTTTTAGACTACAAGTACAATGCTATCTGGTGACGCTTTAAGTCCGAGTAAATCCACAGAATTCGGAAGGTCTCCAAAGTCCTGTAGAGGCGTAGAAGTGGCAGGGGGTGGGGACGTGAAGGGTTTAGTCCTGGAGGAGGTCCAAAAGAATCGAGACACCGCGGAGTCTCATTAAGACCTAAGGAGTGAAGGAGTCAAAAAGGAGGACCATGTGAAAGACAGACACGAAATCAAGTAACGGTCTCGATGGCGCCGTCACGTCCGAGACCAGGAGAGCGAGCACCAGTCACTGCCAGAGGTGGGGTGTTCCTAGACGGAGTCGGGGCAGGGCAAGGGGCACGGCAAGTGACTAGTTCTCGAGTTCTGCAGGAGGAAGACGGGGGTCAGGTGGCAAGGACGGAGTAGAAGGGGATAAAGGGAGTACTCGGTCACCAGGGTGACTCGAGGAGACCAAAAGTGGTCTGTCAGGGACATTCGTTTGTCTGGGTCTTCACAAGGACACAGACAGAAACAGGAGCACAACAAACCCAAAGGACTTCATCCAGGACGGACACCCCTACGATTCTCTGAGAGAGCAACAGTTTCGGGACGCAGGTACCTCTCCGGAAGAGGACCACAAAGTCCACACTGAACAGGGGAGACTCGAGTGACCGGAACGGGGGCCGGAGGGGGCGGAGTGAGGGGAAGAGTGAGGGAACGTGTGTGATAGAAAGTACGACAACCTGACACTCGACGGTCTCCCGTCCCTGGCTCAGGGTGTGGATAGACGGAGTTGTATCACCGGTCGGGAGCGGAGTCCGGGAGTCATTTTGAGAACTTACTCCCTTCCTCATGACATTCACAGAAAATCTACACTACTCTATCTATCCTTCGACAGGATCCGCATAATTCTGTGACTTTTAATTTTTATTTTATAACTACTACTCATAGTACGTCCAAACTCTAGTTCGCCCTCTCAAAGCCAGCGGTACATCCATACAGTCTCGACTCTGCTCTGGCCGGCGAGCGACCACGGGACCGAGAAGAACCGGACTTGAAGTCCACGGAAAAAAAAAATTCATCTAAAAAAAGAAAGAGTGGATGTGATCGTAAAAGAAACAGTCTCCCTTGGGAGAAATCTAACTACTGACTCCCAACCCAAAAATAATATTAAGAACGGGGTTCGGGGTGACGTCAGTCCAAACGTCTGGACATCGATTGAATCGCCCTCTTCCGTTACCGAGGGGTGAGGTCCCGAGAACGGACCTTTTAGGGTACCTACCTCCTCGGAGCATCCGACGTCAGGTACCCCAGCGATTCTCAGTCTGTGTTGACTCGCTGAAGTGAAAGTGAAAGGTGAAAATACGTAACCTCTTCCGTTACCGTTGGGTGAGGTCACAAGAACGGACCTCTCAGGGTCCCTGCCCCCTCGGACCACCCGAGGGTAAATACCCCAGCGTGTCTCAGCCTGTGCTGGCTTCGTTGAATCGTCGTCGTCGTCGCTCCGGGGCAACACTGCCGTCTACCCCGTCTAGCCGGACCGAAACTTTCACCGACCTGAAGTCCAACATGCACTTCTGCACCAGAAGGGGTCCTCCCGTCGAGACGGTCTCGTTGTCAACCGTCAAATTCCCCCGAAAGTGTACGAGACAACACATTATCGAAGCACTATATCGATAAGAGTCATGGACGCAAAGGACAAAAATAAATAAAAACCGACACGGTCCAGAAAGCGGCGACACACGGGCGACAGAGACCAACTCGAACGTCCCCGGCGAGAGACCAACACCACCCGTCCGAAGAGTAACGTGACCGAAGAAAACGACACCTCGTGGCCGAGCTCCCGGGCACCCGAGGTGTCAATCCCGCGTGCCCGAATCAACGGGGCTCCGTACCCCCTAGAAGGGTCTGGTCCCTAGCTTGGGTACAAGAGACGTAACCGTCCACCTAAGAATTAGTGACCTAGTGGTCCCTTCAGGACGCAAAAGAGAGACTGTGTTTACTCTGAGTGTGCCGAATCAACAGACCAAGGCTTCGGGTACGTGAAAGAAGGTCAGGCAAGAGAACAGCGACCCCCTCTCCACCTGGGACGAACGGCAAACCTTAGTTCAGTCAGACTGAAGGTCACAACGGTGGAGCATCCAGACACCGGAGCCCCCCACACGTGTGGGAACGCAGTGGGTCCGGAGCGACAGGGCACCACCATTGCGATGGTGGACACACACGTACGAACGAGTCACCACAGAGTGAGAAACTCTGAGGTGTCTGACATCAGGCGGTCCGAGGAGAGATGGGGCTGTGACGAGTGTTCTTCACGCTGTTGCACCTGGTTCACGGGTCGAGCGTCGTCCACCCGTCACGCTCAGGTGAAGGAAGGGAGGAGTCGTCGTCGGTCAAAAATTTCGGATTTGTCAAGAGACCACAGGGGACACTTCACCAAACCCGCTCAACCGCTCCGGGGACTGGGTCTCCGGTTGGTGGTGGACTAAGTCTGTGCCGTAGGAAGTGACCCATTTCCGACATAGAGTCCTTTCGGACTGTACCGAGTCGCGTATAGTACTTGTGAAGGACACTCGGTCTTTAGTACTTTATACTAACGTGGGCAAGAACACCTTGGGTTCAGGAACATCCTCGCTACTCTGTAGCTGAGCACCTTTCGATCGATCTTTAAGTTCAGTGTCTTTTCTACCCGGTTGCTCTACTGTGCCTGCTATGAACCACCAAACAGACACGGAGACACAGGTCAGAACAAGATCCTTCCTAACGGTCTCCGATGTATCTGACACCTGAGAGCCCTCGAGGTACCGGAGCACCGGCTGGAGGGAAGACACCAGGACCCACAGGGTAGGTCGGGGCGGCACGACGGGTCTACGTACAAGAGTGAGTCGTTAACCTAGCACAGGGAGACGATGGACTTGGGGCGGGACACTAAGGACACCAGAAGTTCTGTCTCAGTCTTTCCGAATCGCAAGTCCCGGAGGAGTCTGGACCGCGGACGGGTAGGGAGGGTGGAGCGGAAGCTTTCGAGGGGTTTGACACGGGAGGTCTGCGGGGACGACGGGAGTAGAAGAGGGGCAGAACGGCGGGAGCCAGTGCGGCCGGTCACAAGGAGGACGACGACCGGTCATAGAGTGGGGGAGGGAAGGGTCAAGTGTGGGACCTTCGCGACCGCGCCAGGACACGACAAACTGTGGGGAGAAGACACACGACCATCGCCGGACAGAGACCCGTGACTGACCCGAACGCGTGGTAGCGACCAAACAGCGTCCAGTAGAGTTGACCCTAGGGACTAGTCGGGCCTCGTCGCCAGTGTGGTCTGGTACATTGTGGGGTGTCGTGTACGAGACGGACATCGCACTACGGTCCATGAACTACCCGTGTACCAAACACGCACTTAAATCTCTCCTCTCTCGACGACTAGGAGCACCTGTTCGTGCTCCGACCACTCGTGCCTCTGAAGGGTCCTTTCGTTCCGACCTCGTCTCGGGACTTCCGTACTCTCGAAGGGACCACCGAGTCGACCATGTCTTAAGTTACGCCTTCTGGACCCAAGCTCGGACCCTACCCTTCTAGGGGACCTGTTCCCTTTCGGATGGGTGAGGTCCTGAGACCGGACCTCTTAAGGTACCTGACAGGTACCCCAACGTTTCTCAGCCTGTGTTGACTCGCTGAGAAAAGAAAGACCTCTGTATTACGGATACTTTGGGTCGAGAGTGAAGTGAGCTCGGGCAAGGACGGAGTACCACACTTGGGACAAGTGAACGAAAGTGTACCAAGGTGAAAGAGAAAGTACAAGAAACTCAGTACTTGAAAGGAACTTTGAAAAATAGGACAAGAAGCTCTTTATCCGCAAGAAAAGCTGTACTTAAGGACGGAAACACGAGGTCGAAGGACAAAATGAGATAAAGGACGGAGGAAGAGAATCGTCCCTGAAACTGGGAGCTCTTCGGGGACGAGGAGACACTCGGGACGGCACCACGGAAGTGTGTCTTCGACCTCTCGGCGACCTTAGGGGGGCCCAAAGAGAGGAAACTCAGACGAAAGAGAAGACCCTTTGGACCGCGGGTGTTGGGATGACTGGTGTCAGAGGTCGGACTTGAAGGGAGACCTAGGACCGGACGTAATCGGTTGGGGGACGGACGGATGAGGTCGTGGAGCTTAAGTCATACAGACTCAACTGGAGTTCCAGAAGTGGGGTTCAGACCAGGAGAGGACCCGTAGCGACAGAACATCGCTGTGACAGTAGGTAGGCCAGTGCTCTCGACCCTTAGACCCGTCGGTCGACCGGCGGAGAGATAGGAGATGGTCGTGGTATAGGCACCTAGAGTGGAGGATTTGAAGAGAGACAGACGGCGGAGACGCAAAGAAGACGGTGGACGGGTCGGACTCGTAGTGCCAGAAAGTAGACGAAAGGGTGCCATCGAAGGGTCACCCGAGACACACGGACGAGTCCGGAGGGAGGTCAGGCAGGGGCATAGTGAGGTCCTTCAGGGGACTTTTCGTCTATACTAGTACAGTGAGAGGTTTACTCCACCTCGTTACGACAGAGAGGACACAAGATTCTTGGGTCCAGGGGGCACACCATACGTCTCCTGGGGTGCACCGGGTCCGGGACATGTCTAGACCGGGGCCCAGGGGGCACACCACACGTCTCCTGGAGTGCACGGGGCCCGGACACACATCGACAGGGGTCAGGGGTACACCACATGTCTCCTGGGGTGCACGGGGCCCGGACACACCTAGACAGAGACCAGGGGGCACACCAAACGTCTCCTGGGGTGTACCGGGTCCGGGACACACCTAGACAGAGACCAGGGGACACACCACACGTCTCCTGGGGTGCACCGGGTCCGGGACATGCCTAGACCGGGGCCCAGGGGGCACACCAAACGTCTCCTGGGGTGCACCGGGTCCGGGACACGCCTAGACCGGGGTCGAGGGAACCACGAGGGGAGTCTCCACGACTGAAGGGAGGGGGACGTCCCGAGTACGGACCTTGAGGACAGAGGAAAGAGAAGAAGACGGAGAGGAGAGGGGTGGGGACATGGAGGAGAGAAGGGTCAAAGAAGTCTCACTTTGAATGAGTACTAAGAACCTTCTTTCAAGGGGGGTGGGGACTGAAGGCATTTTACCAAATAAGACAGGTGTTACCCAAGAGTATCGTGAGGTAAATGACTTTTAGAAATTTAGAGGACACGTCAAAAATTACTGAGTCTAATATGATGGAAGACAAAATAAAATCGTATTATAATTTGACACGTAGTTGTAGGAAAAATTATTTATACATAGTAGTACTTAAAGAGTTCAAGGTCTGTAAATCCAGAGAGCATTAAGAAGTGATAATCCTCGAAGAAATACGTACTTTAGGGTGGGAGCGACGGGAGGAGAAACATGAAACTTAATAAACAAAAGAATCCTTTCTAAGATCTACACCCTAATGATCCAATTCTCCGACCCGCACAATTCCAAATAGGAGTCAGCACACGACCGGCTACAGACTGCCGTCCGAGAACCACACCCCCCACGACACGAAAGTACCACAGACGAATAAAGACACCGGAATCGAGAGGGTGACACCGGGGGGGTTGAGAACCCGAAGGTCACACACCTTCAGTGTCCGATGCCTCGGTCCTTCCCGGTCATGGACCACCGAAGGGGCGGACACCCCGGTCGAGGGCGTGGTGACGAAGACCACTGAGGACGGGCGTGACGGCTAGAGGGAGTTCGAGCGTTACGAGGGATTCGTCGTGGCTCATAATATACGTAACCCGACCGACTTTTACCCGAAACAGCTTCGAGAAAAACGGGAGGTCACACCCAGGGCCACGTCGAGAAGACCCCAAGTACGACTATGTCGGAGATTGCGACGAGGTGACGGGTACCAGTCCCTTTCGAACGAACTGACTCAAAGCAAGAAAGAGGTCTTGTCCATAAGCTCTAACTTACAAACCCTTTGCAAAACAGTAAAACTGTCGCAGTCGGAAGTCAAGAGCCCAACACTTTAGAATCCTGTTCTCGTAATCGTTTCCTCGTCATGAACCAGACGACAATCAATCTCCGACAACGAAGTAAGTCGCTATAGATGTAGAACCAGAGGTAGCCACTGTAGCGGTGCGTACGCTAGAGCCTTGAAAAAAGGATATGAAAATTTTGTGTATTAGGGGAAACACGTAAAGGACAATGTAGCTCGCACACCCATTATCTATCAGTGAACAGTCAATTCGTACAAAATACCGTCACACTTTTAAAGAGGTCTGCGAGTTCAACCGTTAAAATGGGAGAAAAAGAAGAGTACAACATGAAAAAGTCGTTTAACGACCCACCTACCATCGGTCGAGTAGTGACTTGTTGAAGTTACTTAATATACGAGAGTCGGTTCCTCTTTCCTAGTAAATAAAGTATTTGGAAGATTTATCTAAAAAAAAAAAACGTCAATGTAAAAGAAAGAAAGACGTCTCAAGAGAACATTTTCCTTCACTAAACGGGTGTAAGTGTGTTACTTAGACACCGTTTCGGTCAAGATCTTAGGTTTAGAGGATCGGTCACCAATAAAGACTGACGATAAATACTTCAGACAAATGGGTTTATCAATTTGACCGAACGAGTCGGAGCAAACGTGACTTAGGATGTCACTAATTCGAACGTCCAAACTAAGGATTTCGTTACTTTCTAAAACCCCAGTGAAAACTTAGTAGTCTCCTGATAAAGTAACACAAGTCGGACCGCAGTTTACCTAAGACAGTAGAAGGAGAGACATGCGAAGGAGAAGTATGAATACACACGGAGGACACCCATCTTCTCAAGGAAATTTTGTCTACACTCGATTGGAGAGAAATACTTATTCACCAGTCAAAGAGAAATCACCAAGTAAGGAAGACATATCGAGCAAAAATCCAGTCCAACGAGATTCTTTGAATAAGGACCAGAATAGATTTTCCTAAAAAAAAAAGAATGATGGAAGGACGGACCAACAGAAACATAAATCACAGTCTTTATCCGAGTAAAAAACTTCAATTCGTAGGTAAACATGATAGACTACAGTGTAAGATCAAATATATTAAATTTATAGTCAATCAGAGTCGAGATGTCAAAGTCCACTACTGTGGATCTGGGTCTCTTATAAACTATTTGATCTTGAATAGGGGGAAAAAGAGACGGTCGATTCTTTACTACCGAAACTTCGACTTCCGTCTACTGACTGCCACTATCTGACTTGACTTGCCTCTCCAGCTACCTAAATGCTGTTACCTTAAAAACACCAAAACCAAGAGCAACCAACGCACGACGAGAATAAGAGACAGAGACTCGGTTCACGTCTACTCTCACCGGGATGTCTACTCTTTAAATCCGTGTCTCTACAGTTTAACGACTTCTAGTCTACTCTCATTGAGTCTCGGAAACTATTGTCGGGTCCGAATACCTCAACATAAACTTTTAACTTTACGTCGTAGAGACATACTTACCGTAAAAGACCTAACTATACAGACCCAAGAAGGGTTTATTTTTAACTTCTCGGAAATCTGTGGTCCATTTTAACTTGGAATTATATCAGAATACAACAAAACATTGGATATATGCAACAAAAAAAAAAAAAGGAGAGAGAGAGAGAGAGAAGTTACCGGATATTTCTAGATATTAAGACCTCGATCTTTCTGAGGAAACTCCACTTTACTAAAATGGTGAAGTAAAATGTCCGCTCCCTTCTGGAAGGGTTCCAGAATCTTAGTTAATTGCCGTCCTAATCTTGGTATGGGTGACCCGACATCGGCCAAGAAAAAAAAAGGGGGCGGTAGTCCGGTAAGAGAAGAGATTCGACAAAGTTTACAATGTCGGCAACTTACGGTCGAAGAGGGAAGAGGGGCGAAAGAACGACCTATTTTCCCACTAATTACGGAAGCCATTTAAAAAATTTCACACGCCAACTTCGCTCCTACTGAATAATTTACGTCAGTCGGACTGTCTACGGCAGGTAGTGTCAGATATACCCCCTTACTTTATCTCAACGGGGGTACCATCACTACTGGTCGACCTGTTCGTTTCGAGGTCCTACCATCGTAGAGGTAAGTCTCTCGCACGTACCACCCCGGTGGAGGAGTCCCACGAGTACGAAGAGCATCCTTTACCAGAGAGTCTGGTACGGGAGTGACAGAGTGGGTCCTCTTAGGGTCCCAATTTTGTAGTGGTTCACCTCTCGGACACTACGACTCTTTCCCTTCTCAAGGTCCCTCCTTGATCGGTCCATGAACAAGGGAAGGATTCAGTACGGGTTGAGAAAAAACTGGGGAACCTACCTCGTGTGGTCCGAAGGGACAGGTAGTCGTAGAAAGCCTCGAACGAGTTTCATTACAGGTAGCTCAGCCACTACGGTAGGTTGGTAGAGCAGGAGACATCAGCGGAGGAGGAGGGCGGAAGTTGGAAAGGGTCGTAGTCCCAGAAAAGGTCACTCAGTCAAGGAGCGTAGTCCACCGGTTTCATAACCTCGAAGTCGTAGTCAGGAACATTACTTGTAAATCCTAACTGACCAAACTAGAGAAACGTCAGGTTCCCTGAAAGTTCTCAGAAGAGGTTGTGGTGTCAAGTTTTCGTAGTTAAGAAACCGTAAGTCGGAAGAAATACTAGGTAGAGAGTGGAGGTATGTAGGAGATCGGACCATGATCCCCACCTTTTAACTTATGTCAACTACAACGGAGAACTCTTTGGATATACGTCCAGTCCTTCGTTGTCACTCTTGACCTGTACCTTGTTGTCTGACCAAGGTTTATCCTTTTCCTCATGTAGTTCCGATATATAACAGTGGGACGAATAAATTGAAGATACGTCTCATGTAGTACTCTTTGTGACCCGACCTTCTTCGTGTTCGACCTTAGTTCTAACGGCCCTCTTTATAGTTATTGGAGTTATACGTCTACTGTGGTGGGAATACCGTCTTTCACTTTTCCTTGATTTTTCGGAGAACTACTTTCACTTTCTTCTCTCACTTTTTCCACCGAATTTCGAGTTGTAAGTCTTTTGCTTCTAGTACCGTAGACCAGGGTAGTGAAGTACCGTTTATCCACCCCTTTGCTTTGTCACAGTCTGAAATAAAACCCCCCGAGGTTTTTGTGACGTCTACCACTGACGTCGGTACTTTAATTCTGTGAATGAGGAACCTTCCTTTCAATACTGGTTGGATCTATCGTATAAGTTTTCGTCTCTACAATGAAACGGTTGTTTCCAGGTAGATCAGTTCCGATACCAAAAAGGACACCAGTACATACCTATACTCTCAACCTGACACTTCTTTCGACTCCCGACTTCTTAACTACGAAAACTTGACACCACAACCTCTTCTGAGAACGTTCGGGGAACCTGAAGTTCCCCTAGGTTGGTCAGGTAGGATTTCCTCTAGTCAGGACCCACAAGTAACCTTCCTGACTACGATTTCCACTTTGAGGTTATGAAACCGGTGGAGTACACTTCTCGACTGAGTAACCTTTTCTGAGACTACGACCCTCCCTAACTCCCGTCCTCCTCTTCCCCTGCTGTCTCCTACTGACCTACCGTAGTGTCTGAGTTACCTGAACTCAAACTCACTTGAGACCCTCAACTACTACCTGTCCCTCCGGACCGCACCGGGCTAAGTACCCCAGCGTTTCTCAGTTTGTGCTCACTCGCTGACTTGACTTGACTTGACTTGACTACGATTATTCAATAACCAAAAGACGGTCGGTGGAAGGAGGGGAGGGAGGAAATTGGGTGGCAAAGTGGTGGGGAAGGGGGACGAGGACGAGGGAGAGAAGGGTAGAAAAGTGGTAAGTGGACGGAAGTAAGCCATACACGACACATAGACACTTGAGTAGTACCTCTGGACCTTCGATGAGGGACGCGCCATCTACGAGTGAGAGAAGAAGAAGAGATTACCGGAAATAGAACCTTATCAAAATCTAAATGTCTTTTCGACTTCATATCACGTCTCCGACGGGAGTGGGCAAAATCAAAAGAGACCACAGCAGTGGAATGTAATAGCGTCATGTGAACAGTCTTCACTCTTTGGTGGCAATTACGTATTGGTAATTGAGGCGATACCTCAAACAAGTCTAAAGTGGTCAAAAAGGTAATCGTGGGAGGAAGTGCGGTCCTAGGGTAGGTCCTCTGACGTAAGAGAACAGTACAGAGGAGGAGACCAGAGATTGTCAAGGAGTCTGAAGACAAGAAAAATCACTAGAACTGTCAACACTTCTCAAGTCAATAAAACCAGTTTACGGAGAATCAAACCCAAACAGTGAACAAATGAGTAAGTCAAGTCAAGTCAGTGAGTCAGCACAGGCTGAGAAACGTTGGGGTACTTCACGTCGTGTGGTCCGCAGGGACAGGTAGTGGTTGAGGACCTCAAGTGAGTTTGAGTACAGGCAACTCAGTCACTACGGTAGGTCGGTAGAGTAGGAGCCAGTAGGGGAAGAGGAGGACGGGGGTCAGGGAGGGTCGTAGTCTCAGAAAAGGTCACTCAGTCGACAAACGTAGTCCACCGGTTTCATCACCTCAAAGTGGAAGTTGTCGTCAGGAAGGTTACTTGTGGGTCCTGACTAGAGGAAATCCTACCTGACCAACCTAGAGGAACGTCAGGTTCCCTGAGAGTTCTCAGAAGAGGTTGTGGTGTCAAGTTTTCGTAGTTAAGAGGCCGTGAGTCGAAAGAAGTGTCAGGTTGAGAGTATAGGTATGTACTGGTGACCTTTTTGGTATCGGAACTGATGTACCTGGAAACAACCGTTTCATTACAGAGACGAAAAATTATGCGACAGATCCAACCAGTATTGAAAGGAAGGTTCCTCATTCGTATAAAATTAAAGTGCCGACGTCAGTGGTAAACGTCACTAAAACCTCGGGTCCTTTTATTTCAGACTGTGACAAAGGTGACAAAGGGGTAGATAAACGGTACTTCACTACCCTGGTCTACGGTACTAGAAGCAAAAGACTTACAACTCGAAATTCGGTGGAAAAAGTGAGAGAAGAAAGTGAAAGTAGTTCTCCGAAAAATCAAGGAGAAGTGAAAGACGGTATTCCCACCACAGTAGACGTATAACTCCAATAACTAAAAAGAGGACCGTTAGAACTAAGGTCGAACACGAAGAAGGTCGGGTCACAAAGAGTACTACATGAGACGTATCTTCAATTTATTCGTCCCACTGATATATGTCGGAAAAGGATAAACCTTGGTCAGACAACAAGGTACAGGTCAAGACTGACAACGAAGGACTGGACGTATGTCCAAAGAGTTCTCCGTCCAGTCCACCAGACCATAAAGGTAGAGAAAGTCTTAAAAGGTGTCAAATAACACTAGGTGTGTCAGTTTCCGAAACCGTATCAGTTATTTCATTTTTATCTACAAAAAGACCTTGAGAGAACGAAAAAACTACTAGGTCGTCTACAACCGTTAAACTAGAGACCAAGGAGACGGAAAAGATTTTGGTTGAACTTGTAGACCTTCAAGTACCAAGTGCATAACGACTTCGGACCGAACCTCTTAAAATTCGCAATGAAATGATCACACACTCTGCCCATGTCAACACGCCATCAAACTCGTAACAAACCGTAACGGAAAGAACCTCTAATCTTACTTTTGGCTTGAAAAGGTCAGGACACCGGTGACGACTCAAAAGGTCTAAACGACTGTACAACTCACGTCGTGAAAGTGTCGTAGTAGAAAGTCCTAAACTTTATCGAGTTGACCTTAAGGTAGTGGAGGTGATCGAAACAAAATCACTACGAAGGATTCCGGGTGAACTGAAGTGTAAGGTCCTACAGAGAGAGATCCACTCACTAGTGTGGTAAAACTAATAGACCCAGCACTTCTAGAAAAAACTTATCAAGAAGATACATAAGAACGGTGGAGAATTTTAGAAGACGAAGACAATCCAGGTATGGTAAAGATAGGAAATAACACGGGTAGAAACGTACTTTATAAAGGAACCATAGAGATTAAAAGAACTTCTCTAGAGATCAGAAAGGGTAAGATAACAAAAGGAGATAAAGAAACGTAACCAACGACTCCTTCCGAAAGAATAGAGAAGGACGATAAGAAACCTTGAGACGTAAGTCTACGAATATAGAAAGGAAAAGAGGAAACGGAAAGTGAAGACAAGAAAAGTGTCGATAAACATTCCGGAGGAGTCTGTCGGTAAAACGAAAAAACGTAAAGAAAAAGAACCCCTACCAGAACTAGGGACAGGGGACATGTTGCAGTGCTTGGAGTCAGGTATCAAGTAGTCCGTGAGACAGAGAGTCTAGATCCGGGAATTTAGACAAAGAGTGAAGGTGACATATCAGTATTCCCTAAACTAAATCCAGTATGGACTTACCAGATCACCAAAAGAGGTGACAGAAGTTAAAGTCAGACTTAAACTGATATTCCTCAAGTACTAGACTCGGTGTCAGTCGAAGGTTAGAACAAAAACGACTGAGATATCTCGAAGAAGTGCAAACCGACGTCTCTTATATTAGTTAAACTAAAACCACAACTGGTAGACCACTACAGGTACACATCTCAGAAGAGAACACAACAACCTTCTCCCACAAACGATACTGGTCACGTAAGGGAACCGTTTTGAGATAATCGGAAACGGGACGAAGTAAGACATGAGGTTCCGGTCTAAACGGACCATGAGGTACACAAAGAACTGAAGGAGGGAAACGTAAGGTCCGGGGACATTACTTTTCCTGTAGAAAAAACCCACAATCGAGATCTTCCAAAACATCCAGAAGTATCTTGGCAAGTCGAAGTCGAAGAAGTCACAATGACCAACCCCGTATCAGAACCTAATGGTACTATAACTTGCCAAACGGAACCTTTACTTGTCTCTAGTAAGACAACAAAAACTCTAACGTAGGTTCATGACGTAAAGTCTGAGAGAACAACTCGTACTCCCGATGAGGTAAAGAAGATTCCCTAAGGACGGGTCTCATCATCTATATTACCAGTAGACTCAATTTAAGTGGGTAAGGTCAGGTAGAATCAAGTGACTAAGGATCTTACAGCTATAAGTGAGAACGGTAGAGGAAAAACTGGTGAAGGTTAAACGGAACTAAGTACCTGGACTGTAAGGTCCAAGGATACGTTATAACGAGAAATGTCGTAGCTTGGAACAAAGATAGTGGTCAGGGTAGGTGTTGACCCATAACAAAAACGAAACCGAGGTAGGGAAATAAGAAAGACCTCAATAAAGGGGTGACTAGAGGTCATCGTATAACCCGTCGATGGCTGGACCGTTTAAGTAGAAAGTCACAGGATAGAAAAACGGAAAAGTATGACAAGTACCCCACGAGTTCCGTTCTTATGACTTCACCAAACGGTAAGGGAAGAGCCACCCGGTGTAAGACAGTCTGGAGAGGTGGTACTGGGTAGTCAGAACCCACCGGGGTGTACCGTACCGAATGAAAGTGTCTCAATCTGTTCCGACGTCAAGTACACAAGTCTAACTGTCATCCGTGACTCTCTCCCCTAGTCTCCCGTCTGTAGGACTTTGACGAATACTAATTTACCCCAATATAGTCAACCCCAATAAAAACTTTTCTCACGGGGTTTCCACTTCACGGGAACAGTAGTGTAGTACATAATCGATGGACTTTGAGTGTACTACAAGGATCACCACAATTTTAACTAGTGAACATTCCATCTTAACCGGTCCAAAGAGGTGACACTTTAACAAGTCAGTGATTCAGTACTGACAAACACTGGGGTACCTGACATCGTGCGGTCCGAGGGGACAGGAAGTGATAGAGGACCTCAAACGAGTTTGAGTACGGACAACTCAGACACTACGGTAGGTTGGCAGAGTAGGAGACAACGGGGAAGAGGAGGACGGGAGTCAGAAAGGGTCCTAGTCCCAGAAAAGGTCACTCAACCGAGAAGCGTAGTCCACCGGTGTCATAACCTCGAAGTCGTAGTCAGGAAGGTTACTTATAAATCCCAACTAAAAGAAATCCTAACTGAGCAAACTAGACGAACAACAGGTTCCCTGAGAGTTCTTAGAAGAGATCGTGGTGTCAAACTTTCGTAGTTAAGAAGTCACGAGTCGGAAGAAATACCAGGTGGAGAGTGTCGGTATGTACTTTTTTGGTATCGAAACCGATATGCCTAGAAACAACCGTTTCACTACAGAGTCGAAAAATTATATGACAGACCCAAACAGTATCGAAAGGACGGTTCCTCGTTCGTAGAAAATTAAAGTACCGACGTCAGTGGTAGACGTCACTAAAACCTGGAGTTCTTCTATTTTAGACGGTGACAAAGGTAACAAAGGGGTAGAGAAACGGTACTTTCTCTACGGGCACTACCCTAGTCTACGGTACTAGAACAAAAAACCTACAACTCAAAATTGGGTCGAAAAAATGAGAGGACAAAGTGGAAGTAGTTTTCTGGGAAAAATCAAGGAGAAGTGAAAGACGGTAACCGCACCATAGTAAACCTATAGACTCCAACAACTATAAAGAGGACCGTTAGAACTAAGGTCGAACACTAAGCAAGCCGACCAAGGAAGTACACTACATGAGACGAATATTTAATTTATTCCTCCACTGTCGTATGTCGGAACTGAATGAGGAAAGGGTTAAACCTTGGTCAGACAACAAGGTACAGGTCAAGATTGACAACGGAAAACTGGACGTATGTCTAAAGAGTCCTCTGTTCATTCCACCAGACCATAAGGATCGAGAAATTCTTAAAAGGTCAAACAACACTAGGTCTTTCAGTTTCCGAAACCGTATCAGTTACTTCGTCTTTATCTACAAAAAGACCTTAAGGGAACAAAAACATTATAAGTTTTGATAGGGATGATAAAAAGGAAACCCTTGCTCAGTGATTCAACTCGGGTGTGAGTTCCACCTCTCCCTAATTCGAGACAGGGACCTCCCAGACATAGATGCATATAACGAACCTTTAGAAGACATTCCTTCTGAACAGGGAAGTGAAAGTTTATAGGCAGAGTAGCAAATACAGGAATACCTGAGTACCCAAGAGTAAACCCCGACCCAATGTTAGGTCATAACGCAAGAAACAAAGGGACGAGTGGAACACGGCCGGAACCGGTGACTCGCGAGGAAAGTCCACACAGACCGCGGGGAACGGTACGGGGACCGGAGGACGAGTGAGTCGTGAACGATCGAAAGACCACATGTCGCACGAGGTCCGAGTAGAAGGGACGACACGCACGAGTCGGTGAGTCAGCACAGACTGACAAACATTGGGGTACCTGACACCGGGTGGTCCGAGGAGACAGGTACCCTAAAGGGTCCGTTCTTGTGACCTCCCCCAACGGCAAAGGAGGAGGTAGGGAAGGAGTACGTCCCTAACTTGAACGAAGAGGAAACAGGGGACGTAACGTCCGCCGAAGACATGGTGACTCGATAGTCCCTTCGGGAAAAAAAGGGAGGAGATCGGGATCCTAATGGGTACACAGGTCTCTCGGGGATAAGGAAAATGACCTCTTGTTATAAATCTCTAATTCTGGAGTCACAGAAAGCCTCCTTTCTCTGTCTTTTACACTTTCCACAGGACATACTACACGTCTCCCTAGTCCTTCGTCTCTTCTGTCCCACTGCTGGAGGAGACCCCTGGCAGAAGTAGTTTTTCTTCTCGAAAGATCTACCTCTAGTCCCCCTCGACGTTCGCCCTCCTCACCCTCCTCTCCGTCCACTCGTCGCAGCTTCCGCAGACCGAAAAATCAAACCAGACTGACACGCGAATACATGTCGCCATAACTGGGCATAAAGTGAAAAGAGTAATGTACTTTTAATCGTCAAAAGTGTCTGGTATAGACAAACTCTGTTCTAGAAGAGAAACACCCGGGACTGTCAACCGACGGGAGGGAGGGAGGGACAGAAGGAAAGTCAGAAGGAAGACTTACATAGATTAAACAGTGTCTCCCACTTCCCTTCTTAAACTGTCGGGCCCGGTAGTCCTGTAAGACAGCAGTCCACACTCCAGGAAAACGAAAGAAGAGAAAGGAGGTCGGCAAGTGGTGCACAGATTATCAACTACGAAAACGTGTTGGTCTAGGTATCCTCTCCCCTCCCTAATCGTCACAAACACGACACTGAGACTGTGCCAGGGACGGAGTGCGCTTCAGAAAAGACAAGTGTCTATTGCTAACCGCACATGCTAGGGACATTGAATCGCGTCATGGGGCCTACCGGAAACTCCTTGGAAAACCAGGATCGTCGGGTGTCTACCATAAATGCACACACACGCACACGCACACGCACACGCACACGCACACACACACACACCAGGCAGACGGACGGACAGAGACAGTCAGACACTGACATACAAAAACTGGAAGATAGACTGAGACAGATATAAAGATAAAAGAGTTTACCTAAAAAAACAGTAACGACCACATCTTTGGTCTACTGTTTAGTCATATAACACTAGGTCAAAGGTAACCATCGCTCGGAGATTCGTCCAGACAATGCCTCGAAGTCTGAGGTTGGCATAACGCGACTCCTGTCGGATCTCATCTCGTCCTGGGTGTCGAGTCCCTAGGGGTAGGGCTTGAAGAGATCGGGGGTGAACTCGACTCAACACAAGTCCTTCCTAAAAGAGTAACGATAGCAGGAGGGAAATAGGACTGGGATTCGACTTATTTTGTCTCCCATCACGTGCAAACCTTTCTACGGCTCGTAGTAGTCAGTAGGTCCTTTATTTTATATTGTTCTGTCATGAGCAATTATTTCTATTATTCTACGACAATACTTTCTATGATGGTGTGTGCGTGGTCTATTACTCTATGGATGGTCTGACTAAAATTTTTCTACTGTTATGGTTCACGACAGCTGCTACACCTACTTACCCTTGGGAGTCTGTAGTGACCCATGGACAAACCTTCATAGAGGGTTTCAATCTTTATAGATATCGAGTTGTCAAAGGGAGAGTCCATGTATTTCGTGTCTTTACGTGGGAGTCTACGTTCGTTCTGTGGATATACCCTTACGGCTGTCGTCGTAACAAGAAATATTGGTCTGTGACCCTTATTGGGTCTAGAGGAACTTGTTACTTTACCTATTATGTCGCCCCACACAAGTGACGGCACCTTACGTCACCACATCAGTCGGACTCACTTAGTGGCTATGTGAATGGTCGTGCCACTCAAATTTTTCGTGTCACAACTTACTTTCTCCGACCTGGAAAATTCAATTTTGGACTCAGGGATGAATCTTCAATCTCATCCTGAATCTTCAATCCCATCCTCAACGACAACTTCCCCGACAAATTCCTGACCCTCCTTCGCACTCAGTGCGAGGACACATAAATCCTAAACCCATAAATGTAAACACATACGAAATGAATCTGTTGCTACAGGTGACCCTCCAACGATCCAGTATCTGGAAGGGGTCTTCCTCTCCCAATGCACACGAATAGGACCACCACTCACACATCGGCACCCGAAGGAGTGGTGTCGGACGAGACATTCGAGGACACCCTCTTCTCCCTGGCCTCCTTGAGTACGAACAGAACCTAGAAGAAAAATTACAGAATACTCGCAGAAAGGGGGACGTAAGTTCTAAGTAAACAGTCTTAATAAAGACACGTTATACTTCAGCAATATATTTTGAGTGGATTTTTCTTTAGACTCGGACAAGGTGTGGGTCGGAAATCTGCGAACCTGTTTCCTTCGGGTACACCTACACGAGTCTTAGAGTCTCCACTTTCGACGCAGGTGGTTCCCACAGTCTCCCCACATGAATGTCATTGAACTTAGGAGAGGTCGACCCAAACGGCTTCGAGAATACACTCGAGAGAGAAAAGGAAGGAACTTTTTTGACTTTGTATTTGTAGGCCCCGACTGTGGTCCTCACCGTCAAAGGTCAGGCACCTTCACCAGACGAAGGCCCTGGCGTGGGACGTCCCCCACTCTCTGCAGTGGGTGTCGTAGCAGAAGCTTCACTTCGAAGGTCTCTACCGTAAGTCGGGTCCATTAAACGGTGGAACCTCTTACGTGTATTAATGGTAAATAGTCTTTGGGCTAGTTAAGTCAAACCAAGTCAGCGAGTCAACATAGGTTGAGAAACACTGGGGTACTTGACGTCGTGTGGTCCGAAGGGACAGGCAGTGGTTGAGTGTCTCGAACGGTCTGAGTACAGCAAACTCAGTCACCACGGTAGGTTGGTAGAGTAGGAGACAGTAGGGTAAAAGAAGGGCGGAAGTTAGAAACGGTCGTAGTTCCAGAAAAGTTTACTCAGTCGAGAAATAATAGTCCACCGGTTTCATAACCTCGAAGTCGAAGTCGTAGTCAGGAAGGTTACTTATGAGTCCTGACTAGAAATCTTACCTGACTAACCTAGAGGAACGTCAGGTCCCTTGAAAGTTCTTAGAAAAGGTTGTGGTGTTAAGTTTTCGTAGTCAAGAAGCCGCGAGTCGAAAGAATTATCAGGTTGAGAGTGTAGGTATGTACTGATGACCTTTTTGGTATCGCAACTGATCTACCTGGAAACAACCGTTTCATTACAGAGACGAGAAACTATAAGACAGATCCAACCAGTATTGAAAAGAAGGTTCCCCGTTCGCAGAAAATTAAAGCACCGACAACAGTGGTAGACGTCACTACAACCTCGGGTCTTTTGGTTGGGCCGGAGTGAAAGGAAAGGAGGGACATGTCACTGTCACCTCCCCTCGACGTCGAGGACGGAGAAACAGTGACCCCCACACAGGGACCTTGCTTCCCGTCTCTAAGAGCGGTCCCTTAAGGGAGTTCCGTCAAAAAAGTCGGAACTCCTAAAAAAAAGGCATTAAAAAACAAAAACCAATTGTTTTCTTAGAAATAAGGAACGGGAAGAATGTCCTTCTTACTTCATAATTACGTGGATGTAAAAATAAACAATGTTTTATAACACACACTAGAAGAAGAGGTATTTGATCAGTCGTTTTCACGGTAAAGAGGAAGATGTATATTGCAAGAAGTAGAATAGGGGTGGAGTATTCAATCCTTTACGTCTGAGTGTCTATACGAAATATATATATATATATATATATATCTCTCTCTCTCTCTCTCTGCACACAAATACATATCTACCAGAACGTAAATACCGACAGACAGAACTCCATGTGTAGTGTTTCTGTCTTATTGTATGAGTCTAAACTCATCTTCGTTTCCTCCACTATCGGTAGAGCACCTCGCGGGGCACTCCTTAGACTGACGACACATTTCAGCCTGCGGCACTCCCGTATGACATCAACGCAGTACTTACGACTAAACACCATTAAGGGGTAGAATGGGTTTCAGGCCTTGAGGAAGGTTCTACCGGGGAAGTCGAAAGGAACACGCCTTCGAGAAGTCTCGCGAAAGTCTATGAATGTACCAAACTAAACGACGACATAGCGTCGTAGACGTGACAGGGTTCCGTGGAACGAAAGAGGTTAGGTACTCAGTACACGGAATGACACTCACACACAAAACCTCTATTCCTCACAATTTTAGAGACGAACCAGTCCATTTTCTCCTTCGACAAACGAACGCTCAAACCTCAATTCCATAGAAAACAGAGAGGCGACAGAAAAGAACAACGACAAATCGACGAGTCAGTACGGACTGAGAGACGCTGGGGTACCTGACTTCGTGCGGTCCGAAGGGACAGGAAGTGGTTGTGGGTCTCGAACGAGTTTGACTACAGACAGATCAGCCCCAATGGAACGTCGGTAGAGTAGGAGACAACGGGGAAAAGGAGGGCGGGAGTCAGGGAGGGTCGTAGTCCCCGCAAAGATCACACACAGGAAGTGGTTGTGGGTCTCGAACGAGTTTGACTACAGACAGATCAGCCCCAACGGAACGTCGGTAGAGTAGGAGACAACGGGGAAGAGGAGGGCGGGAGTCAGGGAGGGTCGTAGTCCCCGCAAAGATCACACACAGGAAGTGGTTGTGGGTCTCGAACGAGTTTGACTACAGACAGATCAGCCCCAACGGAACGTCGGTAGAGTAGGAAACTACGGGGAAGAGGAGGGCGGGAGTCAGGGAGGGTCGCAGTCCCCGCAAAGAGCAGACAGCAGAAATCTACAAACACAAACTACATCGTAGGAGAGGTCGGATGGTGGAAACCCCTCTTCGTGAAAAGAAAGTTAAAAATTCTATTTCAGTGACTTAATGAGAGACTAGGGACGCTATAGTGCCTACGAACCACTTCGACCGTTTGGGTCCTATGCGGTGCGTGAAGATGAACTCTTTCGCCAAAAGATATCGTGTTATGAACTATGAACTATAGTTGACATCTACTAAATGAAATTCTTTCCGTTTACAAAGACTACGTCTAACTACAAGAGACAAAGTCCACACTCATTTTGAAGTATTATTTATCTTGAGACATAACATTACACTTGACTTCGATAATCCATACCATCATAGAAAATTGTAAAGACTCTGTAGGGTATCAACGTCACTGTCACAGCATTCTTTATCAAAACTTGTAGGACACCGACGACGACGAGAGGGCCACGTCGGTCCGAGGGAGAGGAAACGACCGACTCCCTCCCCGTCGGTCGACGTCCCCTCCGGGGAGGAAAGGCAAGGACAGGTACTACACGTTGAGATAGGTCGAGAGGAGAAACAGGTTGATCCCCTCTTGTCTCGGAATAAAAGGGGATTTTAATAACAAAAGAGTAGTCGAACCCCATACAGAATACCTACGTCCAATCTACCCTCGTCCCCGGAAGGCACCACCGAGGACGTTACGTCCTCTGGACCCAAACTAGGGACCCACCCTTTCTAAGGGACCTCCTCCCGTACCGTTGGGTGAGGTCATAAGAACGGAGTTCTTAGGATACCTGTCTCCTCGGACCGCCCGATATCAGGTACCCCAACGTTTCTCAGTCTGAACTGACTCGTATCGTGTATCATAAAAATTTTTTAGTAGTTATTCAAATTTCATGCAGACTAAAGTAATTTTACCGACATTGTAGAACTCATGTCTCTCCAAAATTAAACGCTACTGTAAAAGAAAAACAAAATACGAAAGAATAGACATTATCCTCGTTTGAATCTAACCTCAATAATTAGTATCATGATCTAACACAAAGATTTCAAGGACAGTTTAAAGACACGGTACATAATTTCTTCGTAAAAATTTAAATGACATTCTTGTTATTCCTTTAGTTTGTTTTACACTTAGTTATTGTCCAAACTTGAAAAAAAAAAAGGGGTCTTTTTATTAAGACCTCAAGAAGAAGAGAAATTCTAGAGTTTAGATAGTAAAGTCGAAATTAAAACAACACTACATTTTTTCCTCGTCGGGTATCGTGGACTTGGTCTTATCCTTCCCCGTAAACAGAAGACCGAGGGACGACACTTTCTACGGACGTCGGTTCATCGAAAACTTCGATGAACCAAAGGGTGACCAGTAGGATCGGGTCTTTATTTTTTAACACATTTCCTTTAGTTATGGGAACCGGGGTATTAATATAACTCGTCATAATAAAATCCTTTGTTTCCAATTTTCGATTATCCAGGTTCCTTTACTTTTATCCCACAACTATCTTTATATTTTTATCCTTTTAAAGGTTTCTTTCGGTCATATGTTAATCACTGTTTAAGGACGGTTAACAGGATTTTAAGGAGACTTGGAATTTAGTTCCTCGAGGACAAAGAAGTCTGTGACAGTCAATTTCGTCTATGACCTCCACCATGACCTTACCATCCACCGACTCACTTAAGGGACGCTTCCTCGACTCTGACAGAAGACTTAAACCCCTTAAGTCACGCCTTCCCTTTCACTGACTCCAGGGGTCCACACCCCGTATATTCGCACCCACCGGGGGACCACGTCCTCAATGTTCTGGCCCAAAGGTGGTTCCTTTGGTCCTAAGGTAACTCCATAAGGCGTCTCGTGAGCTCTAAAAAAAAAAAAAAAAAAACTGTCCTAAAACGTCATCACTTTATCTCGTCGTCAAGGGACTTACACAGGGCACCCCAAAATCAGCCACAATGCCCCACTCCCTCAATTGCCTCTCGGTCGATTCTGACCCTTCGAGTTTCGGTTTAGTCTACCTCACCGACGAAGTGACGTCCAGAGAGGCTCGAAATAGAGGTGATGCACCCTCCCTGAGAGGTCCACCCCCGCCCCCGTCTACCTCTGTGTCCATCCCATGCTTCGTGAAGGGTCCGGGCGACCGGTATCCTAGCAGTAGGAGGTCTCGAAACGTACCTCCTCCGTAAAACTGTTGCCGACCTTAACCTCAACGTCTCCGGGGGTATCGTCTCCAATTTTCTCTACTCGTCTCTTCCCTCTTCAGTCCCTTCTCCTCAGAATTACCTCTCCTGTCGAATCGTCTCCTCGTCAGGGACCCGACTCGAGACACCTGTGCATCCACGTGACACCACCCGTCCCTCCGTCCCGCTCTCCCGCTGCATTCCTACTCCTCGCGCTCCCCGTACGACTGGACCCACCCTTCCACCCGACGTCCGTGCGACCGCCCCGAAGGAGTCCACCTCTGGGGAGGTGTCCGGATCTGGGCGAGGTCCATATCAGAAGAAAAAGAAAACAAAAAGACTCGTCGGAGGTCATCGTCGTCTTCACCTCCGTTGAGTCCCGTCTCAACGGTCCCGAGAAAGTCTTCGGGGACACGTCCTTCTGACACGAACCCAGACCCCCAGAGATTTGTTCTGAGGAGCACCGGGTCCCTGTGCTCCTCCGTCGGTTCCGTCCACCTACGTTTAAGTCCGGACGTGTGGAGGAACCTTTTCTGCAGCTGACTTTCGAGGAGCTCCACACGCGGCAGAACGAGGAACCTGAGCAAGAAATAGGAAGAGAGGAAGTGACTTTAACGACAAAATAAACAGAGGTCTAACAGGGTTCCGCCAACCTACCCTTTTCTTGGTCTTCCCTCCGTACCCTGGTTCCTACCACTTGGAGTCGCTCACATACCTGGGATTTTCCATGTCGAACGTTCGGCAAGGGCGGCCCACGTGCGGGCCAAGACAGTCCGGTTCGCGCAGCGGGTCGGGCCCGCCCCGACCCCCTTCCGTCTACAGTCACACAAGTAAACGAGAACCGGTGGAGGACTAAATTCAAACCGACACTCTTACTTATAGTCACTACCTATAGACTTCCCGTGTGTCGCAGACAAAAAGACCTGTAGGATTTACAGCGAGAGCGAAGTTCGGGCGGGAGAGTCTGGACACGTGGAGGAGGTGGAAGAACAGGAAACAAGCAGAAGGAATGACCACAGCGTAATCGGATGTCCCTTCCGGTACCTTTCTCTCTAAAGTGTCTTTGGTCGAAACACGACTTCCCTACTACATTCATGAGGGAGATGACTCCCCTGTCTTTAAAGAGACATAGGTCGCAATCCTTTCGAAAGGAGAATTCGCCGACCACACCAAAATCAGGGTCTGTATTATGGGGGACATTGGTCAGTCCGAAGGGCAAAGTGGACCCGAGGACCCTCGAGTCCTAGTTTACCCCCGGGCAGTACCACGTCAACGACTCCTAATACCGCCGTGTGTGGTGAGACACCATTGGCGACAGGAGCGAATGGGAGGTCGGAGCACAACGAAAAGGAAACTAGGACTAAGGGAGGCAATGAACAAAGAATAGAAGAGTATGTTCGATGAAAGAAGGATTTTTTCCTGTTCTGACCCCCGTATTCGCCCACTGACTGATGTATTTATTTGCTAAGAGAGGAAAGGATCCAATCGACTCAGTAGCCAGCTAGAGTTGGAGTTCGACTACACAACCTCTAACCAGGGATGAGACCTGAATCTGTTCCAACACAGACGGTTCACAGACGACGAGCCTCGGCCGTGGAACCCAACATTGCATCGGGCCTGCAACTACCACTCAAACGTCGCCAGCTTACCGCGGAGAGTTCGACACCGAAGAGAAAAAAGTGATGTCAGATGGGAGGTCTGAACACCCAAAGCGTAGGTTCTCATCCTCCCGTAAAAACAAAAAATTCTTTTTTTTTCGTGGGTTTGGTTTTTAATTGGTTGATTTGTTGGGGTTGTCGGTTCGTATGTAGAGCCAAAAAAAAAAAAAAAACCAGAAAAACAACCTAAGGAGGAAGGAAAAAAGAAAAAAGGAGAGTCCAATAGCAAGTCAAAACTGACTTCAAATGTAAAATTTTTATAAACAAAAGGTCGGACGGAACTAGAAGTTCGTCCTCAAGTAACTGAGTTTTTTTTTTTTTTTTTTCTTAGAGACCGACCAAGGTCCTCGAGGACCTTGGGTGGGGGACCCTGATGGTTGACGTGGACTCACGGAAGAAAGAGGAAGAACAGAGGGAGGGAGGGAGGAAAGAAAAGAGTCATAGAGAAAGTCATATTTTCCTTGTGTACGAAAACAATAGGCCACCTTCGTTCTTTAGACGGAGGCGAGAGTAGGGTTCAGTGAAGGGTCTTAATTCGTCTGAAACAGTTCACGATACCTCGTAGAAAGGGACATTAAAAGTATCCGCACACGTTTATGTCTCTACGCGACCGGTAGAAACGAGAATAAATCAATAAATATAAACGTTTCGAACCTAGTAACGCTGGACAAATATCGTTCAAAGATAAAAATTGAGTTACCTCGTTATTAACACCAAGAGATAAATAAGGTAAAATAGATGTACATCTTAAAACAATATACGACACGATACGAATCAGCGGATCAGTACGGACTGAGAAGCGCTGGGGTACCCGACATCGGGTGGTCCGAGGAGACAGGTACCCTTAAGAGGTCCGTTCTTAGGACCTCACCCAACGGTACGGGAGGAGGTCCCCTAGAAGGGTTCGGTCTCTAATTTGGGTCCAGAGGACGCAACGTCCACCTAAGAAGTGGTAGATTCGGTTGTCCCTTCGGGTAACAATATACTGAACGAAGTCAAGTAAATTTGTTAAAGTCGTATAAAAAGAAAATCTCTACGACAACTTTACTTGTAAGAATATGGAAGTGTACAGGTACCCTAATAAAGAAATCCTTTTTTTGAGATCTTCATCTTGATGATACAATCTCTCTTACATTTTATCGAAAAAACAAACGCAACGAAATTAATCACTCCCAATCAGAAATTGAACTAAAGTAAACACTTAAAACAAACAAGACAAGCATAGGAAATCCGACAAAGAACATAGAACTGAACCACATGGAAAAAATTACCTAACAAGTCAACGACTCAGGGCAAGCTGAAGAACGCTGGGGCACCCGATGTCGTACGGTCCGAGGAGAACAGGGGGTGACAGAGGACCTCAAGCGAGTATAAGAACAGGTAACTCAGTCACTACGATAGATTGGTAGAGTAGAAGACGGCTTGGGAAAAGGAAAAAATACCTATAATTGGCAAAAAGACATTACAGTACGTTTATAAAAAGAGGTACATAAATAGAAATTGGTACATTTCCAAAAAATTTTACATAATTAAAAATTAATTATTTACAATAACTTATACAATTAGAAGAGGAAATACCATATGTCTTGAGGACAAAAATACAAATCTAGAAATAATTACACCTTAAATAAAAAACAAAATACCTTAAATTGTTACATTGTAAAATTTTATCAGTAAATAAAATTACAGTAAGTAAGTGATTACGTTTAGAGTAAAAAGGTGGAAATAATTTAAGATTTAAGGAAATATGGACTCAGAGAAAAACCTTAGACAAAAATAAGGTAGTAAGATAGACAAGTAAGGAAGTAATCATGAGTATCGAAAGTGAGTTTAATGTTACTTAAATATTTATTTAACCCTCTCTAATTGTAGAAATGTTATAACTAGGAATCAAGGTCTTCGTAACATATATATAGAGAATTTAATAAATCTAGTAGAAACATCGTAAAATAAATAAATCCAAAGGGTGTACGGAGGAAATTAATCAAAAGTGTATAAATTGAAGAAAAAGAAAATTTCTATACAAGGAGGGTGATTTAAAAGGTTAACTGAGAATGACCCTACTTATATATTCTTTCTATCAAAACTTACAAATAGAAGATAGACCAGTAGAAATATTTGAAAGGACCGATACTATCAAAATACAAACTAAGAAAATTTAAAAGATCCAACTATTCACAAGGAGTGGTTGTAGACATAGCCAAAGAAAAGGAACAGAATACTCTAACTGATCCTGAGGTATCGTTACCACTCCTTGTCACCGCTCTCAATCGTGGGAGTAAACCAATGACTAAAGTTACTCTTCGAAGAACAAAAAAGGAAATCAAAACTATACACTACAACCAAAGACGATTACAAGAAGGTATTCAATTCCTCCGTCTAAAAAGAAAGATCAAATGACGCTCAAATATAGTCTTTACTAACAACTCGAAATAGTAGTTTATGTAGATAGTTCTACGACTCGTAAGGCCCCCTTTTGAGACTAAACAAGTATCAAACAATAAGAAGATTATATGTTACCTCAAGTTGACCATTACAAAATGACGATTCAGAAGGTATACATAATTATTCAGTCTGACCAAATATCATTACAAAAAGAAAAGGAAAGACCACAGTAACAAATAGAATATCGACTTAATGTGATCAAAATATTTTATTTTGCAAGACGGAAAAAGATACACCGTCCTGTCCAAATCACATATTTCATAGTCAAGGAACTACCAAACCATTTTAAGTAAATATTTAGGTCGAGTCGGACCACGGAAACCTTAAAACAATCGTTACTCTCGTCCCCTAGACACCTCCGCAAATCTTTACAAAGATGTCAGTAACTGGAAAATCTAAAATATGGCGAAAACCCAGTCAAATTAGTACAACAAAAGGATCTTTTAGTAGGTAAAGTAGATTTAAACTTTCAATTCATTATATTTTATGTATATCCTAAGAGAACGGTAGAAAGGGTAGAAACAAAATAAATGATAAATAAATAAATAGAAACCGTCGTGGTGTCCCGTACACCCTATAATCAAGGGACTGGTCCCTAACTCACCCTAGGGACGTCACCCTCGAGTCTCAGAATTCAGGACCGGGGGTCCCTTCAGGGTAGAAGAGACATCATCATCAGTCACAACCAGCGAGTCAACACAGGTGGAGAAACGCTGGGGTACCTGATATCGGTCAGTCCGAGGAGACAGGTACCCTAAGAGTCCGTTCTTATGACCCCACCCAACGGTACGGGACGAGATCCCCTAGAAGGGTTGGTCCCTAGCTCGGGTCCAGAGGAAATAACGTCCGTCCAAGAAATGGTGGACTTGGTATAAGGATTACAACTTATAAAGACAAAAGAGAAAAAAAGGAGAATAAGTCTGAACGGTCTATCCGAACAGAAAGGTCTTTTGATTTAGGAACGAGAGAAAAAAGACATTAAATACAAAACCAAACAAAGGTCTAAGTAATGATAGATGAAAAATAAGTAAAGAAGTAGAAAAATACCCTTAAATAAAGTAAGAAAGGGATTGAAGGGCTTAATCCATGTATCCAAAAGGGTCGTGAAAAATCTAATACGTCAGTCGTATCTAGATCTAGGTAATATCTTTTAGGGATGTCACATTCTCAATACTCCGTCTCCTTCTTCCGGGTAAAAAGATGATGAAATAGTGGACAAAGGAAAGTCACAAACACATTGTATATAAATTTAACAAATAAACTATACATTTTTACAGGGAACAAAAGTAGTCAATTGTGTTTTGTGAAAGATTACAACAATTTTTCCTATGGGGTTTTCGAAAAAATTACCGACATCTTAGTCAAGTCAAGTCAACGAGTCAGCACAGGTTGAGAAACGGTGGGGTACCTGGTGTCGTACGATCCGGAGGGACAGGTAGTGGTTGAGGTTCTCGAACAAGTTTGAGTACAGGTAGCTCAGTCACTATGGTGGGTTTGTAGAGTAGGAGACAGTAGGGGAAGAGGAGGACGGAAGTCAGAAAGGGTCGTAGTCCCAGAAAAGGTCACTCAGTCGAGAAGTATAGTCCACCGGTCTTATAATCTCAAAGTGGAAGTCGTAGTCAGGAAGGTTATTATAAGTCCTGACTAAAGGAAATCCTATATCCGACCAACCTAGAGAAACGTCAGGTTCCCCGAGAGTTCTCAGAAGAGGTTGTGGTGTCAAGTTTTCGTAGTCAAGAAGTCACAAGCCAAAAGAAATACCAGGTTGAGAGTGTAGGTATGTACTGATGATCTTTTTGGTATCGATACTAATGCCTGGAAACAGCCGTTTCATTGTAGAGACGAAAAATTATGCGACAGATCCAACCAGCATCGAAAAGAAGGTTCCTCATTCGTAGAAAATTAAAGTACTGACGTCAGTGGTAGACGTCGCTAAAACCTCGGGGGTTTTTATTTCAGATAGTGATGAAGGTAGCAAAGGGGTAGATAAACGGTACCTCACTACCCTGGCCTACGGTACTAGAAACAAACAACTTACAACACAAAATTCGGTTGAAAAAGTGACAGGAGAAAGTGAAAGTAGTTCCCCGAGAAATCAAGGAGAAGTGAAAGACGGTATTCCCACCACAGTAGACGTATAGACTCCAATAACGACAAAGAGGACCGTTAGAACTAAGGTCGTACACGAAGTAAGTCGGACCGTAAAACGTACTACATGAGACGTGTATTCAATTTATTCGTCCCACTGTTATATGTCGGAACTGTATGAGGAAAGGGTTAAACCTTGGACAGGTAACAAGGTACAGGTCAAGATTGACAACGAAGAACTGGACGTATGTCTAAAGAGTCCTCCGTCCAGTCCACTAGACTATAAGGGTAGAGAAATTCTTAAAAGGTATCAAACAACACTAGATGTGTCACTTTCCGAAACCACATCAGTTATTTCGTCTTTATCTACAAAAAGACCTTGAGAGAACGAAAAAATACTAGGTAGCCTATAACCGTTGTTCTTCAACCGACATTTTTACGGAAGAATATACTACTTTGTACTAAATGACTCTGTAAGGGGATAAAAATCTGTAATTGTAACGAAACTTATAAAATGTTGATATTTAATAAAATGTCTCTTGTAGAACCACTAATGTAAAAACAATCATAAAACCTAATAAAGGATTCGATCTAACGACCTTCAACTATACTAACTATACTCGTACATTTTTTAAGATCTTAGTATAACGGTCTAACGAAAGGCCTTCTCACTGTGGTCAAATATAAGAGTTAGTTACTTTACAGTTACTTTATTTTATGGTCATAATGTAAGAGTTAGTGATTTTGGGGTAGGAGTGATCGTAACGCACAACATTAAAAGAAATTACAAACGGTTAATCGGTAATGTGACATGTACGAATCAGACAACCTCTTCCCTATCCGATGGGAGGGGTCATCAGAACTCGGAACACCGAGTCGACCATTTCTTAGGTGGACGTTACACCCTCTGGACCCAAGTTAGGGACCCAACCTTTTAGGGGACCTCTCCCCTTTCCGGTGGGTGAAGTTATAAGACCGGACCACTTAAAGCACCTACCATATCACGTACCCCAGTGTTTCTCAGTCTGTGTTGACTCACTGAAAGTGAAGTGAAGAATAAGACATACGCGAGTCAGAGAGTCAGGTTGAGGAACACTGGGGTACCCGACATCGAGCGGTCCGTGGAGACAGGTACCCCTAAGAGGTCCGTTCTTATGACATTACCCAACGGTAGGGAGGAGGTCCACCAGAAGGACTGGGTCCTTAACTTGGTCCCAAAGGACGTAACGTCCGCCTAAGAAATGACAGACTCGGTGGTCCCTTCGGGTTCTTATGACCTCACCCATTGGACAGGTACGAGGTCCACCAGAAGGGCTGGGTCCTTAACTTGGTCCCAGAGGACGTAACGTCCGCCTAAGAAACGGTCGACTAGATGACCCCTTCGGGGTCACGACATATCGTAAGGTTCTCTGGCTGTCAATTCACACGTTCACGTGCACGGACGCTGAGTGGACGTCGTGCGAATAGTGAATACATCGAAAGGAGACGGCAGATCGTCAAAGGTCTGACGGAAGGAACGAGAGGTGAGTCGTAACGAAATTCCGTACGTTTTATTTGTAGGGGATCGGTTCGTGTTTACTCAAAAGCTAAAAGGTATGGAAACAAGGGGGATGTACCACCAAACGAGTCGACTACTTTTTAGTGAATACTTTGTCACACTCATCTGGCCTCAATGGGTACCCGAAGTTTTGTGTGTCGGTCAGATTTGACACGAAAACTTTCCTACCTAAGACCGGGCAGTGGGAGTCGGGGCTTACCGCCTAACACAACTGAAACGGAGACGTGAACAGTCTGACTGACTTGAAGTCACAGGGACTGCCTCCCTTGGTGTCTGACCAAGGTCTAACCCTTTCCTCACGTGGTTCCGAGATATAACAGTGGGACGAATAAATTGAACATTTATTCGCCGTCTCATGTAGTACGCTTTACGGTCCGATCTACTTCGTGTTCGACTTTAGTTCTAACGACCCTCTTTACAGTTATCGAAGTGCATACGTCTACTGTGGTGGGAATACCGTCTTTGTCTTCTTCTTGATTTCTTGGAGAACTATTTTCACTTTCTCCTCTCACTTTTTCAACCGAATTTCGAGTTGTAAGTCTTTTACTTCTAGTACCGTAGGTCAGGGTAGTGAAGTACCGTTTATCTACCCCTTTGTTACCTTAATCGCTGTCTGAAATAAAAAAGTCCCGAGGTCTTAGTGACGTCTACCACTGAAATCAGTACTTTAATCTACTATGAAAGAGGAACCTTCTTTTCAATACTGGTTGGATCTGTCGTATAATTTTCCGTCTCTGTAATGAAACGGTTGTTTCCAGGTAGATCAGTTTCGACACCAAAAAGGTTATCATTACATAACCTACACTCTCGACCTGGTATTTCCTTCGACTTGTGGTTTCTTAACTACGAAAACTTGACGCCACAACCTTTTCTGAGAACTCTCAGGGAACCTGTCGTTCCTCTAGTTTGCTCAGTTAGGATTTCCTTTAGTCAGGACTTATAAGTAACCTTCCTGACTACGACTTTGACTTTGAGGTCATAAAACCGGTGGACTACACTTCTCGACTGAGTGACCTTTTCTGGGACTACGACCCTTTCTGACTCCGTCCTCCTCTTCCCCTACTGTCTCCTACTCTACCAACCTACCGTAGTGGCTGAGATACTTTTATTCAAACTCATTCGAAACTCTTAACTACTCCCTGTCCCTTCGGACCGCACGACGTCAGGTATCCCAGCGTCTCAGTCTCTGCTGACTCGTTGACTTGATTGACTTGACTACCTTCCTATAACTTTATTCTGTCTCTAGTCTGAGAATCAGTCTGAGACGTCAGTCAGGATCGTCCCGAAGAGAATCCGGTAAGAAACACTAAACGACTTTATGTGTGTAGGGTGGAGTGGGGGTCTTTCCTCCGTAGAAGAAAAGGAGGTGGGACCCGTAGAGTAAAGGAGGAGTGGTAATGGGTCTAAATACTGGGTACTACTCAGTGCATAGAAAAGACCCGAAGCCAAAGACTTAGACATTTTATTTCATTACCTCGACTTCTAAAATCCCTCGGATAGATTGAAATTTTAACAAGTCAAGACTTTACATTAACTTTACCTACTTCAGTACTTTCGATAAAGACTCTTGTATCTCGACAGGGGATGTAAGGTCTTATAAGTATTCCCGAAACGGAGTAACTCTTTATCATGTCTTAGAAGATACCATAATATGTTAACCTTTATTGAATATTCAGTGAAAATAATTACGTACCTCGATAAAGTCCGAAACTCACTTAAAACCCTACGCGACAATGCATACGGGTGACTGAGTAAGTCTCTTTCGCTCCAGTGACCCACCGGGAAGGGTCAGGAGACTTCTGTCGTCGTCCCTGAGTGGAAGGATTCGAAGGAGACCACGGTAACAGTTTTTATCACTTCATAATCAGTCTGGTCGTCACTGTATACAGAATCAGAGTAACGACATCCTTCGTTCCGTGACCCACATATTAATAAAGTAGAAAATTTGCTTCAACTGTAAGATAGACAGTTTGTACCTGAGACGTGTTAAGTTAAAGGACGCAAAGGACACAAAAGTCCAAGGGTTCGACGGGGTTTCGGTTTGGGGAAAATCTCTAAAGGTCTCTCTGTCGGACACTTTACAAGTAGTCTTTGGGTGGTATTAGAGGACAAAAAGGCACGTCCCAACCCCGCAGTCTGTGTAGTGCAAGCACCTGTTACGGTTCTAGAGGATGAGGTTGGGACACTCCGTCGGAGACATACTTAAACTTCTAACGGACCGCCCACCCTTCGGGTTCCGGGACCGCCGTCGCCTGGCCGATGTCTTCTATAAGGGACCTCACCATGCAACCACGACCCACGACTCTTCCAGTCCCGAAAAACGGACCGGACAGTCACAAATTCACAATTAGTACATCCTTCCTCCGGGGTGCCCTACCTCCCTTATCTGAGTCGGTAGCCAGTGAATGACGGTCCCGGGGTAGTACATAAAGAAGTACTTGGAGAGACGAGTGGAGTCTTCACCCCTAATATTCTTGTTTATTTGGGGAGTATATAATGACACTTTGGTGGTACCTCTGATATACTGTTTTTACAAAGTATTCTATGTTTCGGGACTCAACTCCCTAAACCCCCAGACGTATCGAAATCTATGACGGAACAAGGTTTCCCAAATAGGTGAAACCTATAACCTAGGTGACATCCTATAATGGAGGGAGTACCGGTCCTACGGACTACCAATCATGTCCAAATACTTTAATTTATCAGACGCGTTCCTTCTAGACCGCTTTGCAACTCGGAAAGTGAGACCGACGACGAACAAGAACTGTAGGTAGTACATGAAACTTTTGTCACTCTCCGTTCAGCACGTCGAGTAGACCAAGTTGTAGACCGGCACAAGAACTCCAATAGGTCGTCTTCTGTAAGACGCAGAACGTACGGAGCAGCTAAACACACTGTCTCCAATCGAGTCCACGGGGGTTTCGTAGACGAAGATGACTTTCATGGTGTTCTCCGAGAGTCAGGACCGAATTTTTCTCTTTTTTTTTTTTTTTTCTTCGGACGAAAGAATCCCAAAGAGAGAAACCAGTGACTCGTAATCTAAGTGAGAAAGAGTCGGAAACGAAATTTTCACTAAAACTGGCAAATCAGGCAAAGTGGTCTTCTTACAGTAGAGGACCCAAATTAAGTCACCCTGATTGACTCGGGAGACATGGGTCGACCCACGACCTACTGTTCTCTCTCTTGTTGTTCAGTGTGGGGCAGCGACTCCTCCGGAGAATCAATGCAAAGACGCCACTGTTGTAAGGTGCAGTGTGCGAGGGTCGCAGGTTCACCGAATGCTAGTGCTTGTGACTAAAGTGCAAGTGTCCAGACGCCCGAGCGGCCCTGAATCACCGACCCGACCTGGCCTGAGACCGAAACTCAGGACAAGCAGACGAGACATACAGTACGACAGGATCAGATCCGAGGCCCTCGTTACCACTCGACCAGGACGAGAGGAATACTACCTTCCACCTTCACATTTCCTCACCCAGTCCGATGGTCATGAAGGACACAGAGAATTTCAGAGTCGTCACAGGAGATGACCTGGTCTCGTCCAGTGTCCCGGTACGGGGTTCAGTCACCCCAACCAGACCTACGTGACGGATGGACCACCCTCCAGGACGTTTCGGTACACCGGTTCCCGTACCTGTGTATTAAGAGAATCTCCACCCGTCACGTATCAGTCCTTCTTATTAGGTAAGATAGTGGCCTCTGTCTGGACCGAATCTTAGACTCGAGACGGACTCTAAAAACGAGTGAGTTTAGGATCGGTACCAGACACTGGGTCACGTCAAGGGGGACAAAATAAACAAGCCAATAGGATACCGAATGAGTAAGTAGTACGCAAATAAATTCCGGACGAGACACCATCCCCGACCCCTGGTTCCGTCTACTTGAAGGGGGAAGGAGCGGACCTCGACGCAGATCACCCCCTACACCGGTCATTTGATTGAAGTACTTACCGACGTGAACGTCATTCTCGTGTTTCGTCCTCGAGTCCCCGGCACCCTTACAAATCGTCCCTGTGGACCGGATCTTACCTGAAGGAACTCCTTCGATTCGGGACTTTGCGCCCTCTCTCAATCGATCTGGTCCCGCCTGTCTCGCCGGACACGTCTGCGACTCCATCCTACGTCGGAGATGGGGACACCTGTCTTTCCTTCAGACCGACCGACGCCGTGCCCCAGTTCTTTCTGTCTGAGCCTCGATCCCGTAGTCGTTCCCGGTCCAGTACGACCCGGAATCTCAAGTCCAAGGGGAAAAGAACTTTCGTAGTCGGGTGGTCCTAGTTCGGACAAGGGGTCGTGGATGCAGTGCGATGACGTAAAAGGGACAACCTAATACGTCAGGAATGACACCCCTCGGACCAGAGCATATGAAAATGGGGAGTACGGAATGTTCCTTATTATCAATCGTGCCCCCGAAAGGACCACCGAGTTCACCACTTCTTAGGCGGACGGTTTCGTTCCCCGTGCCCAACCTAGGGACCAGACCCTTCTAGGGGGTACGGCGCTTCGTCGATTCGGGGACGTGGCACTGACGACTCGGGTACACGGGGTCGGGAGCACGGGACAGGATTCTCTTCGGGTGTGTGGTTTTGCCTCTCGTCGGGGACGAGCGACGTCGGTCTCTTTGTGGGCACGTCGTCGTTCTGGGTCGTGTCGGGCTTTATTAAATTACTTCAAATCTTTTATCATCTATTACGACTTGGGTGGGTTCAAGATCCCGTTACGTAGTTTAAACACCTTTCTTGAACACTTCGGCAAAGTGAATAACCGATCGGTCCGAATGCACTAAGAGAAACATACAAGTTAAATCACATCAAAAAGCAAGTTGTCTCTGATCGAGTAGTGGGAGGAATATGGTCTGGGACCTGTCCTCCGATCAGACTCACTTCTTCTGGACTTTTCTTGCCGAGTCGGTGTTTATTATACGCACTAGGACCCCAACTTAAGTAACTCATCCTTTTGTCGACTGGAACTTAGTTAGTTTATTGGTGGACTCCAAAGGTAAAGGGGGGGTTTCCACTCCGTTATTTTACATCCCAATATCTCGGTGTGACTCCCAAAATTTCGGGCAGAGACCTACAGACAAACGTTGGGACTACTCACTGACTACCTGACCGAGAGGACGGTACGACGTAGATGGCCAAAAGGGGGGCCCATGCAACACATTTCACTGAGTCGTCTACGACCGGTCGTCCGTCACTCTCTGACACCCGAGTCTTTCACAAACAGGGTCAAACAACGTGCCTCCGTGAAAAGTCGAGCACAGTCTCGGGTGCCCCTCGGGTTCCTCCATAACAACCAGAGCTACTCGACTCCTTTGTCTCTACTCTTAAGTCTCGTCGGTTCGTCGACTTTGAACTCCTGTCTCATAGTCCGGACACCCTCAGCACGTCCCTTCCGTAAGGTCTTCTCACAGACCCGTCGTCGTGGAACTCCGAAACATGCAAGAGTCCCGTCGTGAGGCATTAGACCCGTCCTTCGTGGCACTCAGACGACACCCGTCTTACTCCAAGGTCTCGGGGACGTCCGACGTTCCGTGGCCTCAGGGTCGGTAGGTCTTCCCTCTCTGGAGTACCGGTGAGACTCGGGCACCCACTGTGGGGTCACTCCGGCGTCTCGATTTGTATTTTCGACCTTGATCCGCGAAGACCTTCTCTTGTCGGACCGCTAGGACACCACCGTCTCTGAGGACCTCGGTGCCTTTATGCCTCGCCTTCACTCTTTTACCCACTTGTCCGAGGAAGCCTTGGGTCGCAAAGACGGAGAGCTTTCTACGGTTATTCTCTTGTGTTCCCGACGGGTTTGATCTTGATGAGCGTCCTGTACATAAACCGTTTTCGGATATAGGTCCTATGCACTTGTTAAAGACGGTTGGTCATTATTCTGTCCGATTGGAAAAAAAAAAAATTCCCTGACTTCCCAACCCGGGCGTGCCGAAGGATCCCTTCCAGGCACGCACCGGTCCCTTGCGCACAGTACGAGTCGTGACAGTCAGCAGTAGTGTCCCACACTTAGTCCGGGTACGCCTGCATAGGGACGTGTGCGTGGCTCTACCGATTTTAATCCTTTGTCTGTCACGACTTCCCACCCTCCCTCTCCCCGTCGGTGTCGAGAGTGTCAGACCCCCATCTCCAGGACCCCCGACGGACGCTTTCCCACACTCTCGCAACGGAGCCTATTATCACCTACGGAACTCCCCGCACACGTCCCCGATTAGACGTCGAACAGTCTTGTGTAGTTTGACCTGGGCGCTCCAGGCAGGCACATGGAGTGAACGACATTCACTAACGAGCGGGACCGACGTACAAAATCAGTAGACCTCTCAAAACCTTTTATAGGTAGGGACCCGGGCGAGAGCCTCTGAGGTCAACTTCACCAGGTCCCTTCTTCGACCCGCAATCCTTAGATCTGTCGAGGGATCCACCAAGACTACACGTCGGTCCGGACTTTTCATGGCACGACGTCGAGCGACTTAACGTCGGAGTCTGAGCACCGGAGGCACCACCCGGCCCTCGGTCACGCGGAGACGTCCGAGCTACCGACCTCGACGTCGTTCGTCTCTAAGTAAGTCCAATCGGTGCCTCTACCCCCACTCCCAGACTCAATAAGTCTTCCAGTCTTAACCCCAACTCATTAATGTGAAATTAGAACCACAGGAATTTTAAGGGTCCGTTATTAAAACACCTAACTCGTTGGTAGTAAATTTTGTGTAGTTAACGTTTATGCTGTCATTCCATAATAACAACAATAATGCCACCAACAACGAAAAGAATGACAAGTAATGCCATAATCCATACGTCGTCTATGTGCCATGAATTACTTACTTACTCACTCACTTAGTACTCCAGGACTCTCCATAGAAACACCACAGGAACAATTTTACCTGAACAAAACTTGGAAGGAAGAATGACTTCAGGAAAAACGGACCGTAGAAAAGGACGTTGGAAAAAAAAGGGGGGACGGGTTGAGAAAAACTTTAAAAACGACAATAATGATGACACGGAAAGAACTTAAGGTCTATAATCCAAATTGCTTCTTTTATTGTAGGTAAATGTCTTATCTAAAATGAAACATTTCCCTGGATGACGACACAGGGGACTCGGTAAAAACGTCATACACTCCCCAAAACTGTTTATTTTTTCGACCACAAAGCGTGCGAAGGGACACCGTCCACGATACGTCCCCTAACCCCCACCTCAAACACTAAGATCTTGAGAAAGAAAAGACCCCTTTCAGTCACAGGGACCGAAGTGACCGTACGTATACACTGAGTGTCAAGTAGACGGTTGTGTAACACCTCGGTCGTCCCCTGCTTTCCATTCAATGTCTCGAGAAGATTTCCGAGGTCCTTTTCAGGACTCAGCACTCTTGGACCCAGTGACCCCTCGAGGACGAAAACCTGTCCTTTACTTCGAAGTGAAGCCGTGTTGTGAGACGACAGCGGGTCGTGGGGGTGGTCTGATTACAGATATGTAAGGATTCAGATCAAAAGACCAATCAGTCGTTCCTCTCAAGAAGTCAAAACTCCCAAAACAAACAAAAATTACGTATATCGGGGACACTTTTAATTCCGTTCTGAGACTCGGTAGGATTAGAATCCACTTAAACAATTTAATAAAGACAACACTGTAGGGCAAATCTCCACAAGGTGTGATTTTTCGTCTCACTTTCCGTTACACCCCTGTTCACCTCTCTGTCGGGCCGACCTGGCTCCCGGAACCCCTTCGGCTCCCGTAACACTACTGTAAGGAACCGGGGTCCAACATCCTTTCTCGGCTTCCAAGTGTCAAGACAGGTCCCAAGCAAAACAGGTGTCCCCTTCACGGAGGGAGGGTGGGGGACGGTGAAACCTCGATCTAGGCACACAGAAACGACGGGACAGGTCGGAATCCCTGGGCTCTACGGTCCTGTCCACCAGACCCAGCGTCTCCACTTCTTCCACCTCTCGAGTCGACCGTCTTCCGACTCCGTCGCACCAGTACTACCCCTCTACAGTCCAACATTCACTGGGGTGCACGAGTTCCACTACCCCTCAACGTCCGAGACTCTAGGGTGGGTAGGGAAACGGAGTCTTCGGGGGGGAGAGACCCACACAGGGGTCTTACGGTCTCCCAAGTTGTACTCGTAGGGGTACGGCCCCGTGGGGCACTTGAAGAGGTCGCAGTGGGACCTCGTCCGGGCGTCCCTGCACCTTGTCGACCTCGTCGAGTAGCTGCCGGTGCTGCAGTAGAAGGACAACTACCTGTGGGCCCTCTCGGCCACCGACGGACGGCAGTAGCGACGCTCGTTCTCTTTCCATCTCGTACCCGGGGTAGAGGGTCCCACCTCACGGGGGGGTCAGGTGGGGGTGGAGGCCTCGCCTCCCCAGAAACACACCGGACGACTGGGCTCCGGTTCCCGAAGGAGGTGTCTGACAGGCGGAGTGCGTGGTAGTACGTTGGGTCTACAATGGGACACTCGGGGCACGTGACCGCCCCGGTGAGGCGAGTGTCACCTTACACTCGAGGGTGTCCTGCGTCTGAGGCCGAGTAAGTGGGGTCAGCCCGGTCACTGTCGAATTTCCCGGCTTTCTTACTTACCAAGTCATTCAGTCCCACGCATGTGTCCTGTCTTATCATACATTGGCGAGGGCCAATACCACAGTTTCTTAAAATTATACTACCTTTTATGATGCATCAATTTATTCTATGTCTATATATAGAATGCAGTCAGTACAAATACATATACTTCTATAGGTACAGACAAATAGTTTCTTACCCCCACCGTTCTCTTTCCCTCTTCCTTTCCTCCCCCTACCCGTTCTCTCTTTTATTATTTGTGGAGCCTGATAATAATATTTACAACCCCGACACTCTAAGACTCACTAAAAAACAGAAGAAAAGGTCACATCAAAAGAAACTAAAAAAAGTCACAAGATACATTTGTCTGTAAACCCTCTTACTCAGTTAAATACTGATTGTCTTCAATAATATTTACTTTTCTTCGAAAGGAACTTTTGGACACACTTCCCACTTAATATATTTCACTTTTTATACTCTGAATACTTTTTTTAAGAGACATCTTTGCTGTTTGTTGTCGTATTACGACGTTTCTTCCCGAAACTCTTGAGACCTCTGAATCAAAATATATGGAAGGGAGAATGGTCGGTTCGTTGGAACCCGTTCAACATCTTTATTGGAAAGACTGAAAGTCGTAGAAGAAGATATTTATTCTTTAAAAACGACCCTCAAAATTTATTTTGTCTCTCTCTCTTAGATACAATTGGAGAACAGTTCAGAAAGCGTGAATCATTCGGGAGTCAGGACCCATCGACGAGGGTAGCAGCAACTCAAGGATTCGACACAGATTGACAAGCACTGGTGTACCTGACGTACTACGGTCCGAGGGGACAGATAGTGACAGACGGTCTCAAACGAGTCTAAGCACAGGTGACTTAGTCACCACGGTAGGTTGGTAGAGTAGGAGACAGTGGGGGAAGTGGAGGACGGGAGTTAGAAAGGGTCGTAGTCCCAGAAAAGACTACTCAGCCGAGTAGTGTAGTCCACCGGGTTCATAACCTCGAAGTCGTAGTCAGGAAGGTTACTTATAAGTCCCAGCTCATGGTTGTAATCGAATATCTTAGATTAATGTCAACTTGTGTTTGTGTATAATGCTTTGTCTAAAAAATTCAACTGGGTTATACCTCAATCGGTACCGGATTTTACATTCACAGAGAATTGAGGCCAGAAATAAGGAACCTTGAGTGTCGACCAGTAGTTGCGACGGAACCCTAAACTGTGGAAGCAACAGTACTCTGTGCCGGACTTCTTCGGGTCCGTAGTCCCTCGGCCCCTGAACACAGGGTCGATGGGGTACCGCAGACGGCTGGAGGACTCGAGTAGCGACAAACGGTTGTAAGGACCGATGTTTGAACCGACGATGAAGACGTTGCTACACCACCGGGGTCCCCTACATTCATCTAAAGAAACAACAAGGTTCATAGAGGATGTCGGTAGAACGGGTGATCCCGTTTCTCTGGGTCGAGAAAGGAAATTCTGACAAATTTTATAACAGAAAATTGTTTCTCTTTTTAGCAGAGTAAACCCCGCCACCGCAATAGGGAGCACTCGGAACGAACCGTAGTAGCTGAGATTTGTCAACACGGGGTGAGTGGTCACAGATGTCCCGCGAGCTCCCAAAAATCTCATAATGGAGTAAAGCAATGAATTGTCCATATAAAACAAAAAGAACCATGAGTGTTCTGTACCATAATACACTCCGACTGACTAGAGACGGTTGTCACTCGTAGACCGACACACTACCTCGAAATAGCACCACCTCAGCGTACGAGGACTGTCGAGCGGAACGTCCCTTGTCTTGAAACGTAAGTGCAGGTACTGACAAAGAGGCATCAGTTGGTCTCTGGCCTGGAACCTGGTCGTCACGTGACACTCAGCGGGCCCTGATCGGTGCTAGCGGCCTCGGGACCGTCACCTCGACTACCAGAGGCAAGACGTCGTAGGTCTTCCCACTCAAAGAGCAAATCTCTACCGACAACTTTGTCTCTGTCGAAGACATAGAGGGAACCGGAAAAGAGTCAGACTGAAAAAAGACTCTTAACATAACAGGAAAGGTGAGAGTTTTTTGTTCTAATTTTTTTTTTGGACCAAACTAGGAAAGCCAACCATTTGAACAGTACACTAGAAACCTCGACACAGAGACGCAGGAACATCTTGACTTGAGAGGATCCCAACAAACCATTAACTACTATTCCTTCCTATTTTTAAAAGTGTCCCCGAAATCCTGGAAGACGAAAGTAAGACAATTATATAATAACAACTAGAAGAATCGAGATTCATAAACTTTCCGTTATGTACTTGGTGCATACTATCTTCAACCTAAACCGAAGTTGAAGTCACTGAGTCAGTCTACCTCCGCTCCGAAATAAAAAGAGTACGTCGTTCTTCGAGTCTTCGTTCGTGGTTCTGCCGAAGGGTACACGGTAGCCTCTGACACAGAGAAATGGCGCGTGAGCCGGTGAGAACCGAAAGAAGGGACACGAACAGGACGACACCGGTGTCCTACTCACGAGACGGGAGTCCCGACGAAGACACAGTGTCAATTCTCCTTCCCTTACTGGTTTCCTACGTTCGACACAAGTTGGCTCCGAGGGGCGGCGGTGGGGCGGAAAAACCGGTACAAGCCGTCGCACACCCTAGAATCAAGGATTGGTCCCTAACTCGGACACGGAGGACGTCACCTTCACACCTCAGAATTGGTGACCCGGAGGTCCCCGCAGGGGCTCCGACTGGGGGAAATTTACCGAGAGGTCCTTCTGAATACGTAACTAAGATTTTGAGCACATATTGAACTGGAACGGGAATATTGACGTTTCTTCTGTCTGTTTACACCGAGAAGTCGACCCGTGTAACAGAGACTTACTTTGATACTGTTCTATCCTTTCCTCTTACCTGTAACCCGTCCGTGGGTCGTCACAGATGTGTGAGTAAATTTTTACTCAAATATAAGACATATATAAATTTGTGATCTTCTATGACAATAACAATGTATCAACCTAAGTAAATCAAAACGATAATAAAAGGTAAAAATTTGAAAAGAAAGATACAGGAACTCGAAGGTAGGATCCAGTAAAAGGAAGACGACTCTCTTATAGGAATTCTTTACGGTCACTGTTTCTACAAAATTAAAAACAAACAGATTTTTACGGAAACAAAATAGAAATACGACTTTTCATAAAAACGGTACATGTCTTAAGATCTGACCAAGTCAAGTCAAGTCAGTGAGTCAGCACAGGCTGAGAAACACTGGGGTACCTGACGTCGTGTGGTCCGGAGGGACAGGTAGTGGTTGAGCACCTGACATGAGTTTGAGTACAGGTAACTCAGCCACTACGGTAGGTCGGTAGAGTAGGAGACAGTAGGGGAAGAGGAGGAGGGGAGTTAGAAAGGGTCGTAGTCCCAAAAAAAAAGTCACTCAATTAAGAAGTGCAGTCCACTGGTTTCATAACCTCAAAGTCGAAGTTGTAATCAGGTAGGTTACTTACGAGTCCTGACTAGAGGAAATCCTACCTGGCTAACCTAGAGGAACGTCAGGTTCCCTGAGAGTTCTCAGAAGAGGTTGTGGTGTCAAGTTTTCATAGTTAAGAAACCACGAGTCGAAAGAAGTGTCAAGCATGTATTGGTAACCTTTTTGGTATCGGAACTGATCTACCTGGAAACAACCGTTTCATTACAGAGACGAAAACTTATACGACACATCCGACCAGTATTGAACAGAAAATCGTACAACTCTTGTATTAGGACACAGAGACCGACGGCAATAGGAACAACTCCTCGTTCCACAACTAAAGTAACGAAGAGGAAACCATGTCAACCTAAAAGAGGGGGAAGGGGACAGGAGTCAACGAAGATACTAAAAGAGTGACAGAAACCAAAAGTCCTAAACCTTTATAAATGGATTAAGACATAAATAATAATATATGGATAAAGACACAAAAAAGACTAACACGAAAGATCACGGAGAACTTAGGTGTCGAACTACAAAGAGTGGGTACCACCTTTTAAAAGGCGGTAACAGAAGATTTCGGAACGAAGACGGAGACGAAACTAAGAAAGGAAAACTCAGGGGTCGACACACAATCTTAGGCTATTACGAGAAAAGACACAAAAGGCAGTAATACAGAAAGGAACGAAGTCAGACCGACAAACGAAAAACCGAATAGAAGGTCAAATGACTAAGAGAGAAGAAGATACAGATAAACAATTTGATAGGTGACTCAAAATTTAAAGTAATAATATACAAAGTCAAGATCTTAAAGATCTTTATTAAACTAGAATAAAATGTGTAAAAGACAAGAGACGACTTTAACACTAAAAAAAAAATAAGAAACTTTTGTGAATTAGTACAAAAGGAAAATTAAAAATAGTCGATACGGGTAATTACACTCTAGAGATTACTCACACGAGGAGAACAGATAACAAAAATAGAGGAGTATATGGACAAAAAAAAAATTTGTTTCGGAAAAATAATACCTTTTTATTTTGTATATATTTTCTCTAGATACAATACACATATGTATGTGTGTTCGGTAAACATATATATATATTTGAGGAAACATACGTGGTAGGTAAAAGTCATTAATGGTTGTGTACTGGCCAGTAGTAAATAGATATGATGACAGGGACAAAAAAGAAGAAGGTGACTGAATGAAATTTCGTTTAGGTTCTGTATGATGAAATCACTATTTTTACATAGATAAACCATACATAGAGGTGACAAAAATGTAAATTTTTGTTTCCGTCAAGGGATTATAATAGTGTATAGGTTAGTCATAACTTTAAAGGAGTCAAGAACGTAGACGAACCGATAAACTGACTCATGACCGGCAATACACTTTTTAATATGTTTACAACACTGAAGGTAAAGGAGGAACGTTTGACGACCCGGTCCACCTGACGGCAGAATCTGGTAGAGTAGGTCAATCGCGAACAGACAAAAGTCCGAGAGGGAATCAGACTCCTACATAGGGGTGGTACTAGGGTTGAGCTTCGGACCCTACAAGAGGTACCAAGGAGGGATACCCGTCTGGAGTCGAGATCTGACATGGTAGTCGGGGTACTCAGTCAGTCCTAGTGACAAGTCGAAGACTAGGTCACCGGTGACGAAAACCTCTGACCGTCAGCGAACGACCCACTTGGAGGGGAACGTTTACGGATCCAATGGAGACACCCGAAGGGAGGAGAGTGCATGGAACCGAGACATTAAGAGGGGATGGAACCCTTGAGAGGCTACGAAAGTTTGTGTCCAAAAGAAATATGAATCAGACCGAAACGACACAGAAGAGTTACCCTCCCGACCAGGATTGGTGGCTCAGATGGTTCCGGTGTGGTCAATATTTTTACCAAAAGTCTAACAAGTCGAAAAACTAAATAATTCGTGAATGGCATAATCCGAACGAACACTCTCCTTCCTTTCCTCATCCGACCGCACAAAACAAGGCTGAGCCGGAACCCGGAGCACCATCCGAGACACACGTCGAGTGACGTAGCACCTACGTCTTTGGTCGTGTCGACTCCAGGTCTCTGGGACGAAGAGGTTTGTTCCTTCTAGATGGAAATACTTAATGTTTGTTGTCTTCATTAAATAGAAAGGAGATCGTTTATTTTCACTCTGTTTTTAATTAAATTTTTCTCACAGTCTGAAATAAAAAAACCCGAGGTTTTAGTGACGTCTACCACTGACGTCGATACTTTAATTTTCTGCGAATGAGGAGCCTTCTTTTCAATACTGGTTGGATCTATCATATAAGTTTTCGTCTCTGTAATGAAACGGTTGTTTCCAGACAGAACAGTTCCGATACCAAAAAGGACACCAGTACATACTTACACTATCAACCTGATACTCCTTTGGACTCACGGCTTCTTAATTACGAAAACTTGACACCACAACCTCTTCTGAGAACTCTCAGGGAACCTGACGTTCCTCTAGGTTGGTCAGGTAAGACTTCCTCTAGTCGGGACCCTAAAGAAACCTTCCTTACTACGACTTCGACTTTGAGGTCATGAAACCGGTGAAGTACACTTCTCAACTGAGTAACCTTTTCTGAGACTACGACCCTCCCTAACTCCCGTCCTCCTCTTCCCCTGTTGTCTCCTATTCTACCAACCTACCGAGTGGTTGAGTCACCTGTACCCAAACCCACTTGAGGTCCTCAACCACTACCTGTCCCTCCGGACCGCACGACGCTAAGTACCCCAGGTTTCTCAGTCTGTGCTGACTCGTTGACTTGACTTGACTTACATTTTTTTTTTTCCTTCCTCTTTTCCTCTCCTTTCTGTTGTTTCCTTTCTTTTTCTTTTAGTTGGTAAATTCTCAAAGAGTCATAGACAATTTCCGTCACCACAGTTCCAACATACCTTCAGTCTGACCTCGGTTTGTGTAAATGTAGACAGACACACTGTCTATGTGACACTAAATAGACTATATAAAAGTTGTGACTGTACCATAAATGTAACACAATACGAAATAAGATTAGCATAATGTTTATCATCAAGTAAATTAGGAGTATCGTTTGTAATCCTTTCTTGACAATAGACAGGGTAAAAGAAAGAAAGAAAAAAAACAGGGTAAAAACTACCCCTTTGTCTCTGTATCGGTTCTATTGATACAACGACTTTAAGCGTATCGACCACTCGTCATTGCGACCCTAAATCGAGTCGGGTCAAACCGGTGTTTGAGACAGAAATACGTGAGACAATTCTATACGACAAACATTATGGCTGTACCTTCTTCACTTAAAAACTTTCCAAACAAAAAGGTCAACAATCTTTAGCTGTACGCGTAAGGTGAATGACACACTCAGTCTCAAGACGCACGAACCTTTCTGCCGGAGACATCACAGCCATCGTATGTATTGATCATATGGACGAAGACTCAACTTACCTTTGTTCGTCGAAAAAACAGAAGGAGAGTAGAAACAGTAGAAGGACCGTGGACGCAAGAGAACACCGGGGGCCTGTCCTTCGCAAACCCTATTTTAGAAAGTCTCGACTGACGCTCAGGAACTGTGGTCGGGGTGCGGTCGGGGAGCCGGTGGAAACAACAGCAGTGCCCGATCTTGGTCCCGGGCCCAGCGAACAGAAGACACTGCATTGCTCTGAGGCGGGACACCAAACCCCACCTCGCGTAGGCAAGACGGCGTAATTAAGGAGTGAAAAAGAGGAAGGAGGTAGTCATCGTCCATGTAGTGGAGTGCTTCAATTCCAGCTTTGTCAAAGACAAAGTTTTACAGTCGTTACACGACACCACAAAATGTTCTGAGAAAGTCTGTTGCTCTTAATTATAAATAGCCGTTCATCGGACACCGGTGTTCGAGACCAGAATGATTGAAGTTTTGTGTTCGGAAAAAAAAAAAAATTGATAAGAAGATGGAAGGAGGGTCCTTTTAATCAAAAAAACAAAGAGACCGAATACGACGGATCGTTTCCCACAAAGCCAATAGGAATATTTAGAAGGTACCTGGAGGAGAGCTAGTAGAAGTGCTCTTAATTTGTATTTGAAGAGACTTTACTCGTCGAGAGTGACAAACGGAAAGAGTCCCCGATGCGGTAACGGTCGTCGTCACTGCTGGCGTACTTGCTCGGTGGTTGTAGGGAGCCGGAGCACGGAGTGGTCCACTCAGTCACCTTTACTTCAGCGTTGAGGTCCGGGGGAGGGCCACCACGTCGTCCCTTCATAAACCCCCAATGGAATGGCACGGTAGGAGGGTCGGGTGGAGAGAAGGTGGGAGGACCACGAGGACGAAGGAACCTTAAAGTCACCGTGGCCCTCCCCTAGGGCCCGACATCTTACCACTACTCTTCTTTGGGACCTGCTTGTCATCATAGGTCAGAACTAAATCGCAAAGAACACAACTGAGTCCCGAGGGCCTACCTTATCTTACTCTCGCTTGCCCGAGACCTCGGTTGATCTCTCGTCGCAGTTAGGGTCGGGACGTCAATAATTCCACCGGAGGGAACCGGTACAGTGGTTTGAGCCTCGGAAGCAAAAGGATAGACATTTTACGCCCGGCCTTGAGGCTGGAGTCGACCATCGTCGTCTCTACTCTTCACCCCATATCTTTCCGGAGCCGCTGGCGCGGATCTCACAGTGTCGGGAGTCATTACTACGACGGGGAATCGGTTTCTCGGCGGAAAAGTCCGTACGTGCGACTCTGGTAGTCTTCATGTGTCGCGGTGGTTTGTCACCCGTAGAAGAGTCTTTGTCTTAGACTCCGAAGGATTCCTTCCGGGTAGGGCACCTCTCACTTGCTCTCACTTTCCGATTCAAACGCGAGGGAGACGTGGTAACAAACACTAGTACGAAACCTCCAAAAGACCAGCCCTTCAGTACCGAGACTCGAGACACGCGCACACATAATAAAGTGAGACACCGTCCTCCCGGCAGAGGCTCCCGTCGTCACACACACGGGCTGTCAGGACAGACCCCGGCACTCCTGTCTGGGGGTCTACCCGCGTCTCTCGTCCCACTGTGCACGGTTGGAGCGAGCGGAAAGAGAGACGGAGGGGTGTGGACGGGACAGCAAAAGACCAACTCCCAGACGTAGTCTTCTGTCCTTCAATGGACAGGTGAAAGTATTCTCTCTCCGTCATCCATACGGCTTTAGGTTTGGAGTCGCACCGAGAGACTGGTCCCGACACCGTCTCCGAAAAACTCACCTTCGTCGGGACCGGACGTCCAACCCCTCCACCCCAAGTCAGTGATTCAGTACAGACTGAGAGACACTGGGGTACCTAACGTCGTGTGACTGGAGGAGACGGGGGACGACAGGGGTCGACAGACGAGTCTAAGAACAAGTAACTAAACCACTACGATCGCTTAGTAGAGTAGGGGACAACGGGGGAAGAGGACGGGAGGTAGAAAGAGTTGTAGTCCCAGAAAAGGTCACTCGGTCGAGAAACGTAGTCCACCGGTTTCATAACCTCGAAGTCGCAGTCAGGAAGGTCACTGATAAGTCCCAACTAAAAGAAATCCTGACTGACCAAACGAGGGAACGTCAGATTCCCTGAGAGTCCGCAGAAGAGGGAAGTGAAGTTCAGTGTGAGACCCGGTGAACGTGTTCAGCGGGCAGGGTCAGAGTGCAATCCGGTAAGTGGAGGGGCTCGGAGGCACAGGCACGGTCCACGACCTGGAGCACAGGTCTTAACAGATTTTACTACTCCGAAACATTTGGTACTTTGTGGTGCGTTTACGCTGAAAAGGTCGGAGGGAGTAAGTCCTCCCGTAAACACACCGTGCTTACCCAATTGGAAAAGACGTCTTTGGGGAGTTCATCCTGGGTCGTCTGGGACGCCACTCGGGGTGCTGCTCCTTCGCTCGAAGGTCTCGGCTGGAGACGACCCGTAACGAGTGTACTTACGGGTGGGAGCGGCGGGAAGGGGTCAGCGGAAGGAGCAGAGACGGGAACTCCACACGGACGTGGAAGAAACGTCTAGAGGGCGACTCTTCCCGGAATTAATTTAAAAATCAGTGCGGGGCGCGGTCAAAGGCAGAACTTCAGGAACTACAATTTAGTGGTGTCAACATCAAAAGAGCCACGACTCCGGTCTCCCGTTTTTTCTCAGAAATATCTTCCCCAGGGCACAGTTTTACGCACGGGCACAAAAAGTTCATGATACCGTTGATTAGGAAGAGTCACAATGAGTGGGGGTACCTCGGACCGCTAACAAACAGTCAGTGGGTGAGAAGGTGAAGAAAGAGGAGCAAAAGTTTGCAGACTTCCTAATAAAACCAACAACCGGTAGAGAAGTAAACCGGAAAAGTTTCCGACTTCCCATTGTGTCGGTATATACCCTTTCCGGGTCACACACACCCACTGACGAACGAATGTAATAAAGTTCACAGTTCGGAAATAAAAATCGATGAAAGATTTTTTCTGTCACCTCTTTCTTGAAGTGCTAATAAGTCCCAACACACCAGGGATAAATCTCCGAAATTTAAAGAAGGGAAAAAAAAAGGAAAAACTTCACCTCACTCAGGCACATATGTCGGCACGAAACTGGTCCTCTGACAGTAAAGGTACCTTTGTGACCCGACACACGTCACGTCTGAGTCGTGGTGGCGGGGGGGTTGGGGGAAGGACCGAGAGGGTCTGTTTACTGAAGGACAACCTCTCCTTGAGGGTTCGGGGAAACACACGAGACATATGTCTCCCGCCGGGTACTGCAGGGGTCCGAGGCAAAAGAGGTAAGGGGTTTCCTCTCGCAAATTAACCGGGGACACCTTACTCTATATCATCTTTTCACTATCAGGAGTTCGCCTCTTAGGGTTCCGGCGGGTGGATGATCGGTCAGTCAGCATAGTAGACCCCTTCGAACGAAGTGAAGACGAGAGGACAGAGACGAAAGGGGCCCCAGTCTGGACCCTCCGGACCCCCACTGAATCAGAGAGACAAACACCCGGGTGTCCGTCCTAAACCGAATATGTCTCTAACCGGTTCACGTCCGTTTCCGAAGTACTTCCGGGACTTTAAGTCACTATGGGTCGGACCCCCCTTTTATTCGTGGGGTTGGGAGAATGACGTAAACTTTGGTAAACCTCCACTCTTTTATCCGAATACCTAAACACAAAAAATTTTTCGGAGGTCGGGTAACACACATCTACCCTAAGATGTTCGTCTTCCAGTACTCATATTCGGGAAGGACAGACATTACACCAAAGTCAAACAGTAAAAATAGGTGTATATTTTACGTGCGATAGTGTGTCTGGTACGTCACATGTTGAACCTAATGGTATCTTACTTATGGTGCACACATGGGTCGTGTGCGTAGTTTTACTTTAGAATAGTTCGTGGGGGTGTCGGGGAAGGTACGAAGAAGGTCAATAGTACCGGAGGAAGCGTGTGTCTCTGTTCGTAGGGAACTGAGGCTTGTGGAGTCCTTTGAAGACAGAGTAAAACTTGAGAGACATTTGCTCTCACCACGCACGAGAAACCTCAGACCGAAGAAGCCATCTCTCTTGAAACAGTGACAGCTGGAATCGTATGGCAGCAAGGGAGACGACGAGCCGCTCACCCTAGAAAATAAATACATTAAAATAAAAAATTCCTTCCAACAGAAAAAGGACCGAGGACCCCAGTGCTGACTCAAGACACTCCAGTCTGGGGAGGAAAAGACCAAGAAACCACCCTCCGAGTCAAGTCCTCAATAGTTTACATCTTCGGTGAGGACTGTAGTGGTCCGTCAACCACACGTCTGACCCCTCTATCTCTACATTATCTTTAAATGTCGGCTACATCGAGGACCAGTAGATTGACCTGTAGGGAGTCTCTTACTTTTCGCAGCACCGCTAAGTCATCAGTAGGCTTGTGGTGCCGGCCCTTAGATCGTCAGGACGAGAGGAGGCTGAGACCTACTCTCGGCAAGTGGAAAGAAATCACAAACACGTTTCCATGAGAGCCAGGAGTTCGTGACAAGTTGCTTCTGGGACCTACCCATACGGGGAGGAGCCTCAAACCAGAACGGTTGGGGTACCAAGAAAACCCGAGACCTCAAGAAAGAAAATCGATTAAAGTCTTTTGATCCTGTTTCGGGTTTGATTCCGTCCTGGGTCCCTCCCTGGTCGGGCCCTTTAGAGGGGTGGCTCTGCTTCCGACTCGATCGATCTCGACACCCGAGGTCGGTACGGAGCCGGACAGACGTGTTCGACAAGGGGTGTTTAAGAGTCCGACAATGGAAAATTATTCCACAGACCAAAAAAAACAAAAATTAAATAAAATATTTGTTCCGACACGAGTCGGAAGTAACGACGTTCCCTACGAGAGATCCACGCCGTGCACCCGAAGAGTGACGTCGCCGCAGAGACCAACGCTCGAAATCCCGGACACCCGAGGCACCGACACCGAGGGCCGAGATCTCGTGTCTGAGTCATCGACACCGCGAATCCGGATCAACGGGGTACCGTACACTCTAGAAGGGCCTGGTCGTTAGTAGGGGACATAACCTTCCGTCGAAGAAGTGGTGACCCTGGGGGTCCCTTCAAGGTCGGACCCATATTAAAGTAGTCGACTTCCTCCAGAGAGTACGGGGTGTCCAAAACGAGTGGACTATTCCGACAGGACACATCCTCCGGGTGTACCGTCCCTTGGACTTCCGAGCTACTAGTATGTCTGGGTCAACCTTAGGGTTGAAACGGAGAAGTAAAGGAAAAGTAGTCGAGTAAACTATTTTCCCCAAACTCCTTCAAGAACGGTGAACAGTCACACTGGAACCCGTACAATGACTAGGAAAGTCTTGAAGTATAAAATTTAATGACCTTGCCCGTATTATCCTGTGACTCTAAGTACATGACCAATTTAGTATCAAAAATTTAGGATCGTGTGGGTTCTCCCCGTACCGTCGGGAGAGGTCACGAGAACGGACCTCTTAGGGGTACCTGTCTCCTCGGACCACCCGAGATATCACGTAGCCCAACGTTTCTCAGCCCGTGCGTGTACACTTCTTAGAATCAGGGGACTGGTCCCTAACTTGGGTGAAAGGGGATGTAACGTTCCACCTAAGAATTGGTGACCTGGTGGTCCCTTCCGGGAAGAAAGTGAAAAGTAATTTTACCATTTCACGCTCGAATAGATGGAAGGATTTTTCCTCCAATGTTCCTTAGAGTATTTTGAGGCCTTCGTCACTCACATCCCTTCCCGACCTCCCTAATCAGGGTGGGACGCGACAAAAAGGTTCCTGCTACGACCGAGTAAAGGTCGAACGCCGAAGACGAGGAGCCACCGGAGGCAAACTCTCACTCGCCACCGAGTCACCACCATCGACCTCGGTAACAGGCTTTTTACAGGTCTAGAGACGCCACGTGGACCCCAAAGCTTTAACGATTTGAGAGAAAACCGTAACTTAAACCAATTCTGAGCAAAGTTGTAGGTCCTCGGAGCACCTCAAACCTGAATTAAGAATGAATGCGTCTGAGGTTCGAGGTCTTCATAACGGTCCGGACGACCTTTGGTCACACTCCACTCTCGTCCCCCGGGGAGACACGGATGCCGACACGGAAGAGTTTCGTCGACAAAGACAAACAAAGACCGGAACCTGGAAGTGAAGAGTAGGTCCACTCCACCCGAACCCCGAGGTGCGACGAAAATTGAGCCGAATCCACATTTATGATGGTCCCCACCGGGTCACCTACCCTGGGGAAGGGTAAGGACTAGATAAATAAAACACCGGTTAACCCGTATTTACTGGTTTTTGTCAAATTAGGTGAGTCTGGGACTATCGTCGGTAGAAGTATACTCAAAAACCAAACCCCTCCCACAAAGAAACAAAGAATCAAGGAGACCAGAAAAAGAAAGAAGGAAGAAAGGAAAGATGGAAGAGGAACGAAAAGTCGAAAGGGAGATGTGAAACCTCTCTTTCTTGTCTTGAGTCTAGGGACCGAAACGATGAACCAGCAATGCCTTAGAACCCGTTCGGTTCGGTGAGGGAATCGGAGCTAAAGAAACAGACCTTATGCTCCCTCCAGGGTCCTACCATCACTCTGTGGGGACACTCCCCTCATACACTTTTGTGAGGTGTCTCGGTCTGGGTACCTACAACAATAAATCAGTAAGTCAGCACAGTCTGAAACACTGGGGTACCTGACACCGGACGGACTGACGAGACAGGTACCCTAAAGGGTCCGTTCTTATGACCTCACACAACGGTTAAGGAAGAGGTCCCCTAGAAGGGGTGGGTCCCTGGTTTGAACGTAGAGGACGTAACCGTCCGCCTAAGAAGTGGCGACTCGGGGGTCCCTACAGTGTCCCTACCGCACATTACAACCAGGAGACGAGGTAGGGGGACGGTGGTAAAGATGCACTACGGCCCTGTCCGGGAGGATGTGTTGGAGGATCCGACCCTCCCTCGACAGTAAAGACACCTCCCTAACCCCCATCGTCGCCTCCGTCCTGGAGTGTCCGGTGTATGGGTCCCCGGCGTCTTTCGGGAACTTTTCAGTATTCGACTCGGCCCTACACCAGTCCAAAGTCCAAACCGACGACGTGTCTCTGTCTGGTCTTCTCCACAATCACCTAGACCCATATCTAGACCTCGGGAACTCGGAAGTTCACCTTCTGTCGGATTAGGTCCCCGAGGGTGTAGACCACGGTCTGAGAGGAGCCCTCGGTACAGTCTTAGGGGTCGGGGTAAGGTCCAGGTGACGTACTGTCGGAGGTCCCTGGAAGCCGTAAAACTCTTACTACTGAGTCAAAGTCAGATATTTTTACCGAAGAACTACCGTAGGATACCCTGTTTCATGTACCAGACAGTTCAATTGTTTTCGGCTTAGGACCAGAAACTTGTATGAAAAATTCAAAACATGAGTGTGCCTGTGAGCGAGAGGAAGGCTTTCCCGGGAACTGAGGACCAGGGTCCGTCTGGGGGCGGGGGTCGGTCTCCCCGATTAATCTGTGCGTGTCCACGCGGATTACCCACCCAGGCGGGGGACGACAGGACCCTGGGTGGGTGGGCCCCCTCCTCCCTCCGGCTCCTCGAAGGTGTCCGGGACGAGACGCACGTGGAAATGAGGACTCCTGTCCTCGTACTCCTGGACAAGTCAAGTCAGCGAGTCAGCACAGACTGAGAAACGCTGGGGTGTCTGACGTCGTACGGTCCGGAGGGACAGGTAGTGGTTGAGGACCTCGAACGAGTTTGAGTGCAGGTAACTCAGTCACTCCAGTAGGTTGGTAGAGTAGAAAACAGCAGGGGGAGAGGAGGGTGGAAGTTAGTAAGAGTCGTAGTCCCAGAAAAGTTTACTCAGTCAACAAGCGTAATCCTGGACGATCGGTTTGGGTTTACACTGGATCGCGGAGTAGAGTGACCACAAACTGTTACTCCTAAAGTCGAGTTCGACGAAGACGGGAAACACCCCGGACCCCCACTGTCTCCCGTACCTCGGTCCTTCGACGTCCATTAACAGGATCTACGGTAGCCAGGACCCACCCCGAAAATGTATAAGTCCCTCATCGTTTCTCTGCCCGAAGGGACTCTCGAGTCTCGCAGTTCTTAGACGGGGGTCACATCCTCTGGAAGTTAGGGACCCAACCCTTCTAGGGGCCCTCCTCCCGTACCGTGGGGTGAGGTCTAAGAACGGACCTCTTAGGGGTACCTGTCTCCTCGGACCGTCGGGCATCAGGTACCCCAGTGTCTCTCAGTCTGTGCTGACGTGCTGATTCGTGTCGTGTCGTCTGTGTCTAACATCTCACAAAACACAAAATATTTTGTCACAAAGAAGGGAGATCTTTCGATGGGTCCTTCGATTGCGACTTCCAAAACAAAGCAAAACAAAAAAACTCCGTCTCCCCAACCCTCGTTATCCCTGAAATACGAAAAGTAAAACATGGTAAGACATTACAAACCTTGGACAATTATTCCGATGGAAAAAAAATTGAGGAGAAAAAACTCCATGTTATGTACACATCAGTTTACGTGAGTAGATTTATACGTCGAATTACTCAGAACTGCCCACACACGAGACACACACCGGTGGTGGCGGTGTCTGTTCTGGACCTCGTCAAGGCAGTGGGGATTGCAACTGAAACACGGAAAAGGTCCCATTATAGGGGTGACCAGATTAAAAGTATACCTGGTAAAATTGTAAAAGAAACAAGAAAAGTCATAATTTCCCCTTTTTTCAGTAGTCACATTTAATTTTTTTATTTTGTACGTCCCTACGTCCGTTTCAAACAGTGACGATTTCCTATGGAGGATGATCGGTCTTTCGATCCATCTCCTCCCACCTCCCCACACACACATTTTAACCGTCAAAAGGGGGAGAAACCCTTTCCTTTCATTACTCTCCGGTCATAATAAGTCCCCTCCGACAAGTTTTACTTCAATTCATACATTTATGATATAATTTTTTTCATCCTTTTGCCCGTATTCATACGGTACCCTCATGGTTACTAAAAAACAAACGCGAAAGCAAAGGACAGTCTACGAACAAAAATAATACCCAACTTAGTCTAAAAATTTTTATCGACAAATTGTGTAAGAGGGCATTCCTTTCTAACTGTCGTCTACAATCATTAGTCAATTCTCAAATCCCATTCGACACACGTCAGGGGTTTTACCTTAGAGACAGAACTCGTCACAGTCCTCCGGAACACACCTACCTCTCTAGTGAAACAGTTCGGAACAGTAAATCTGTAATTAAATCTGCACCGAATTCATCGACCTACACTACCCCAACACGTGTATTTAGTACCTTTCTTGATCTCCGAACCACGGTCTAAGGGACCCAGAAGACTGCAGAATGTCCACTACCACTCACATATCTCGTTTGAACAATACGTAAAAAAAAATATGGATATAAATAAATCGACGTGCCCACGAGCGACGTTACGTATCTGAATCAACGGGACGAGACACCGTACACCCTAGAATCAAGAGACCGGTCCCGAGTTTGGGGACAGGGGACGCAACCTTCCGTCTAAGAATTGTCGACCTGGTAGTCCCTGTAGGGGAACATTGAACAAACCGACACTTAACCACTGACCGGAGAGAGTTGTCCACGTTATACAAATAAACCCAAAATGTAGTCCACGGACCTAAAACCTAACGAGACTCTAAAGTCACGGACAGATTCCTTCCACGATTTTAAAATTCACCGTTGGAGGTGAAAAATTTAAGATTCGTAAAGAACATTCTATAATCCCTTATGTCTCGTATAACACACTCGAGTCACGTAAACATTATGACACTTAAATTTCGTAACAACTACCTCTACCCAAAGTTTAATCAACCTTTTACACTTACTACCCTTCTCCAAAAAAACAACAACAACAAGTAAACCCTACTTTCACTTTCAGAGAGTCTACACAGACTGAGAAACACTGGGGTACCTGACATCGGGCGGTCCTAGGAAAAAGGTACCGTAAGACATCCGGTCTTATGACCTCACTCATCGGCTAAGGAAAAGGCCCCCTAGAAGGGTGGTCCACAGGACGTAATGTCCGTCTAAGAAATGGTAGACTCGGTGGTCCCTTCGGGTTATTATGAGTTCACCCATCAGGTAGGGAAGAGGTCGCTTAGAAAGGTTGGGTCCTTAATTTGACCCAGAGGACGTAACGTCCGTCTAAGAAACGGTCGACTCGATGGCCCCGACATCAAAAGAGACCTATAAAGTCTTTACTTATTGAACCAACCGAGAACCTACAAACACAAAAGAGTAAGAAAGTAAAGTATTAATTATTAGTCATAGACAATACATGTGTAGTGACACGACACCTGTCTACGTTTATCAAACTGGAGACAGAACGGGACATTTTCGTTCACTCTATTTCTTATTTTAAAATTCATTAATATGATGTGTTCGACTAAGATTTTAAGTATACCGTTCCGTGTCCTGGGTCTTATCACTTTCAGTGGAACTTCTACTTGTTTCGACTTTCTGAGTGTGAACGACCAAAGTTTTGAATGATGTTTCGATGACATTAGTTCTGTCATATCCCTGAAGGGACCACCAGGTCACCAATTCTGAAACGAAAGGTTTCGTCCCTCACACCCAAGGTAGGGACCAGTCTCAAAGGTGTACGGAGGACCGGTTTTTTTTTTTGGTAGTTTTATATTTTGTCTGTGTAATAACATTGTTTAAGTTAGTTCTGAAAATTTTGCCAGGTCTAAAAATTTTTCACATAATGAAAGTATTCCTATCTATATGTCTAGTTGTTTTATCTTTACTCTCGAGTCTAAACTTGGGAAAATGGAATACCCAGTAAAGATCTCAAGTAAACCTCCCTTCTTCTCAGAAAAGTTGTTTCATAACTTCGTTGACCTAAAGGTGTGCGCTTCTTACTTGAACCTGGGAATGGGGTGTGGTGTACGTTTTTAGTGGAGTCTTAGTGGAGTGTTACCTAGTATCTGGATTTACATTCCCGATTTTGATAGTTTGCTCTTCTTTTGTATTAGTCAGAAGTACTGTAACTCTTCACTAAACAATATATACTAACATAGTCTCATTTGGACAATAAAAGAGGTGTCTTACCCTCTTTTATAAACGTCTTAATATATAGACATTCTTTGAGTTTAGGTCTTATATATTTCTTGAGATTTGTCCAGTTGTTATTTTTCTTTTTATTGGGTCAAATTTTACACCGGTCCTGAAAGGCCGCCAAGTCACCAACTCTTAGACGGAACGGCACGTCCCCAGAGTCGAATATAGGGACTGACCCAGGGGGTAGGCCGTCTCGTCGAGTTTGGCACACGGAGTCAATGACTCGTGCACGGGGTGTTGACCTCTCAGGTACACGGTGTTGCTTCTAGGGTGGGGGGTTACGCCATTTCTAACGTACACGCCCTCGATTTGGGTCGTGTCGGTTTTGTTCCTCATCAGTTTTTTTTAAAAAAAAAACGGTTGTCCTGAAGCGACTTCCAGGTTACCAATTCTGAAGCGGAAGGTTACACACACACTCCCTCCTCAACCCCCTCGCACCACTCCCAACTAGGGACCAGTCCATCGGTTTTTTTTGGTTTTGTATTTCGTCTTAATTATAACATCGTTTAAGTTGTTTCTGAAATTTTTACCAAGTGTAGTTTCTTTGAGATTATTTCAAACCGATTCTTAAACTTAACTATAAAGAGGTTTCTTTCTATCATACTTACCAGTTCTTCGTGTACTTTTCTTACGAGTTGTGATGATCAATAATCTCTCTATGTTTAGTTTTCGTTTCACTCTATGGTGGAGCGTAAGTAATCTTATTACCAATAGGAGTTGTCTGTACTCCACCTTTTTATTGGGACAACGTCTTTTCTTTATACCACGTCAGTGAACCCATGAGTTTGACATTTCGTTCATAATATCAATGGAACACTGAGTAACTAAGGTGAGACAAATATGGGTCGTCTTTACAAGAAGTCGAATACTTACCTGTCTGTTCTATACCACATGGGTACATCGACTTATCACAAATCGTTACTTTTCCTTACTCCCTGTCTGTGCACTGTACTATACGGTTCACTTCGGCCAGTACATACTAGGGTAAGTATCAGTTATCCGTTTAGTCATCTTTATCTTTCATCTAAAGACAAAAGATCTTTATCTTTTATCTGACTGGTTGTTTCCGGCCGCTACCGTCTAACAGACCCCCTTTCAGCCGAAACTCGAATCATCGACATATATGTTTCGGACACTTTTCTAACTTCCGTTCTGCATTAGCCTTTCTGTCCTACCCGGACCCGGCGGTCCCTTCGGGTCTTGCATCTCATCGACAACGGCCGTAGTCCCTTTCCACCTCTTACCTCCGATTAAAGAATACCCAAGGTTCAAAGAAAACTCCCACGACTTTTACAAGACTTCAACCTATAACGACTACCAAAGTTTTAAGGTACTTATAAGATTTTCGGTGACTTAGCATATGAGATTTTTCTACTCCAAATACCATGTACTTAGAATTAGAGTTATGGGGACAATAAAAAAAATCTCTTTATTGATAATATGTTCCATAAAACCACTATTTATGGTTTTTCTTCTTAAAGTACATTACTTCCGTACTAGAGATTCAGTTCGTCACCCAAGTCAAGGTAACACAGACTGAGAAGCGTTGGGGTATCTGTTGTCGTGCTGTCCGGAGGGACAGATGGTGGTTGAGGAACTCAAATGCGTTCGAGTAGAGGTAACTTAGTCACTACGGTAGGTTGGTAGAGTAGAAGACAGAAGGGGAAAAGGAGGGTGGAAGTTAGAAAGGGTCGTAGTCCTAGAAAAGGTCGTTGAGTCAAGAAGAGTAGTCCACCGGTTTCATAACCTCAAAGTCGAAGTCGTAGTCAGGAAGGTTACTTATAAGTCCTGACTAAAGGAAATCCTACCTGACCAACCTAGAGGAACGACAGGTTCCCTGAGAGTTCTCAGAAGAGGTTGTGGTGTCAAGTTTTCGTAGCTAAGAAACCACGAGTCGAAAGAAATATCAGGTTGAGAGTGTAGGTATGTACTGATGACCTTTTTGGTATCGGAACTGTTCTGTCTGGAAACAACCGATTCATCACAGAGACGAAAAATCCTAAATACTTTCCCTACACAAACTCGAACTCACCGAAAATTCCTTCGATCTCTAAACCTATATATCGACGAACGTTTTCCTTCTCGAGACTCAGTGTCTCAAACCGTACTCCATTCCGGTCGTTAGACAGGATTTCCTTTAGTTAGGACTTACATCGACAACCTCCCTGACTACGACTTCGACTTCGAGGTTACGAAACCAGTGGACTACACTTCTCTGCTGAGTAACCTTTTTCTGGGACTACGACCCTTTCTAACTTCCGTCCTCCTCTTACCCTGTCGTCTCCTACTCTACCAACGTACCGTAGTGACTGAGTTCCCTGTACTCAAACTCGTTCGAGGCCCTCTATTACTTCCTGTCCCTTCGGACCGCACGACGTCAGGTACCCCAGTATTTCTCAACTTGTGCTGACTCATTTACTCGTTTCCGGGCGTTACCGGCTAACAGACCCCCTCCAACCGAGACTCGAATCATCAACATATATACTTCGGACACTTTTCTAACTTACGTCCTGCATTAGCCTTTCCGTCCTACCCGGGTCTAACCCCCGGGAACTTACAGTCGCACTCCTTAAGAGACGACATAAACCAGTGGGATCCTTCGACTACCCCGAAGGGACCACCGAATCTACCATTTCACAGACGGACGTTGCACCTTCTGGCCCCATACTAAGGACGCAGCCCTTCTAGGGGACCTCTTCCTTTACCGTTGGGTGAGGTCGTGAGAACGGACCTTTTAGGATACCTGCCTCCTCGAACCATCCGATATCAGGAACCCCGTCGTTTCTCACCCTGTGTCGACTCGTTGAGTCGTGTGTGTCCTTCGACTCTCTTTCACCGTGTGGAGTCTCGACTCAGAATCCTCTGAGTCAGGTGGGGTCTCACGACCCTCGAGTGCGAGGACAGCTCCCGGGACAATCCTCAGACAGCGTCGGCCACACTCTTCTCCGAAAGCAGAGAATCTAAAGGATTTTGCCGTTAATCAAACCTCAAGACTCGGAAGACTATGGTTGTATCCGTTAAACGTTCCGGAGTGTGTGTCTACAATAAGATGAAGTAAAGGACCCTTTCACTCAGTGTCGAAGGACCATCTCTCGACAGACCCACGATTTGTTACCACACCCCTGGGGACGAGTCCGCGAGGCACATGGTGCCGAGGAAAGACAACGACCGGTAGACACGAAAAACAAATGTAAAAGAGAGAGGAAGGAAGGAGGAAAGGAAGGAGAGGAGAAAAGAGGGAAAGACGAGGATTGACCAAGATGAGAGAGGGAAGGGAAATAGAGGGGTGGAGGTCAGTAGAGCGTTTAACGGTGATAAGGAAACGTGTTGTACTTCAGACTAGAATCGACATACTTTCTTTTCTGTCCTTTGGAAAAATACTTCACATATACCTTGGTAACTGTACATCCGGTACCGTCACTTATAAAATTACCTTTTATCCGATGTATACTACTTACAAAAAGATCCATTTAAATTACACTTTCGGTGACTCTCTACTCCTCTGAGCGAGACTCTTAAAAAAGTCAGGACAGTAAAGTTCTAGAGTGCTCCCACAGTCACACGGGCAGACGCCAGACGGCCAAACGGCAGAGGCCAAAACCACTTGGTCTCTCGTCTGAGTCCCGGGATGAACCCGGAGTTCACGACCGGATCCTTTACCAGTGGTCGAAGGGTTCTGTGTCCTTTGAGTGCTAACAGGGTAAAAGTTTCCAAGTGGCACTTCGGTCGATGAATAGGGTCGACAGATTAAATAGTAAAGATGATTTGTGAGAAAGCTATAACGAAATGTGACTTTAGAGCAGTGTATATCTACTACTGTAAATTTTCTAACGACACCCGTAAAGGAAATTCCACTCTAAAAGGGAACTAATCACACGTTTGCGTCGATCTGACAACCAACGTCACCCCAATTGGGTGCGACACTTCCTCCAGACAGAGGTATTTCTCAGCCGGTCCAAAACAACCCTTAAAAAAACACCCGCCCCCCCTATCGTCTCTTAACGATCCCACCGATTTCCGTCGTTCTTGATCCCCACCCTACCACCTCCCCAACCACCAACACGACATAAGTTCACTCCGACAATTTGCACACCACTCGGAGTATACCTTCTACTTTCGACACGACAGGACTCTCCCTCCCTTCGTCCCCTCGGATCCGTCCAAACCTCAACCCCTGGGTGAAGACTTAGAATCGCGTCAGTGAGAGACGAACGGACTCGGTTGTAAGAAGTGGGAGGAGTCGGTCTCAGGGTAGTTGTCCTGTCAGCAGTTCTAGTTTATTTGATTGACCCTTGTTCTAAGCACAACAAACCGAAGAATATTTACAACTCAGGAGACCTCAGATCTCTAAAGTGGTCTACATAAAAATTATTAGACTATTCATATTTCCTGTCCCTTCGGACCACACGACGTCAGGTGCCCCAACGTCTCTCTGACTGTACTGACTCGTTGACTTGTCACTATTGTTTACTATTTCAATTTGAGAAGAAAACCATATTCACATCAAGACCTCTATATTATAGACTTATTTGATGGACTTAGTATCAAACACTTTGGACTGATATAGAATAACAACATATCAGTGATTCAGTACAAGGTGAGAAAAGTTGGGGTACCCGACGTCGGTTCGAGGAGACAAAAGATGACAGAGGGCCTCAAACGGGTTTAAGTTCAGGTGACTCAACCACTACGATAGATTAGTAGAATAGGAGACGATGGGGAAAGAGGAAAACGGAAGTTAGAAAGGGTCGAAGTCCCAGAAAAGGTCACTCAACCGAGAAGTGTAGCCCACCGGTTTCATAACCTCGAAATCGTGGTCAGGAAGGTTACTTCTCAGTCCCAACTAAAGGAAATCCTAACTGACCAAACTAGAGGAACGTCGAGCAAACTGGACCAAACTAGTTTGACCAAACGAGAGGTCGTGGATTTAAGCTTTCGTAGTTAAGATGTCACGAGTCGAAAGAAATACCAGGTCGAGAGTGCAGACATGTACTGAAGACCTTTTTGGCATCGAAACTGAAATGTCTGGAAACAGTCGTTTCACTACAGAGATGAAAGGTTATGCGACAGATCCAAATATAACGAAAGGAAAGGTTCCTCTTTCGCAGAAAATTAAAGTACCGACGTCAGTGGCAGACGTCACTAAAACCTCGGGTTCCAGACAGTCAAGGGGAGACAAACGGTGGATGACTAATATCGACTTTTACTTTTGGGCAGTGATTCAACACAGACTGAGAAACACTGGGGTACATGACACATCGGGAGTCCGAGGAGACAGGCACCCTAAAGGGTCCGAATCAAGTCAAGTCAGCGAATCAACACAGACTGAGAAACACTGGGGTACCTGACGTCGTGCGGTCCGAAGGGACAGACGGTGAGGACCTCGAACGAGATTGAGTACAGGTAACTCAGTCACTACGGTACGTTGATAGAACAGGAGACAGGGTCCGACTATGGGACATTCACCTTTAGTCTACATCAAGTCTTAAAATACGAGTCCCACCGCGACAAAGGGGTATGAAAAGCATTACAAACGTAAAGATAGAGACACCCAAGGTTCAGTCCGTTCATTGAGTTATTTGTAAATCCTGGTAAAGATGGAAGACAACAAGTGTCTGGAAGAATGGAACACTCCGGGGTAGGTCACGGTATAGGATTTTCACGTGTAACTAGGATATAAGTGACATTGTATACACTCGCAACGGTATTATTTGATCAACCGACTAATATATAAACTTCTGTAAATAATTTTGTTATCTAAAAAGTCGAACCAAAAATACAAAACCTCAGTCAAACACAAATCCAGAGTCTATACACGTTTCGAACACACGGTCAAGAATTGCCTTATTTCCTGGATTATATCAAGAAGAAATTTTGACTAAATAAATCGTGTTCATGATTTCATGTAACTTGAGGTAAAAGCAATCATTAGACAAATATTAGACACAGTTCTCGTGTCTAATTAACAAAGGGTGAAGAACGGTCTTTGATGTGTGCAGGAAGTGTCCACACAGCAAGCCCCGAACTGTACTTAAAAACAAACAAACAAAGATCTATGCTCCTAAAGACAGTGCCAAACTATTGCAGGAAGGACAGTCGGACCGGAAGCTGTTTACGTGCCGAACAAGAAGGTTTCATTCAGCAAGATGTAACCGTCCTGAACAAAAAATTATACTCGGGTCAGTCGGAAGGATCGATCTCCGGGGCTTTGGTCGACTCCCGAAAAGCGACCCCTCCCGCTCCCAGACTTTTTTTTTTTTTGGTTGGTTTGGTCTTCTGCAATACCAAAGTAAATCGATACAAGTAAGAGTGTCCCTTCGGTCGGACTCTTTCAAACCAAACATCATATCGCTCTCTCTGACTTAACCTAGTAAAGTCGAGACACAGTCAGGAACGTCGTTCGTCCGACTAAACCTGAGCTTAAACTTGAAAAGAGCAGAAACAAGGAGGGGGCTTCCGCGGAGCGAGGGCGTTTGGTAGTGTCTCATCAAAAAATTCACAACGAGTCTCCTACTCCCTCTGGTCCGTCAGGACTACCACACAGAAAACCTCAAGGTGTATTACTGTTTCTTTTTCATTTGTCTCTAATCCCCTGACCTGCCCCTCGGTTATTTTTCCGGGTAAGTCGAAACTAGAAAGGTCTCCGAGATTTTTGTCTCAAGCACACAGGGGGTAACATTACCCTTGGCCGACTATATGGAGTTTGGATGTCACTACCGTAGAGTAAAAAAAAAATTATCCGGAACTCTATCAGACTCAATAAAAATGTGTATGTGACACACAAGATCGACTGAAGGAAAACCTTTCGAGAGATTCGGAAGATTGCGGTTCACTAAATTGGACCGAAAATTTTGAGTTCTAAGAACCATTCTGAAGGTACAAGTTCACAATCCGTAACCCCAGTAATTAGGGTCTGAGGTCCGAGAGTCAATATTAAACCCTGAAGAAACGACACATCGGATGTAGTCAGACTTGTCCTGACTTAAGACCCATTTCAGAGACGTGAGGCTCTACTGTTCGACAGAAACTTTTAAAATGAACCCAGAACAGAATCCTCTTCGTGGTAGAACTGGTCAAAGAGATTTTTCAATTGAGTGTAAACTGGTTGTCACAACTATTTAAACTAATTAAAATCCACGAGTTTTTGAAGCTCATTAAAAAAGAAAGAAAGAAGAAGTTTTCATCTGACTCAAGACCAAAATAGTGAGACGTAGGGTTCACAGGTACAACTCTCAATTTGCAACGGTAAACATCCACCAATAGGTGCTCGAGTATGAAAGGCACCCAAGAGATCGCGCAGAGTATGGATACACGGACTCGGTTCCGGAGTCCCTACAGACGCACGTGAAGGCAGAAGTCTTTACGTCCAAAATCCTAATACACGAGAAGTCGTGTCATGGAAAAAAAAAAGGAAACTTACAGACTCGATTAACCAGAGTTTTATTGAACCGTTATAATTAAAAGTATAACTTTAACAAACTGTGTTCACAGTCTCTGAAGAGACACCGAAATAGATCCAGATCAATCAGTTTACTCCACTTCTATTAATCCAAGAGATTCACTTTACGTTTGTGAGTAAAAAAAAAAGAGGAACAAGATAAAGATTAATTTAATCGGGGCCTCTATGACAAACGTTTTCCTAGTGTTCGTATAGGCGATCGACGCCAGGAAGTATAAGAAACTTTCGCGTATCGAAACGTAAAAAGAAAGTGCGAATAAGACTCGGAACTTAATTCACATCTATCACGAAAAAACAATCGTTTCATAAAGGAGAATCACCAGTAAGACTCTCAGGACGAAATGTATTTGTGCGACCTGCCGAATTATGTTTGACTGAACGTAAAATTGTCGACACGATAAGGGTCTCGCTAGTGAAAAGTACACCAGGCCCATAATTCAAAGAAAACACGACTTTTCCAACGAAGTACCCACGTACATAAAGGAATGTCATCTTCGGGTCGTACATGAATGAACCGATGGAATGAGTAAACGAATCCTCTTACAGTAAGAGATAATAGACGTCCGGGTCGTAATTATGAAACTTTACTGTCTACGTCAATGTAAAAGTAGAGACACGCATACTTAAAAAGAATTACGTATAATGGTACTATAAAAAAAATACGACTCAGTATAGTATCAACAAAAACAAAGTTTGTAAGAAACCCCGATTTTTACTGAAAATTTTTAAAAGAGGAGACTGTAGGTACTTCATTAAAAAAGGAAACCATGAAAAGTCATAAAAACGAAGAGGGGGAGGTGGGGGGGTATCCTGACTCCGGTATGAACACAGAACTATAATGAAGGTACTTCATGATAATACTAAAATTTTTCGTTTCATGATTTATCTTACCCGAAGGGTCCACCGTGTCACCATTTCTTAGACGGACGGTTGGGTACTGTACACCCAAACTAGGGACCTAGTCCTTCTTACTGTTGGACGAGGTCACAAGAACGGACCTTTTAAGGTACCTGGCTCCTCGGACCAGATCCCGACGCCAGGTACCCCAACGTTTCTCAGCCTGTGCTGACTCACGCACGTGTGTGTGTGTGTGTGTGTTCCGGTACGAACACAGAACTAAATTGGTATTTATGTCTAACCCCTCCATCTTATTCGACACGACTCATTATTACGGAAGCAGTGGAATAAATACGTTCATTTTGTATCTGACAAATATTTCGGACTCGACCCCTTCTCATGTCCGTTCGATCTAGCAGATGTGAGTGTAACGAGGAATAGGATCAACTACAGTCAACCGCACGTCGGTCCACTTAATAAGGTAGAAGGTCTTTTTTATAGCCTCCTAGACTTCCCTCCTCCCGTCATTCCTCGGCGAAAGTAAGACTAAAGACACGTAACGAAACATTCTGAAAGATTTTACTATCTATCATAGACAGTGACCTTAAAGTTTTTTGGGATAAAGTTCCAAACACAGAAAGAAAAGAAAGAAAGAAAAAAAAAAAAAAATTCAAAAGTCTCGGTTTATCAAAACACCTTGACGATGGTCTCCCTTTTCATATTAAAACTTTGGTTATAGGAACTTTCTTAAAGAGTATTATGAAACTTAATTAAACAGAAATCTAAAAAGGGGATCTATGAAACCCCCTTCAATCCCATAAACCTCCCCGTGGAAAGACGAAACTATCCTAGAAATTGAACGTCCGTTCGACACCCTTATCACGTTCCTTGAGGAAATGGGTCTAGAGGGGCAACAAGTATAAAAAGGCGTACACACATATACACTAGAAGAGGGACGGATGGAGAGGAGAAAAAGAGAGCAAAAGAAAAAAAAAAGGCACGACCCAGAAACAGCGACACGAGGCCGAAAGAGATCAACGTCGCTCGTCCCTGATGAGAAGTTGCGTCCCGAAGAGTGACACCACCGAAGGGACCAACACCGCGCACCCGAGTCGTGAACACCGAGGACCCGAATCAACTGGACACTGTACACCCTAGAATCACGGGCCTGGTCCCTAACTTGGACACAGGGGACGTAACCGTCGACCTAAGAATTGGTGACCTGGTGGTCCCTTCAGGGGGAGGAGAAAAAGAACTTTGAGACCCTACTCAACCTCTGTAACACTAACAAATGTCGATTTATGTAGTCACAAACAAAGGAGTCTTTTTCTAACGACAGAATAGATTCGTCTTACGTGGCTAGTTTACGTCCGTCCATTTACAAACGTATTATGACAATGGACTGCGTGTCAGAGACAAAGGCCACAACAGCAAACATGGTCACTACAGGAGGTATTCGTAAAAGAGGTCTGGTCTGAGGCTCAGTCCTCCTAGTCCGCAAGTCGACAGTGCAGACCGACCGAAGGGAGTCAGACCTTCTCAAGGAATCGAAAAGAAATAGAAAGGAATTGAACTTGTGAAACTGCAACACGGTCAATAGAACATCTTAAAGGGAGATAAACCTAGACAGATGACAAAGGAATACTGATCTAAGTCCAATACTTAAAAACCGTCTCTCTACTCTACTTTCTTCTCTAGAACACAGGAGCACAGTCCTCCGTGTACCCCATGCAAGGGGCGGAAACCAGCACTCTTAAAAGGGGAAAGACACAAACATTGATGGAAGGGGGTGCCACTCTTTGGACCGGGGGTAATGTGACCGACTAACTGATTTGACGTGTCTTTCATCAAGGTTTTAACGATCAGGTAGGGTAACATCTATCATTCGGATGGTGGACCTTAAACTAGTAACACGTGCCAAGAATAAAAGATCCATGTTAAACGTATCTAGTTTTACGTCTTTAGAATTCTCTGAATTAAGATATGAATCCTGTTTGTGTATGTGGGTACATTGGATGTAAAGTCAGTTCCGTGTCTCACAAAGGGAATGGGGCCTTTCAAAGGAACACGGGAAAGACTCTGTCAGAATCCCCTCCCCTCGTTATACGACTCATAACACTGGTAAGAGAAAGGGTTCCTCATTTTGATCCAGGGGAAACCACAACTACCTTGACATCGGAACAAAGACCCTGGGTCGTCAACTGGTCTTGGAAGAGAGCCTGGAAGACTCAGTCCTTGTCGCGGCAAGGGCTCCTCTGGCGTTCGTCCCCTGAGAACGACACCGACGTGCTAAGACAGTGAGGGGTGGAACCGTTACAACGTCCCTGTCGGAGAATACTCCTTCGTCCGGGGTTTGAGTCAAGAGTATGGTAGACCCTGACGGATCACGGGTCTACATCGTTCTACACGGGTCTTTGGACTAGAAGGTGAAATTAATCGGTAATCGTTGGGATTATGATATGAGTAAGACCACAAATGTCATGCTACCCGGGAAGACAACTACCCGATACTCATTTGAAGGGTTTCACTGAACAATAATCGAAAAGTACACGTGGACACACACACGCAGAACTCCTGTCTCTCCGACCACGTTCTTCTCACATGTAGTCGAGACCATAGTAGTACGCCAGTTGACACGAAAGTAAGACGGAAGCCGTCTCGGTCCGACAGTAAAAAGAAAACTATAATATATTAGGATGGAAAGAAGAGAGTAAAGAGAAAAGAAAGAATTAACTTCTTCGTACTTTACAGTTGTAATTTGAGTTCATAAATTTTAAGAAAATTCTTCTTGGAGATGGGGTCTCGTTGGACAAAGGATTTTCAAGACGACTACGCGACAACTCCTGTCTTTCTGTTTCCCATCCAAACCTTCCTCTTTACCTTGAGAGTGACAGACAGTCGTCTGCAAGCAAATGAGTTGACTGTACACTCACGGACGACACACGGTCTCTACGTCTCTACTAATTTTGTCGGCGACGGAAGTTTCTTGTGATTGTTCTCTCGTCAAATCAGTGATTCAACGTAGGCTGAGAACACTGGGGTACCTGACATCGGGTGGTCCGAGGCGACAGGTACCCTAAGAGGGTCGTTCTTATGACCTCATCCAACGGTAAGGAAGAGGTCCCCTTAGAAGGACTGGGGCCCCAGCTTGAGCCCAGAGGACACAACGTCCGTCTAAGAAGTGACTGACTCGGTTCTCACTCCCTCTGAATATTTGGTTACGATTAGAGGGACTGTGACACTACACGAGGTCTCAGTTCCGTATAGGAGAACGAAGAACAAAACGGCACGGCATGTTCAACGTCCTATAGGAGATCACTCCCACAGGGCCATGGTAAATCGAAACATTTACCCCTTCTGGGCCCTTCCGGAGAGTCGTCGAAGATTCGACTGCCATTTCCTATTCCTCCTTGCACATCTCTAGGTACCCCCTCTCCTGTGCCCCCTCTATAAGGTCCGGGCCCCGTAGTGTACCCGTTGTCAGCCCCGTTCTCTTGTATCGTGCAAAGACTCCGCAAGACCCCTCGCCGTGTGGAGTAAGGGGAACAGAACCACTCGACAAAGGTAGAGCCAACAAGGACTCACCTTAGACCGACATAAAGGAGACCGGGAACTCCGAGAAAGAGTGGATCGTGACCCGAATCCCCCAAGGATCGGACTCTTCAACTCGGTGACGTCGGGGCCGTACCCCTATCCCCGGGCCCTTCTTTCCGTCCCGAAAGGGCCACGAGGGGCGAGACGGTCGAAGGGAAAGAAGACAATGTACTCAGTCAGCCTACTCTATTCGAGGCCGAGGGACAACTGGGAGCTGCAAAGATCGAAAATATAAAGGAAAGGAACGAAAAAAGAAATCAGGGGTTCGTTACGCAAAAGTAACGTCTTTTTAGTTGTTTATATAAATTCCTATTTCTTCATTAAGTGACATAGGATCGGTACGTCTAGTACCAGTCCACAACTACAGACGGGAAAACCTGAATTTTTAGTGGATATAAAATCCCACTTCACTTTCACAATCAGTGATTCAGTACAGGTCGAGAAACGTTGGGACACTTGACATCGGGTGGTCCGAGGAGACAGGTACTCTAAAGGGTCCGTTCTTATAGCTTCACCCATCAGTAAGGGAAGTCCCCTAGAAGGGTTGGGTCCCAACCTTGGGTCCAGAAGACGTGACGACCGTCAAAGAACTTGCCAGACTCGGTGGTCCCTTCGGATGTAAAATACCCATACGCGTCCACTAAGAAGAGAGACTCGTGAGGACAATGTTCGGACTTTGGTCGAAATCTCTCTCCTAAACACGACGACACAGTTCGTACGAGAGCCGGAGACTAGACTATGTCCCAAATTTAGAGTCAGTAAATGTTCTTAACCGTCCTCGGGTTAGCCTTCTCGAGAGGTGTCGCGTCCGGTCCTTAAAAACGTACGTCGGAGAGTCACCGTTGATGAGGAGTTTTGACCCGACGTCGGTCCAAAAGGAAGAGGAAAGGTTTTCCCTGTATTTAGAGACTAAACCTTTTACTACTCATTGGGGGTCCAAGGGAAAAAGATAGAGTAAATGGGTCGCTCCGGGGTTCAGCAGACAAAATTACACACTACCTGAGGTATACATACCGGCACAACACACTTTGACATAGGGTGTAGAGCAGGAATCGTTGATCCCAAAGGGGTTGGGGGGTCTTGACGAGCCAAGGGTTTTCCTCCGTTTTGTAGGTCGGACTCGGTCACACCTCACAAAAGCGACGCCCGGGGATTGGAACCTCGAGAACCGAGAAGTGGAGGAACTTTTCGGAACCTGCCAAGAGGGAAACGAGGTCAAAGGAGTAGGTATCTCACCCCTTTTATACAAGACAGAGGGTCCCTTTAGCGGTACCGACTGCACATAGGTCAAGGGACACTGGTTCATCGTTCCGGAGACGGGCGGGGACCCTGACTACAGCCGTAGTCTTTGTTCTCCCTTTGTCTCTGACGACACCGACGCGATCCGGAGGGGCCCAAAGACCGAAGGGAGGACCCGAACGACAACGGGTCGTCCATGGCATGGCACTTTCCGGACGAACTTTCGCGTCCGACGGAACCGAAACTCCCCGGCGTCTTTGGAAGGTAGCACCAGGGACTGCTGACAACTACGGTTTTGGAGGGGACGACCAATTCAGATTGGACACCAGAAGACTCTGGTGGGTTAGTCACGAATGACGAAAGGGACGGTGAACTCCAGTTTTTGAGCGGAACGGACAGGTTTGTGTAAAAAAAAAAAAGGAGTGTCATAAAGAAAATTGTAGGTCTGGTCTTTTAAATCCCGACACAAGGGGAATCTTCCAAGGTTACCGACGGACCGAGAAGTGCAATGACTTTTAGACCCAAGGAAAGTCAAACCTTAATTAGAGTAAACGAAAATCGGAAAGACGGAAGGGGTCGAGAACTATGTCACCAAGACCTGGAGTAAGTCTGACTACTTCGGTCATTTGGGACGGGGGTACTCTGCACCTTCGGTGTGTGTTAAAACATCCACTAAAGTAACCGGAACACTTCAGGTAGTTTGTACGGGCACCTAGGAGCCTTCCGTAGGGAGGAGACTCCAAAGAAACCCAAACCCCACCCTCCTCCAAACCCTACTGTAAGGGTAAGAGGACTACTCTGTTACGTCCTACACCCACGGCGGTCGGGGTGGTACTCGAGAGACGTCGAACCCTTTCATCGGGGGAGAGAGACCCCTCGGGGAAGGGAGTCGACATCACTCCCCTCTGCGGACCCGACGAGATGGTGACTCATAACAAGGTGCTGAACCTCTAACACCGGAGAGAACTAGTCGATGAAAGAAATCCGACTCGATGTAGGTCCATCCCCTCCCTCCTCTGGGACTGGGACGCGCCAAGATCCTCAATCAACGGTGATGAGGTCACGGGCACCCAAACAAAGGACTACCCGTTTCTCGGGGTCGACGGTAGACGAGTACAAGGAAGAACAAAGACATTATGTACGTAGCAGAAGGGAGGAGGGAGATGGGGAGTATGGAAACATTCACCCCCTCCCTTCTTGTACCCTCATTGACGACAAAAAACTTTATTCTCCCGAAGTGATCATCGAGTAGACCATTTCTTAGGCAGACGTTACGGCCTCTGGGGCCAAACTAAGGACCCAATCCTTCCAGGTGACCTCTTACCTATCAAAGGGTGAGGTTCTTTATTCCTGTGGCAGTCGAACTTATCCCTTTGGTAAACACCTGTAAGTACGAACATAACATATCTGTGTCAACCTTATTTTCTTTCACTTTCACTTCGGCGAGTCAGTACAAGCTGAGAAACGTTAGGGTACCTGACATCGGATGGTCCAAGGAGGTAGGTACCCTAAAAGGTCTGTTCTTATGATCTCACCCCACGGTAAAGGAAGAGGTCCTCTAGAAGGGCTGGGTCCCTAACTTGGGTCCAAAGGGCGTAACATCCGTCTGTGAAATGGCAGACACGGTAGTCCCTTCGACCTTTATTATATATATATAATTTGACAAATTTAACTCATGAATTTGAGTACAATTATATATAAACCCACAAATAAAAGTGTTGGTAATAAGTAGTTTGTAACCCTCGAAAACAAAGTACTTTGTAAAACCCCACTATGTCTCCAGTTCTGCTATCGGATACTTCAAAGACTACCACAGAAAGACCTGTTCCATCCTTTTACTGTGGTGTGTTAATACATGTAGTCCGTATAGTTGAATAAATTTGCACAAAAGGGTTCTCTACAAGGATTCGAACCTTCCCTATTGGTAAAGTGTCGTTCGTCGTCCTTGACTACTTTATTCGAAACTTACCACTCTTTTTACTTACTCGCGAAACATCGACCTGTTTGCTTGTCGTGCTGTCCCTCCCTGCCCTTCCATCCGACACGGGAGGTCCTCGGCTCAGCCCGTCCTTCGCCTCCGCACCACGGTGTGTGGGAGACGGACGGTGACGCACCCGCACTAGAGAGCACGTCGACATGCACCATCGACCTTAGCTTACAGTGTAGGGTCGCGAGACCCATGCACAAGTCGACTCGGCGAAAGGTCGAAAATGATGGAGTAAGCGAACTCAACTACGAAAGCTACTAAACAATAACACAACCTTCTGGCAAAGGTTTCATATAATTTGGTTTCTCGGTAACCCTAAGTAGTTTCTACTGTTGTAAAATACTTTCCTGCGTAAGACCGTCACTCGAGAAACGTCCGAAAACGAACGAGAGAACGTCTTAAGAATTTTCAGAGGTAAAATAATAAAAGACTTTCCAGAAGGCTATAGGACAGGTCCATAAAGATTTTCATGAATAGTGACGTCGGAAAGAACGGGATCTGTTACACTTTCTTGGTAAACTCTTGTAGGATAAGGGTTTCAATGACAACAATATTGAACAAATATAGTGTAGCATACACTAGTATCACTATTTAAAATGTCACAGACCGGAAAGGATCAAGAGTCATTAAGAAGGTCGTATTTTCAAAATAATTCCAAAAAATTAAAAAGAATTGTGACTTCTTTTCTGACGTACCTCAGAAAACCTACCTATGAGGACAAAGGACCTCATAGAATTCCCGACCGATTTCGTGTGTGACTTCAATCTGTAGAATTCAAATATCGACAGTCTGATTTGCACCCCTCTATAGACGAGACCCCGGGACCGTCCCGACGTCCGAACGGCTTCCACTTGTAAGTCACCCTCTCGTCTGTGCCGCTTCAAACAATTCAATATTCTTAGCAGAACTGTGACTCACTTGTCTGTGGGCCGTCTTAGAATTCCTTGTCGTCGTAGCGACCCTGTGCACGAGTAAGGGGCGCTCCTGACGAAACGACCGGCACTGCTTACAGTGTCGGGCGTCAGTCTTGAGGTCCGTCGGATCCACAGAACCGTCAACTGAACTCAGTGACTTCGTATACCTATAAAAATTCTGGAAATGACCGTGAGGTCGAAGCTTGCCTTCAGGTCCGTCTTCACGCAAAAGCACAACAAGCGTTTCCACCCTCTCTCTGAGACCCAAAAGGGGGTCGAGGTCCAACTTGAAGTGTAAAGGGAAAACAAAGTACAGTTGCAAATGGACTTCCTGGGATTACCCTCTACTACCGTTTTCAACCCCAAACTTCGTTCACCGTCACTAAGTGACAGCGTAATTTTTGGGGAGTGGGGAGGGCTCGTACTTGTACTTGAGGTGTAACAAGAAAGAAGCTCTTCCTTCGGACTCGTCTTTTGACCGGCACGCGAACGGTGAGACGGGTGTAGGTCTAAAAGACAATCAAGTCAGACTGGACTGCTTGAACTGAAGTCAGTGTTACGTTCACCTGACTTTTTGATTTTTTTAATTACTCTCGTTTGACCAAAGGACCATCTAGTCATATATACACACACACAATCAACGAATCAACACAGACTGAGAGACGCTGGGGTATCTGACATCGGGTGGTCCGAGGAGGCAGGTACTTTAAGAGGTCCGTTCGCATGACCTCACCCAACGGTATTCATTCTCTTGTTTTGTGTGCGGACGGTGAACCGAGACGACCTCCTTATACTCAAAGTAAAGTGTTGTAGACCACAAGAAACGGATTAGTGAGTGACGAGGGATAATGACTCTTATAAGGTTATCCGTGAATGAATGAATTATGGACTTTCTACTCTGGGCGCAGTGGGATAGCACGAGAGAGGTTTTCCTGACTTTCAGGGGTCTTTACCCGACAACGTCCCTGGGGACCCCCATCCACCCCTCCCCCACGTCGTGTCCCCCACACACACGAACAAAGTCAAGACGACACCATTGAGTTTTTGTCAACTGTTCAATAAGAACCCTTTAACGAAGTCTGGAGTGTTATAAAAGGAGGAGTATCGGAGTCGTCACCGCTTAAGAACTGGAAACTCCCACCCAAACTAAAAAAACCTTTTCCGGTTTTCGTCGAACTTCGGCACACAGGACTTATTTCCCTTGCTCGGTAAACGTTTTTTTTTCACAAAGTTCAAAAACAACGACAACAACCCAGAGAGTCAGGACAGGGTGAGAGACACTGGGGGCACCTGACGTCGTACGGTCCGAAGGGACTGGAAGTGGTAGGGGGCCTCAAACGAGTTTGAGTACAGGTAACTCAGTCACTACAAATTTCTTGCCGTCTCCGAAGTCTGCCGAACGTCCAGACTTGCCCACGCTCGAGGACAGGGTCCCTTGAGACCCACATGTCCGGACCGTCTTTCCGTTGTCCGGTGAACCTGTCCCAAACACGTGATCTTTACTCGTGGTCGAGAGTTCTGTCACGGTGGATCATCGATGCACTGGATACCGTTCATAGACCTTCAGAGACGTCAAGTCAAAGGAGTCCCCCTCTTCTCGATACTGAGAAGGAGCCACCGTCACTCCTAATTTCTTTTCGTCCATACGGCTCACAGTACCTACTCCGTGGTGACACATGTACAGAGGGGGCGGTGGGAGGACGAAATGAAAAGAATGAACAAACTGACAACCCAGAATCAACACTGCACGTCCTACAACGTAACGTCAAGTGCCCGAAAGCTCAACATACCGTCCGAGTCATCAACGGTAGACGTTCGAATCAACGAGGTTCCGGACACCCTAGAGTCAAGGGTCCGGTCCTAGCTTGGGTGCAGGGGACGTAACGTTCCGTCTAAGAATTGGTGACCTGGCGGTCCGTGCAGGAAGACATTTACAAAAACTAGCGAGGAAACACGTTCGCCTCTAGTCCACGGTAAGAGTAACAGGAAATATTTACACGAGTGAAAGATTAAACGTCTGTATTGTTTGAAAGGTAGAAGTCTTCAACTGGGTTTTTTTGGCTCTACTTAACTTCTTTTTTTTTAGTCGTTAAAAACATTTTTCCCGTACCGAAATCCTCCAGTCGTTTATAATTTGCACGTCCGACAATCTAAGAAACAGAAAAAAAAAGGAAAAGAGAAAAGAAAAGGTCATCCGACAAGTGGGTCCCGAGATAAATACTTGGTTTTACTTTACTCCAAATTACAAGGGTCCTAACACGTGAGCTCCGTCCCCACTTAGAAGAGTAAAGGACCTCTAGGGACGTCCAAATACACTGGTCCGAACCCGGGTGTCGAACTCTCCTCGACTACGCGCGGAACCCCTTTCCGAAGACGGACACGAGGGAGACTTGAGACGCAGAGGGACGCGAGAATCTCCGTTCCGCGGTTCCCAGACCTCCCGTCGAGACACGGTCGAGGTCCGACGACGGACAGCCACGCAAGAACAGGGACGGACAGAGGACGGAGAACGACCTCGACACTCACCCAACCTCCGGTCACGTTGCCCTCGACTCACGTAGTCGACGGACCCGCCGCCGTAAAGGCGGGCGGAACCGTAGGGACTACCTGCAGAAGGGTCAGAGGGAAAGTTCGAAGGACACTTCTCCGATCGTTCCCCCGAAGGGTCAGATAGTCCACCTCTCTAGTGACCTGAGTCTCTTCAGCGTGTTCTCAGGTCCTGAGGGTCAAACAAATGGACGACATAATTTATCGAGGTCTGTCACTCCACTTTCCTAATTGAGTGTGAGTCTCATAAGGTCACATGAATAGACCCCCGTCTCCCCTTCTCAGGTGAAATGTAAAAGTTGTCAAAGTTCCCATCTAACCCCTGGCGCGACCACCGTACCGTGTCGTCTCCTCAGGTGGACGGTCACGTTCCCAGTGTCCAAGGTAGGGACCAGGCCTTTCTGAGGTGCACGACGCCTCGCTGACTCTGGTGCGCGGTGTTGATGACTCGGGGGCACGGATCTCTGACGGGACGGTGTCCCCTCCGGTGTCGTTGCTCCTCGGGCACGAGACATGGACCTCTCATCGGGGGCGAGTGACGTTGATCTATTTTCGGTCGTTGCTTTTGGGTCACGTCGGTGTTTTTCTTTTATTACTTAATTTTTTTTTTATCTAACCAATTCGACGAACTACTTGGTCAACCAACTGGTGGGAACCCCTTGAACACAAAAATTTCCCCTTAAGACTATGGGTCTCCTCGCACGACTTGCACGAAGAGTCCCAGAACTGAAGTCTTCCACAGCTGCCCTTATAGCACACCCGACCTCGCTACCGTCCACGACGGAGGGAGGTCGTCGGGTCTACGTCCGACCCTCTCCCCTCACTCCTAAAGTCTCCAAAAGGAGTTCTTTGACAAGTACCGTTTGTATCACGTGAGAGGATAAACCCATATAAAAGTCGAAGTTAATTTTTTTTTTAACTTCCCTTCCCTGTATGTCAACAATCCTTAGGTTTTGTTCACGACAAAACTTTCATGTCTACGAAGACAAAACGTAAATGAATTCCTTCATCCTCTCAACGAAGGGTACATAAGGAAACTTATGTCTATGACAGATTCACTGTAGTAAAACTCGTCTCATGACTCAGGTCCACCAAATCCCCTTAAGGACCTCCGTTTTTTTCTTTTTTTTTTTTTTTTTCCCGAACCTATAGTAACGTAAGATCCCCGGTCTTTACCTTACTACCATAACAACCGTCCGAGGGTCCGGGTCTTTTTGGGTGTGGGGTTCCGGCAGACACATCGAAGGACACCAAAAGGGTGACTTCTCCTTGTCGAAACGAGAATCTCACAGGTCCGACCGTTCAATCACGTAGTCGAACTAGTCGTACTACCAGAACGAAACTCCAAGACAAGGTTGTCCGAAGTAAACCCTTTAGCCTACGTAGTCATTAATAACGTTTCACTTGACTCGGTTGCCAAAGGGACGAAGACTGTCACGTTTAGAAAGACCATCTTTAGCTATTGAAGGTCGCTAATCTCCTATAGTACGATGGTAAACTAGTTATTGTTATTTCAGTTCAGAGTCTGGTTCAAAACGGTACATATTCTTGTAAGTCACCCGAAGGAACCACCGCGGTGACCATCTCTTAGGTGGACGGTAACGTCCTCTGGGTCCAAGCTAGGAACCCAGCCCTTCTAAGGGACCTCTCGTCGGACGAGACAATGAGGACGGACCTCTTAGAATGCCTGTCTCCTCGGACCGCCCGATGTCGGGTACCCCATCGCTTCCCAGTCCGTGCTGCCTCGCTGGGTCGTGTGTCTCTACGTGCGTCCGTGCTTTCAGTCAGCAGGTCGGAGAATATCTCTCTTCGGGGACCGGAAAACGGAAGTGGCACACAGGGTGCGGTGTTCAAGGCATCTTTGTCTACGTCCGAATAAGAGTAGTGTCCTGCACAGATTGGAAAGGTAGCCTAGTCCACTACCCTAAGAGACACTTTACAGGTCTTGGTCCGGGTCTCGCGACGACGTCCTCACAAGTCAACGGACCAAACGGTCTAAGAATTGTTGGGTGTACATATATATGTTCCGACTGACGGGGAGATGTTGATAAGGTCGGTTGGAATACACATAACTTACGATAATCAGTCTCTTCAAGGAAAATAGAAAGAAATAAGAGTAACCCTTGGGAGAGGACATCTAAATCTGTCGACATCAACTGTACGAATACTATTGGACTGAGACTTCCAACCCGTAAACGATCAGAAAGATTACACTTGGTGTGGACCTCATCCGTAAAGAATTAATTCAATGGACTTTATGATAGATCGATGTCATAAATTCACACACACATATGCAGTATACACACGTGTCAGTCATATGTCTTCAAAAATTTTATATCTATGATATTGTTGTCCATCGAGAACTAACCGGGGACCTGACGACGTAGAAGGCCTTACAACGGTCGGTCACTACTGACTGGACTCAATACTCAACTCGTGATCGGACGAAACTACTCAATCGATCCGGCACGTACTCACCGAGTAGGTGTCCCGTCTCGTTCCTTCCTTCTCTTAACGTCCAAATCAAAATGTCCGAAAAAGATCAAGAAGACACAAGAAACTAGACTAGAGGACGGAAGGGGTCACCGAGTCACCCATTTCCCAGGTGGACGTCACGTCTTCCGTGTCCTCTGTGGTCAAACTAGGACCCGCCCCTTATCGGTCATGAGGTCATAAGAACGGACATATTAGGGTACCTGTCTCCCCGGACCGTCCGATCTCAGACACCCCAGCGTTTCTCAGCCTGTAGTGGCTCGTTGAGTCGTGAGACTATGCATTCCTTCATAATAAAGGGGATGGGTCAAAACGTCCGTCTAGAAACAGGTCCCAGTATCTCACTTGCGCAATATCCTTGATATTGAAAAAAACCTTCTTGTCAACTAAATATTATAACACAATCAAAATCTACATGTCGTGTCACTAAACCGTTATGCAAATAAACATATATAGATATAAGAAAAATTTTTAGGAAAAGGTAATAACTAATAATATCCTATGATACACATCACGGGACCCGATATGTCATTTAGGTACAACAAATGGACAAAATATATACTACCAGACACAGACAATCAGGGTCTGAGGGTTAAATAAGGAGGGGTGGAAGGTGAAGCCATCGGTACAAACAAAAGGTACAGACACTCGGACAAAACACTTATTCAAACATGATAAAAAGTCTAAGGTGCAATCACTATATCTTATAAACAGAAAGACGAAACTAAATGAAGTGAATCATACTAGTAGAGATCCAGATTGACACCTAATTATCGATATGTACGCACTAAAGTAAAGGAATACCGATTATAAGGTAACATAGGTGTGTTTATGTATATTTGGAGAAGGAAATAAGTATGTAGACAACTACCTTCCTTTGACATTGAACTTTAGAGTAGGAAGTATCAAGGAGACGTAATATCCCCATTCAACGATGGTTGTTCTTGACAATGACAAGAAATTTCTGATAGTGTCCTGAAAAGTGGAACCTCATCCACAACAGTTCGCTTCCGGTACGACAACGACGACGACAACAAGTCAGCGAGTCAGCACAGGCTGAGACACTGGGGTACCTGACGTCGTACGGTCCGGAGGGAGTGATAGAGGACCTCAAACGAATTCAAGTACAAGTAACGTAGTCACTACGGCAGGTCGGTAGTGTAGGAGACTACGGAAGAAGAACGAGACGGGAGTCAGAAAGAGTCGTAGTCCCTGAAAAGGTTTCTCAGTGGACAAGTGTAGTCTACTGGTTTTATGATATCGAAGTCGTAGTCCGGAAGGTCAGTCACAAGTCCCTACTAGAGGGAATTCTAACTGACCAAACTAGATTCCCTGAAAGCCCTCAAAAGAGGTCACGACGTCAAACTTCAGTAGTTAAAAACCGTAAGACGGAAGAAATGTCGAGAGTGTTGGTATGCATTGGTGACCTTTCTGGTATCGGAACTCATATGCCTGGAAACAGCCGTCTCATTACAGGGACGAAAAGTTGTACGACAGATCCAAACGGTAGCGAAAGGACGGTTCTTCGTTAGCAGAAGACCAAAGTACCGACGTCAGTGGTAGACGTCACTAAATCTCGGGTTCTTCTCTTTTAGACAGAGATGAAGGTGGTAAAGAGGAAGATAAACGGGACGTCATTATCTCGACCTACGGTACTAGGATCAAAGAAATTATAAATCACAATTCGGTCGAGAAAGTGAGGACAGGAAGTGGAAGTAGTTTTCCGAGAGATCAAAGGAGAAGCGAAAGACGTTCACCTCACCATAATAGGTGTACAGACTCCAATAACTACAAGAGGGCGGATAGAACTAAGGTCGAACATTGAGTAGGTCGGGTCGTAAAAAGTACTACGTGAGTCGTATATTTAAGTTATTTGTCCCACTGTCGTCGGTCGGGGCAGCATGAGGAAAGAACTAGAATTTGGTCAGTCAACAAGGTGTGACCCAAGATTGACAACGAAGAACTGGGTGTATGTCCAAAGAGTCCTCTATCTATTCTACCAGACCATAAGGGTCTCTCGATTCTCGAAAGGTGTCAAACAGTACAAGATGTGTCAGTTTCCGAAATCCTATCAGTTACCTTGTCTCTCTCTACACAAAGACTTTAAGGGAACGAAAGACATATTAGGTCACTTACAACTGTTAGACTAGAGATCAAGGAGAAGGAAAAGATTTGGGTCGAACCTATAGACCTTCAAGAACCAATTGCATTATGACTTCGGATCGTATTACGACTTCCGTACATGGTTCCAATATTATGCATTGTCTTACGATCCTGCGAAAATGAAGACAATCACCAGTCGGCACATTAAGTTCGTCGAGAGAATGACTTCAGTGGATTTCTCCGATCACACCTTGTGTTGTTTGAGACCCTTTAAGAACTTCTCTACTCTTGTGGTCTGGTGGAGTGGACGGAGGACTCTTTAGACACACGTCCAGTCCTTCGTTGTCAGTCTTGACCTGTACTTTGTTGTCTGACCAAGGTTTATCCCTTTCCTCATGCAGTTCCCACATATAACAATGAGACGAATAAATTGAATATACGTCTCATGTTCTTCGTGTTTTTAGTTCTAAAGAGGGCCTTAGTTCTAACGGTCCTCTTTATAGTAAGTAGAGTCTATGCGTCTACTGTAGTGGGAATACCGTCTTTCGCTTCTTGATTTCTCGGAGAACTACTTTCATTTTCTCCTCTCACTTCTCCAACCGAATTTTGTGTCGTAAGTCTTTTGATTCTAGTACTGTAGAAGTATCCTTTATCTACCCCTTTGTCACCTTTGTCACTGTCTGAACTAAAAGAACACGACGTTTTAGTGACATCTACCATTGACGTCGGCACTTTAATTCTCCGAACGAGGAACCTTCTTTTCAATACTGGTTGGATCTGTCGTATAATTTTTCGTCTCCGTAATGAAACGGTTGTTTCCAGACAGATCAGTTCCTATACCTAAAAGGTCATCAGTACATACCTACACTCTCAACCCGTATTTCTTTCGACTCGCGGATTCTTAACTACGAAAGACTTGACTCCACAACCTCTTCTGAGATCTCTCAGGGAACCTGATGTTCCTCTAGGTTCGTCAGGTAGGATTTCCTTTAGTCAGGACTTACAAGAAACCTTCCTGACTCCGACTTCGACTTTGAGGTTATGAAACCGGTGGACTACGCTTCTTGACTGAGTAAACTTTTCTGGGACTACGACCCTTTCTAACTTCCGTCCTCCTCTTCCCCTACTGTCTCCTACCTACCAACCTACCGCAGTGACTGAGTTACCTGTATTCAGACTCGTTCCAGACCCTCAACCGTTACTTGTCCCTCCGGACCACACGACGTCAGGTACCCCAGTGTTTCTCAGTCTGTACTGACTCGTTGACTTGACTTGACTTTCTCCGACCTATTTTTGCATGAATTACAATTTGTAAATTCTTGATCATTCAACATACCTAAACTCAACTCTAAACCCTCTCTTACATTTGTTTTCTCCTGACTAGAATCGGGACCACGGTGAAAACAGGACACCCGTAAACGATTAGTCTTTTTCCTTCAACTCTCAGACTCGAGTGGAAACCTCAGGAAAGTCTCAATCCCTCCATTTTTAACATCAGACTCAGAAACTTTGGACCCTTTGGACCACTTTATAAGGAATGAAACTCAACCCTGAGGAACTCCTATACAGATTGCTATTCCCACCTGATCACCGTTTGGTTGACAGTATAACTGACGTCGAGTTAAAGTGTAATAAACTCGTCGGGTCTTTGATATTATAGGGGGTTTGAACCTTATTCTAATAAAGGTAAATCGATTATGGGTATCCATGGTCCGTTTTCGTTACTTTACAAGAGTCTTTGTCCGTATTATTAAGATCAAGAGTTTAATGAAGATATTTATTTAAAAGTCAACATTGTCGACCGGCGTTAATGTCCATTTGTGCGTGGGTTTTTCTCTTCTGTGGTATCCACTCTTAGTCGTTTTCGTTGTCTGCTGTCTGCATCTGAGTCTCAAGATCTATAACCTGAATGGTCTACGTCTCACATTTCATGACACAAATGTCATAAGTTCCTTTATTTTCAAATAAAAGTCGTTCCTGGCTTTTGAGATTTAACACCGAAACGTCTAATTTTTTGAGGTCTGGACTTATACATTTTCTTTTACTTGTTCAAATGTCTGTCAACCTGGGTAGACTTTTCGTTTATCACTTGTCTTCTCAACTAGTCTTCTTTGACAAGTTTCTCTTCACGTCTCTCTCTTGTTTCTTTATGTATATTTCGCTTCCAGCCTCTCCTATCTCCTTCCGGACAGCATGTCAACCTCAGGATCTCTTCTCCTCTCACTCTACGACCTTCCTAGTAACGAATTGCACAAACTTTGTCTACTTACCGGAGTTCGAATCCTAGCTTCTGTGGGTTATTTCGGCTCTATCATCTTTATTCTAATTTAGCTGTGGATCTGAGTAGTATTGCTTCGAAGGTCTTCGTCTTATGTTTCTATGTAGAATTTCGTCGTTCCTCCCCTTTACAGTACTCCAAAAATCTTCTCACTACCAATCTGTCGTCAACTGAAAAGACAACATCTTGTATTTGGTCCCCGTCACTTTATTACAAAAAGCACACGACTTTCTTTCTTGACGGTCGGGGTTTAAAATCTGGGTCGTCTTTTATCACAAGTCCTTACTTTTCTCTTTTTTCACTTCCAATTTCGATAAAATATATCTGTCTTGACTCAGATGGTGGTCGACAAACGGGTTTTCCTCGAGGAAGTTCAACAACAATAACAATTAAACGGTTGAGTATAGACTGAGAAGTACTGGGATACCTGACGTCGTGAGGTCCGAAGGGACAAGAACTGATGGAGGACCTCAAACAAGTTTGAGTGCAGGTAACTCAGTCACTACGGTAGATTGATAGAGTAAGAGACAGTGGGGAAAGAGGAGGACGGGAATCAGAAGGTCGTAGTCCCAGAAGTTCATCCTCTTTTCTTTAGGTTTACCCACCAGTTTTCATATCAATTTCTTTTTTTGTTTTTGTCACCATTCATACACCCATTGAGATTCACTTGCAACCGACCCATTCTATTATGGCACCACTTAAAAAATTTTATGTTCCGTTTTTTATTTATTTATTTATTTATTTTTATTTTATGTCCCGTTTGTATCGGATTTTTAAACCTCCTCCACTCACCTTAATCGGACAAGACTCTAGACATGTAACAAAACCTCCTCCCATCATTCCACAGTTAATTGTAAAGTGGACCTACTCAGTTCCTATTTGCAATATTATGTTTTTTTTAATTTGTTTATCTTTGAAAAGATTAAACATTGATTGTTTCCCTTACGATTACTCTTTTCTCAAATTTCCCTCTCTTTTCTTTGTATTGTTCACTTTATATATTTTGTGTTTTTCTCTACCAGTCAAGTCAGTGAGTCAACACAGGCTGAGAAACGCTGGGGTACTTAGTGTCACGCGGTCCGGAGGGACAGGTAGTGGTTGAGGGTCTCAAGTGAGTCTGAGTCAGGTAGCTCAGTCACTACGGTAGGTCGGAAGAGTAGGAGACAGCAGGGGAAGAGGAGGACGGGGGTCAGGAAGGGTCGTAGTCTCAGAAAAGGTCACTCAGTTGAGAAGCGTAGTCCACCGGTTTCATGACCTCAAAGTCGAAATCGTAGTAAGGGAGGTTTCTTTAGGGTCCCGACTAGAGGAAGTCTTACCTGACCAACCTAGAGGAACGTCAGGTTCCCTGGGAGTTCTCTCTACCATCTGTTTATGTTTATAGTCATTAATGTAATTTGTATTTAACTGACAATTACCAATTTTCTGTTTCTAAAAAGTCAGATCTAAAATATTTAATATGTCACATACAATTTAGACACCTATGTCTTACTAATCTTTATTTTTCTACATTTTTACACATGTTATACTTACGATTAGTGTTCTTTCGACCACATCGATACAAATATAGTCTATTTTATCTGAAGTCCGGTCTTTCGTAATAACACATAATGACAATGAAAAAATACTAGTCAAAATTAAGTGGTTCTTCTATCTTAAAATTCAAACAGACATGGATTATCTATATGAACGAAAGACCTACAGAGTCTCCATTTCTTAGGGGGACGGTCACGCCTTCTGCGTCCAAACTAGGGACCCAACCCTTCTAGGGGACCTTTTTCTTTACCGTCGAATGAGGTCCTAAGAACGGACCCTTTAGGGTACCTGTCTCTTCGGACCATCCGTACTGAATCGTTGAGTTGTTATTGTTTATTGTACAAACGTTTCATATATTTCGTTTTAAAACATCTTGATATCCTCTTTATATATTATAATATGTATTAGTGGGTACCTTTTCTTTACGTTTTTTCGTTTTACCGACAGACCCCTCCGGAATGTTTATCAACACTTTTCTTCTCTTCGCTTTTTGTTTCCTCTTTTCCTTTCTATATTCGTAGACTTACGTCTCAAGGTTTCTTATCGTTCTTCTCTATTCTTTCGGAAGAAGTCACTAGTTACGTTTCTTTATCTCCTTTTGTTGTCTTACCCTTTCTGATCTCTAGAGAAGTTCTTTTAATCTCTATTAATCTATTTTAATCTCTATTTTAATCTCGATTACATTAATCCCATGTAAAGTACGTTTCTACCCGAGTTATTTCCTGTCTTTACCATACCTGGATTGTCTTCGTCTTCTATAATTCTTCTCCACCGTTCTTATGTGTCTTCTTACATGTTTTTTCTAGAAGTGTTGGTTCTATTAGTGCTACCACACTAGTGAGTGGATCTCGGTCTGTAGGACCTTACACTTCGGTCCACCCGGAATCTTTCGTAGTGATGCTTGTTTCGATCACCTCCACTACCTTAAGGTCATCTCGATAAAGTTTAGGACTTTCTACTACGACACTTTCACGACGTGAGTTATACGGTTGTTTAAACCTTTTGAGTCGTCACCGGTGTCCTGATCCCTTTTCCAGTCAAAAGTAAGGTTAGGGTTTCTTTCCGTTACGGTTTCTTACGAGTTTGGTGACGTGTTAACGTGAGTAGAGTGTGTGATCGTTTCATTACGAGTTTTAAGAGGTTCGGTCCGAAGTCGTTATACACTTGACACTTGAGGGACTACAAGTTCGACCTAAATCTTTTCCGTCTGCTTGGTCTCGAGTTTAACGGTTGTAGGCGACCTAGTACCTTTTTCGTTCTCTGAAGGTCTTTTTGTAGATAAAGACGAAATAACTGATACGGTTTCGGAAACTGACACACCTAGTGTTATTTGACACCTTTTAAGACTTTCTCTACCCTTATGGTCTGGTGGACTGGACGGAGAACTTTTTAGACAGACGTTCAGTCCTTCGTTGTCAATCTTGACCTGTACCTTGTTGTCTGACCAAGGTTTATCCTTTTCCTCACGAAGTTCCGACATATAACAGCGGGACGAATAAATTGAAGATACGTCTCATGTAGTACTCTTTGCGACCCGACCTTCTTCGTGTTCGACCTTAGTTCTAACGGCCCTCTTTATAGTTATTGGAGTCTATACGTCTACTGTGGTGGGAATACCGTCTTTCACTTCTCCTCGATTTTTCGGAGAACTACTTTCACTTTCTCCTCTCACTTTTCAACCGAATTTCGAGTCGTAAGTCTTTTGCTTCTAGTACCGTAGGCCAGGGTAGTGAAGTACCCTTTATCTACCCCTTTGTCACCTTTGTCACAGTCTGAAATAAAACCCCCCGAGGTTTTAGTGACGTCTACCACTGATGTCGGTACTTTAATTTTCTGCGAATGAGGAACCTTCTTTTCAATACTGGTTGGATCTATCATATAAGTTTTCGTCTCTGTAGTGAAACGGCTCGTCTCTGTAATGAAACGGCTGATTCCAGGCAGAACAGTTCCGACACCAAAAGGGTCACCAGTACATACCTACACTCTCAACCTGACACTTCTTCCGACTCGTGGCTTTTTAGCTACGAAAACTTGACACCACAACCTCTTCTGAGAACTCTCAGGGAACCTGACGTTCCTCTAGGTTGGTCAGGTAAGACTTCCTCTAGTCGGGACCCTAAAGAAACCTTCCTTACTACGATTTCGACTTTGAGGTCATGAAACCGGTGGAGTACGCTTCTCAACTGAGTAACCTTTTCTGAAACTACGACCCTCCCTAACTCCCGTCCTCCTCTTCCCCTGCTGTCTCCTACTCTACCGATCTACCGTAGTGACTGAGTTGTCTACACTTAGACTCACTTGAGGCCCTCGACCACTACCTGTCCCTCCGGACCGCGCGACACTAAGTACCCAAGTGTTTCTCAGCCTGTGCTGACTCGTTGACTTGACTTGACTTGACTATGTATTAGTGTCACCTTTAAATTGTCCGGAAAGAGTCATTGACTACTTTCTTCGCATACTTTTTTTAGACATTTCAAATAACTGTTAAACTAGCCGTATTAATGATTTGTGTAAGACCACTTGGTTTGAACTGGTTTGACACTTAATGCAAAAGGAAAATTCGCCCGTGTATTATAAAATGTTCTTAAATACTGTGACTTAACAATTGGGAGTCGCCTAAAGTTTCTAACTATACTATGGATTATACATGAGACTAAAGTTACATTAAAACGATCTTTAGTCATTATTTATCTTAAACAAACGTTTAACTTTATATATTGGAATTTATTGATTATTTCTATGTCACCTTTAATTTTTATTTACTATTTTAAGTAAACCTTTAAATATCGTATTTTTTACTTTATTTTAAATATCGTACGTCCATTTGTCATGCACCATCTTTTTACATACCGGAACTTTCTTTTTACTGGGGTTTAATGATCTTTTATAATAGAGTCCTTCAGTCTTTTCGTCGTGTTGGGTCCCTAACTCGGGTGTAGAAGAGGTAACGTCCGTCTAAGAAGTGGTGACTAGGTGGTCCCTTCGGGAATGTTCAGTCATAAATGGAGGCTTTCCGTTCGGTTCACGCCACTAATCCTCCACCGAAACATCCCTTAAGACCGCAAGAACTGACTCATCACCAATATGTCTCCAATTCTCACACACACAATCAACGAGTTCAGCACAGGTTGAGAAACGTTGGGGTACCTGATATACATCGGGCGGCCCGAGGAGACAGGTGCCCCTAAGAGGTCCGTTCTCATTGTCTCGCCCAACGGTAAAGGAAGAGGTCCCCTAGGAGGGTTGGTTCCCTAGCTTGGACCCAGAGGACGTAACGTCCGTCTAAGAAATGATAGACTCGGGGGTCCTTTCGAGTATATCTCCAAATGAGATGTCATAAAATTCGACACATAAGGTAAAGTGAAAAGACAATAAAGTGTACTCTTTCCCAATTCTACTATTTATCCGTAGACTCGTTTATTTAAGGTTATTTAAAAAAAAATTACTATTTATTTATCCGGAAGACGTACGTACAAAAATGTCTGTCCGGGTAGTAAATGTGACAAGAAAACGGTGGATCCTTCCCAGAGTCGGACTGTGTAACGAAAAGTCTCTGACGAGTAGGATCGGACGTCCAAGGATTCTTAAAGGTCTCTTATCTTCACCGGACGGACATCTAGGGTGACGAGTTGTTGGAATCCGGTATTCTCTGGCGCAGGTCTCTTCGATGGGTGTGGTGTGCCTTAGACTCGGTCAAATATACATGAAAAACTTCGACTCTGAATGATACGCTAAGGAGAATACGGGCTGTGAGTCTATGCGAACGGACACTCTAAGGGACCTGTCTCTTCGGACCGAACGATGTCAGGTACCCCAGTGTCTGTCAGCCTGTGTTGACTCACTGACTTGTTGTCTCCACTCCGACTATTTAGGTCACCTCCTCTGCTACCCTTTACTTGCCTCTGACACCGGTCGATCTCGCGCTTGAGAGATACTTCCCGTCGACACCGGGTCGAGACCTGCTACTAAATGGACGTTTTAACCTTTATTGCAATGGTCTAGAACACAAAAAAAACAACAAAAAAAAAATTAAAATTCTTACCTCCTTTAGACTTAAAATTACACTTTCGTGGACTAAAAATTCACAACCTAGTTCGTATTGAAGGGGAACGGCGTTCATAAGGTACATAGTTTGGTTTAGACACACACCCGATAAAGCTAGGTTACGGACAACCAAATACCGTCATTCGAGTTCCTAGTACGCCTACCTCTATCTCTTTTTACTCATTTTATTATATTAGTTCATGGATTAAAAAGAGTCACCTCGAACGAACGGTTTATACACGATCATATTAATAGTCGGAGGTTTAACTTTCTTTAAGCGACTTGGTCTTAAGTGTGCAATGTTTTCAGTGAACCCTATCATTCAAGAAAATTACTCTGGACCGAGAGACTTTCTCATGATTTTTGAAACATGGTATTTCTTAAATAATTTCCCTAACTGGTTTTGACGATTGATTTGTATAATAGGGTATCTCATTAAAGAAAAACCTCCTTGTCGATGTCCACTGAAAAATTTCAATCAAATTTCCCTTGCACGTACGAAGAACTCAGAGTTCTCTTATACGAAGATAAACCTATATCGTCCAAAAAAGTTTCCTGAGGTGTCGTAGGGACACTAGACTCTTGAGTCATCTTTTACGTGTAAGAATCTACGGTGGGAGCATCAACAGGACGTCAAAGATTCAGCACAGGATGAGGCGCACGGGTACCTGACGGTGCGCGGTCCGGAGCGACAGGTAGTGGTTGAGGGTCTCGGACGAGTTTGAGTACAGGTAGCTCAAGCACTACGGTGGGTTGTAGAGTAGGACAGTGGGAGAAGAGGACGAAAGTCAGAAAGAGTCGTAGTCCCAGAAAAGGTTACTCAACCGAAAAGGGCAGTCTACCGGCTTCATAACCTCGAAATCGTAGTCGTAGTCAGGAAGGTCACTTATAAGTCCCAACTAAAGGAAATCCTAACTGACCAAGTTGGGATGGGATCTGGATTAATTAGTGTCTGAGACCCCCACCTGGGGTCGAGATACAAAATTGTTCGGGAGGTCCCCTAAGACTGCGGTCGAGGTCTGACTAACTTCTTACAGAAATCTTTCAATATGAAACAATATAATTCAAAAGGTACATAAAATTCAGAACCTTAGGAGGTTTACTAGGAAATCTCTTATATAGGTCCTACAATCTTAGTCCATTTTGTGTGTCTGTGTAAACCAAATTTTTCTATTGGCTCTTTCTTTTTAATGTAGGGATCTTTAAGGTAAAGTTTCACTCTAAACATACTGTTTTCTACGTCAATATAGGGGGAAACACAGAAAAAGGAGGCGAGGAGATACGACTTTCTCTACGTAAAGAGTCCCTATAAAAAAAGACAATTTCTGTAACCCCCTTCCATCATTCTCTCTCCATCAACTCTCCTATAAACAGACAAAGACTTTACCATCCGTAAAGTCGAACAAACACAAGTCTTCTTTTACAACTTTTTCCTATCAAGAACAGGTCAAGGAGATGTTGAACATGGATTACATTTGAAAATTGTATATAAAAATTTATAAAAAAGGCGGACATTCAATGAACGAAAATTAACCCCCTTTTTAGAAGGAAACGATTCATTTCACTGTCAATGAGTCAGCACAGACTGAGAAACGTCGGTCCGGTTTTATGACCTCACTTCATAGGTCAGGGAAGAAGTCCCCTAGAAGGGTTGGGTCCCTAGGTTAGGTCCAGAAGACGTAATGTCCGCCTAAGAAATGGTTGACTCGGTGCTCCCTTCGAGTTCTTATGACCTCACCCTTCGAATAGGGAAGAGGTCGCCTAGAAGGACTGGGTCCTTAACTTGGTCCCAGAGGACGTAACGTCCACCTAAGAAATGGTCGATTCGATGGTCCCTTCGGAAGAAAACTATACAATAACAATCAATTATGAATTCAAACATTCTATCGGACCAAGGAATTAAGATCTTCAATTACTCACGATTACTAGATTGTTTCTTTTAATCTTTATTTTTGTTTGCTTGTTTTACAATGACATATTCGTTTGGACTCTGGTTTCTTGTTCATAGTGTTTAAGTCTTTATCAAGACATACGTGACACACAGTCCCGACTACAATCCAATAGAGGAACTGTTCTCTACCGTGGGGACTTGTGGGGACAAGTATCGTCGTACTGAGTGTTTTCGATTTTGAGTCTTCGTTAGGTTCACAAGCAGCTGTCGACTTACCTATTTGCACCAGATATGTATGTCGTCTTGTAATGATTCGGAATTTTTTCCCTTCCTTTAAGGTTGTCCGATGTTGTACTTATTTTTTTATTCATTTTATTCGGTCAGTGTTTTTCTGTTTCTGACATACTGAAGTGACTTAGTCCATGAATCTCATCAGTCTGAGTATTTCATCGCACCACCAACGGTCCCCGGTCCGGCCCCCGTTACCCCTCAAATTACACATGTCGCAAAGTCAAAAAGTCTTACTTCCCTCAAGGTCTCTACCTACCACCACTACTAATGTGTTGTCACACTTACATGAACTGCGATGACTTGACACGTGAGTCTACTATTTAAATACAGTGCATGTAAAATGGGGTTATTTTTGTTCGGGAGGAGTTTGAATCCTCGAAATGTTCTCACCTAATTAACCAGTCTCGTAGGTAAACATTTATAAAACCAGTAATATTATAGGACAAGTGATCGGTCGAGTTCATAAAAAAAATTGGTCGAGTTCAAACATTTCAGTTTAATAAACTCTTTTAGAGTAAAACAAAAATACAATCTTAATTTTTCTCAATCAAATATCTAAACCTATTTCAACGAGTACCGTATAAAAAAAGGGGGTAAAAATCCCCTTACCCCTGGTCTAATTGAAAAGATGTTTTCGAGAGACGATCAAGAAACTAGGAGAAGATCAGGGATTTTGAATTTCCAATCCTTTGGAGGAGTTCACTTGAATGAGAAAGACAAAGAGAGGGAAAGACAAGTGGTATACACAAAGAAATAAAAGGGTTCTTAGAAGTCTTCGTAACAATTAGAAAATTTTACTATTTAATCTGAACCACGAATAAATCGAGGTTTTCTGAGATTGACCTTTACTGTGTACAACTCATTCGTACGGGATCGTCAGGTTTCTAATTACCCCCGTCCCGATTCAAGTAGGGAAAAGGGGAGGGAAGGTGGTCGGTAGGTCCATCACAAAAATTAATGAGTCCGACGAAATATCTATGGGACAGTATGATTGTCGACTAACAGAAATAAATAAAAAAATTAATTCTATTTTAGGTGCACGGGATTCTAAGTGGTAAAATTTTACATTTTAAGTAGCCGAAAAAATCATATAAATGTTCAAACACGTTTGTAGTGTGATAGAATTAAGGTCTTGTCAAAGTGGGGGTTTTGTTTCCAGATAGGGGTCAGTGTTGGAAAGGGGTCTGGTACCGTTCGTGAAAGACAGAGACACCTAAAAGGATAAACCTGTAAAGTATACTTCTCCTAATATGTACACCAGAAAACACTTACCGAAGAAAGTTAATCGTATTATAAAAGTTCCAAGGAGCTACAACATCGAACACAGTCGTAAGGTAGACAAAGGTACCCACTTATGATAAGGTAACATATTTATATGGTATAAAAATAGGTGAATCGTTGAGTACTTATAAACCGATAATGTCTACAAAAACCGATAACACTTATTACGACGATATTTGTAAACACATGTTCAAAATCACACTTGTTTACAAGAGTCAAGGGGACCAACACATGGATTCTCATATTAATAACCCAGTATGCCATTGAGATACAAATTGCAAAACACTTTGACGGTTTTGACAACGGGTGTTGTCGACGTGACAAAAGTCAAGGGCAGTCGTCACAGTTCCCGAGACTAAGAGGTAAGAAGGAACAGTTGTGAACAATAACAGAGGAAAAATAATATTGATGGGATGACTTGTACTTCGCCATAGCGGATCACTAAAAATAAATGTAAAGGGATTTCTTGTCACTACAACTCGTAGAAAAGTACACGAACAACCGATAAAAATATCGAAAAAAAACCTCCTTACCGATAATTTAAGGAAACGGATAAAAATTTAACTCAACAGAAAAATAACTATACAATTACTCTCAAAAAATATATAAGACTTGTGGTTTGAATAGTCTAAATATTAAATATTTATAAAAGAGTGTATCGAACATAAAAGTGACAATTGGATACGAAACTTCGTGTTATCAAAAATTAAAACTACTTCAGGATTAAAAAAAAGGGAGACCAACGGTTACCGAAACAACAATATTGACTCTTTGGACACAGGGTGGGTTCTAGTACTTCTAAATGATGTTAAATAAGACTCACATAAACAAAATCAAGAATTTAAATCCGGCTATTGGGTAAAAGTCAATTAAAAGTATATACCGAATACCATACCAAGATCGAAGTTCGAAAACGTTCATCTATGAGTTAACAAGGTCGAGATGAACTACTTTTCTACTAAGAACGGAGGTAATTTACAGAACAGTGAAAACAAATTTTTTTTTTTTTCCCTTCCCAAATATAAACCTGAAACTCAAGATAAGACAACTAGACATATAGGTCATTGAGTATCATAGTTGATGACATAGAAAGATCATTCAAAACTTTAGTGTATCACACTCTAGAGGTTGAAACAAGAAAAAGTCCTAATAAAACCGATAAGATCCAGGGAATGTAAAGATATACTTAAAATCCTAGTCAAACAGTTATAGACTAACTGTTTTCGGTAGACTCTAATGTAACTTATAATCCAGTTAAACCCCTCATGACGGTAGAATGGTCATGATGCAAAACTCTAAGCACTTGAACCCTACAGAAACTTAATTAAGACAAAAAAATTAAAAAAAGTTACCCCAAAAAATAAAAAATCACATGTACGTAATATGAATAAAACAATGTCAATAAGGATGCATAAAATTACAAAGAAATTCAAAAATTAAAAATTAACTTCCAATTAACGAAAATGTTATAACACAACCGAAGTTGGTATGTAGTCGCACGTAGTCGTTATTCATATATATACAGGGGAGAGAGAACTTGGAAGGAGGGTGGAGGGTGGAGAATAAAAAACTATGACAACTTTTATCTCAACAAAAGAATTAAAGAAGAATCTTAACAAGTAACGACCATATATCTTTATCTCAACTAAAAAAAAAAAATTATACCGAGAACATAGGACGTCGGTACGACATGAATCAAACAAGATTCCACCAAAAAATTAAATAAAACCAAAGGAAACTGGAAAGAGGCATATTCTAGTACAGTAGACGTCTATCTCTATCAAAATACAGAAGGAAGGTTTAGATCTGAGCCACCCAAAAGAAACAAACAAACACAAACGGTGAAACATGTGTCGCACGTATATCCCTCACCTGGGACCGGTTTCGTCACTTTATCGACTCCGGACTGGTGACCTGACGGTCCTTTAAGGGGATTAAGTCAGTTCTATCTACAGAAAATAAAGAAAAAGAACGGAATCCTTTAAGGGGATTAAGTCAGTTCTATCTACAGAAAATAAAGAAAAAGAACGGATAATGGGACTCAGTCTGGAGGTTTAGTCACAACTTACCTCGACTACTTTCACCCGTAGGAACAGAACAAGGACTACAATATTTATTCGAAACTCAGAAAGTGGCATGACTACTCATGACTACGAGAATCCGTCTAACTCCTTTAAGAGAAGACAAGAAGCAAACGCACACATAACAGTACTTTCCCAAGACCTTAAACAATTTACGTAAAACACAGAGTCACTAGTACACCAAAAACGACGAATAATAGTACTATACCGTATCATGGAATCAAGTAAAAATACACAACTTGGTCGGAACGAAAGGTCCTCATTTAGGGTGAAAGAGTTCCACACATTAAGAAAAATACAACGACCTAAGTAAGTCGATCATGAGGTGAGTTCTAAAAACGTAAATATAAGTATTCCCTGAAGAGAAACACTACAGAAGAGAGTAAGTAGTCCTATGCTGACCGGAGTCTCTCACTCAATTCTGTACAAAGGACGAAAAGACAAAAAACCTTCAAACACTTTCAAACCAATTAAGAAATTTACACATCATTTTAAGTGGTCGTTCAGTCAAAACCAAGAAACATAGAAAGATATTTAAACAGGTAAAGTAGATCCGTATGTCAACAAGTACCACAACATTAGTAAAAATAAAGAGATTATAACTATCAGGGGAGACAGTGGAAGTTATAAGTATCAAACTCAGAAGTCTAAAAACTAGTCAGATCTATTTCTAAACAGCTAAAACAACTACACAGTTCTTTGGCTGTAAAATGAATACGAGTTAAAAAATATAAAGGAAGGAACACGAACGAAGTATAAATCGATCTAAAAACGAAACAAAACAAGGATCCCACTTTCCATTTTAACTACTAAACTTTGACAAGAAATAATATCTGTGAATAGTAATATGTAAAGAGAGATTCGTCACGTAAGCAATGTAGAGTATGTAAAACCATACAACACAATTAAAAAAACAAGTAGAGTTTCATAAAAGACTAAAGGGTACACCAAAAAGTGAAACTAAGTGACGAAAACCCCTCACACAAAAAAATTATAGGTGAATAAACACTCAAAGGGTCTAAGAAACAATGGCTATTGTTTAAAGTAAGGTAACGTCGACCTCTCGTACATCACGTACTGAAGTACAGAAATACCAGATCGTGTGGCACATAGGACCTCTCGCGAAGCCCGCGCAAACTCCTCCTACACACAAGAAGACAGTGACCCATATCATAAGACGTCTGCGGACGATCTAGCTCGGCCATATATCAAAACAAGTTCAGAAGACAAAGGAGCGACTAGAAGAGAGATCAATATTATTAATAACTTTCAAGTCATAACTGAAGAGATTGACAACAAATGAATATAAAAGGGGAAGTTAAGACAGTTAAAAATAAAACAAATAAAACCCCGACAAACTATCCATGTACATACTAATATTAATAATATGTAAAAACTATCTGATTGGGAAAATAGTAATCTATTACAAGAAGAAACAGAGATAATTGTTAAAATTTCAGATCTGAGAGAGCTTTCTCTCAGATCGGTTGAGAGAAAACCGACGGTAAACGTACGCTATAGAAAAATTTTTTTTATCGAAATCCTTTAAGGGACTACCAGGTAATCAATTCTACCACGAAAGTGACGACCCCGGTCCCAAGTTAGGGACTAACCTCCTTGAACCTAGGGTGTTCGGTGTGACGAACCGGGGTTTTCGTTTTGCGTTGTTGAAATAACTCTATAGTAACTGTATATTTTAATATACACAAATTCCATATGTTTAATTACAGAACTTTATACATACATAACACTTTAATAGAGGTGTCAGTTCGATTATGTGTAGGTAGTGGAGGTTACTCGCGTCAATAACACACACATACACACACACATACTCTTCAAATTATAGTTTAGATAGGATAATCGTCTGGAGTTCATTTGTTATATGATAACAAATGATAGTAATGGTACAGTAATCCAGAGATCTTGAATAATTATGAAGAGAACGTAATAACTTTCACGTACCTTATGGAAAAAGAGAAGAAAATGAAAGTCGAATAAACACAGAAACTTAGATTTTACGTAGAGTCCATCTGTTGTAAATCAACCTATACGAAAAAATACGTAGAACGATACAGACGGAAAATCAACTTCACAAATTAAGTAAATGTAAATTACATTAATGGCTATTCTGTCCTAAATGTAATCGTCATAACGACAAACAAAAGATACACAGAATGTAGACAGAAAGACACAAAGAGATAATAGAGGAAGGCACAATTGATCTATAAAAGCCTGTACGGTGTAATGAAAAGAACATAAAGTACGGAACACAAAAGAAAATATTATTTAAAAAAGTCAATAAAAGAGTTACCGACAGGACTTTTAGCGTTAATTTTAGAATTAAATATCGTTACATTAAAACAAATTGTAGTTGAATTAAAGTAATCATAGGTTTTGAAACGAGGACATATATAGACAAAGAGAAAGGAAGGAAACACGAACGACAGTGTGTTTAATGTAGAAACATATAAAATGTTGTTGTATCTGAATATTAATAACGTAATACGTAAACATAAAATTTAGTGTTTCCTTTTTTTAACGTTGTCTTTATATAAATCAGAAGACATAAATAGATATGTCAATGAAAAGGGACATTACAAAAGAAGTACACCTAAACTCAATGACAGGTTATAGGAAAGTAAAGTCAGTCTTCTTAAGGGAAATCAAAAAGACTGTCCCGTCCAAAAGATCACTAATTGACAGACAAAAGAGAAATGGAACCTCACACAATTAAAGAGGTAGTGAAAATTAAAAAAATTAAATAAAAAATTATCTTCCTATTAACGAAATGTCTTAAAACAACAAAAGACAGTTTGTAGTTGCACTTAGTCGGTATCCATATGTATATAGGGGAGGAAGAATTTAGAGGGAGGGTAGAGGGAAGGGTAGGGTGAGGAGATCCAACTATGTCTCGGGCAAACTCAAAGGACTCGGTATGTCTCTGAAGGTAACCGACACATAAAATGTATACCACTACATTCAAAGGTACAATGAGAGAGGCATGTAGAGTGGGAGAGGAACGTGCGGTGGGGGTGGGGGTCACAGGTATTCGGATAAGAGGAACAGTCAAAGAGGCAACGAAGGGACGTCTATTTAAGTAGTCATGGTAGAAAGGGTCTAAGGTATATATACTCAACGACACACACGAATCAACGAGTCAACACAGACTGAGAAACGTTGGGGTACCTGATATCGGGTGGTCCGAGGAGAGAGGAACTGCTACGAGGTCCGTTCTGTGACCTCACTCAACAGTATGGGAGGAGGTTCCCTAGAAGGGTTGGGTCCCTACCTTGGGTCTAGAGGAAGTAACGTCCGTCTAAGAAATGGGTGACTGAATGGTATACACGCAATCATATGCTATAAATAGAAAGAGGAAGACTGACTGAAGTGAGACATTATCCAAGATCCAAGTAGGTAGAGTAATCTTGACTGTGTTTACACAAGGAAAAGTACCGACTCATTATAAGGTAACATATATACATGGTGTCGAAGAAAGGGGTAAGTAGTCAGTTACCTGTAGATTCAACGAAGGTACAAGATGTTACACCCTCTGGACCCAGCCCTTCTAGGTGACCTCTTCCTTTACCGTTAGGTGAGGTCATGATAACGGACCTTTTAGGGTACCTGTCTCCTCGGACCATCCGATGTCAGGTACCCCAACTTTTCTCAGTCTGTGCTGACTCGTTGAAAGGAAAGGAAAGGTACAAGATCGAAAACACTTGTCACCCCAAGTACACAGAAAAAGTCAAAAATAAAAGAGTCCCATATACGGACCCGCACCCTAAAGACCCAGTACACCACCAAAATAAAGATCAAAAAATTCCTTAGAGGTATGGCAGAAGGTAACACCGACATAGTTAAATGTAAGGGTGGTTATCACGTTCTCCCAAGAGAAAAGAGGTATGGGAGAAGTCGTATATAACAAACATCTGAAAAACTACTACCGGTAAGACTGGTCACACTCCACTATAGAGTAACATCAAAACTAAACGTAAAGAGATTATTATTCGTTACAACTCGTAGAAAAGTACACAAATAATCGGTAGACATACAGAAGAAACCTTTTTACAGACAAATCCAGAAAAGGGGTGAAAAACTAACCCAACAAACAAAAAGACCATAACTTAACATACTCGACGAGCATACAAAACCTTTAATTAGGAAACAGTCAACAAAGTAAACGATAAAAGAAGGTAAGACTCCTAATAGAAAAGTGGAACAAATATCAAAGGAAACGACACGTTTTCGAAAATTCAAATTAATCCAGAGTGAACAAATAAAAACAAAAATAAAGGCAATGAGATCCTCCACCAAGTATCTCTTAGAACGAAATACAGTAGCTCATAAGATACAAAAGGAGATACTCAAAATATCAAAGACAGGATGTAAATCCAGAAATTAGGTAAAACTCAAATAGAAACACATACCACAGTCCTTAACAAGATTAAAGTAAGAAAAGGTACATCGACGGGTCAAAAGGGTCGTGATGAGTGACTTCTCCGATAGAATCGGAGAAAATATAACATATAAGAACGGAGGAAACAGTTTTTATTCCATGGGTATCCACGTACCCAAATAAAGACCCGAGAGATAGAACAAGGTAACCAGATACAAAGACAAAAACGCGGTCATGATATCTCCGAATTACTAACATCGAAACATCATATTAGACTTCAGTCCTTTCCACTAAGGAGGTGAAGGTAAGCAGGAAAAGTTCTGACGAAACCGACAGGTCCCTTAAAACACAAATGTATACTTAACACTTCAAAATACAAGATCAAGACACCTTTTACGGTAACCATCAAACTATCCTTAACGTAACTTAGACATCTAACGCAAAGCATCATATCAGTAAAAGTGTTATAACTAAGAAGATTGGGTCCTTGTACCTTATAGGGAGGTAGACAAATACAGTAGAAACTAAAGAAAGTAGTCACGGAATATTAAAGACATATGTGAATAAAACAGAGGAATCCATCCAAATAAGGATCTATAAAATAAGAAAAACAACGTCACCACTTACCCTAACTAAGGAATCAAAGAGAAAGACTCAAAAGTAACAACCATATATCCTTACGTCCACTAAAGACACATAACTAAAACAAAGGGTGTTGAAACGATTTAAGTGACTAATCGAGATCATTAAAAGACTATCATAGAGATCCCAAAAGACACATACCATAGTACAGTAGACGTTTGTCACTCTCGAAATAAAGAAAAAAAAGGTTAGACCTAACGAAAATAAAGAAAAAGAAGAGACTAACGGTATCAATCCTGAAGGTTTTGATACAACTTATTATAACCACTCTCACCCGTGGGAACAGAACAAGGACTAGAATGTCCCTTACGAAAGTCAAAAAGTGGTGACTTTTATGTTAAACGATACCCGAATGGTATTTACCTAAATTGACACAACTCCATCCAAGGAAGACACGGATAAAAAACTTCTTAAAATTAGTATTCACCCACGACTTAAAACAGTTTCCGAAAAAGACGTAGAGAACTCTAATAATATACCAAAAATAGAAAGTCAAACAATTATACCATACAGTGTAACTAACGAAACACATATACCTTCTTAGGAACGTAGGGACCTTATTTGAGTCGACTAGTACCACAAACCTTAAAAATTACATAACAACTTAAGACAAACGATCTTAAAACAACTGCTAAAAAACGTAGATACAAGTAGTCATTATAAGCGGATATTAAAAGAAAAAGATACAACAACAGACCAAAACCATAGTCCCACTACCACCCAAGTATCTTACTCAAATCTTCACAAGGAAGGAGACGTTAAAAAACTTTCTCAAAACTTTGACCTATCAGAGTTAACTGAATAGAAGTACAAGTCATTAAGAAAGAAGCCGATTGGGTTTAGAGGACAACTCTCAGTACTTAAAAAGTCAACACAAAAAGTTAAGGTCTTACAGAGAACCCACAACAACAACAACAACGACAAATACTAAAGGGAAATAACCATAAGACATAAAACCACTCCATCGTAAGAGTATGAAAGGAAATCAATGAATATGTACTAAAAAAAATCAATAAACTTGTATGAATTTTATCGATAAAAGTTCAGAAACAGATCATCCCAGGAGTCCCTGTCAAAGACATTTGACTAAAGGAAAAACAAAACACACCCCCTGTATGAAAGGACAAAGAGACGTATTGACCACTAAAAGACAACTCTCGACCTGTAGAAGTTGTTAGATCACGTTTTCAAGACCCTTGGCCTAAAAGAAGGAGGAGATTCCAAACAACGGTAAGGAACGACGAGGACGACAGACAAGAAGTCACTGAGGAGATTCGATTAGAGCAATGCAGACATCAGAAACAGGACACACCGGGAAATACGGGTCAATTGAATCACCGGTAAATTGCTGCCCTGTCTCTAGAGGACTTTACGGATCTTGACAACGTCGAGAACAGATTGTGAATCTTTACTTGACAGGTTCCTCTGTGTACACGACTGTTTCGTTCTCTAAAATAACCCTTTCCCGGGGGCCCGCCTCTCGTCACCCCATTCCCTTGGGTCCTCCTGACGAGACGGCGCACCGAGCGTCAGAGCCCCAAATACCACTACCCTAATCAAAGGCCCACCAGAAACCGGTTAGTAAGATTAAGTCTCAGAGAGGACCACCGCGTGTGTAGTGAGACGGTTTTACCTACGATCGTTCTCCCTAAGACCCTTCACCTGTCTGTGCACCACAGAGGAAAGCTGGAAAGGATTTGAGAAGCCCAACCACCGAATAATCAAGGCATAAGGAATAGTCCTAGAGGACAGGATTTTGTTGAGTACGTTTACCAATGCTACCACGGACCGGTCCCACCCGCCAAAGTTAGTCACACGAAGGGGATTGTCTTGGTCATTCGGGAGGTGAGAAACAACCCCCGAGACACACACCGCCCCGCACAGAAGTCACGAGCGGACCCGTTAATCCCTGAGACGGAATGACAAGTAGAGGATGGACGGGTCTAGGAGGACTAGTCGATCTCCACTCTCGAATCCGGAAGAGTCTAGAAAGGACTCGTGTATACACTGAATCCCGTACGTGGATCGAGATACGAGGACACAATAGAAGATCTATGGATTCTGACACCCTAAGTGGTCTAAAAGGAAAATTCGAAAAACCAGTCGAATAACAACGAAATTGACAGTGAATGGTGGAGTCGTCTAGTCACAATTTGTCAACGAGGACTATGAAAAGTTGTTGACCATGGACCTCTTTCCGAAAGTGTATATCACTAAAGACTCAGTTCAGTTTATTTCTGTCGTTCACTCACCCCAGAAGGAATGTTTGTCCACCGTTAAAAGACTTGTACCCCAGTGTCGAGGAAGTCTCGTGGCTACACAGAGGAGGCGACCGATGGTCGGATCAAAAGTGACACTACCACAACCAAAAGTTCCAATGTCAGTTCGATCTTCCCCTTTTCCCCACCCTTAACCAGTTCAATTTTACGGTGTTTGGAATAAAAATGTCGACGAAAAGAATTTATTTATGCGGAGCAAATACCTTCTCTCATAAAAGTCTCTAGGAATGAGCCTATAAAAGAGTCACAGTGACACACAGTAAAACAGTACATAAACGACATGCATAGTGTGGGATAATCCACTATTATTAATATAGTACTTTTATTCACGTCTTTTCCATTATTTCCTTATCGCAAAAATAACAGGAAACATTTGGTAAAAATCAGTCACTAACTTCAGTATTTTAGAAAAAAAAAAAAATTAGATTCACCTGTCTATCCGAACCTCAAAATAGGGGTGACATCCAAAAGGGGTCACCAAGTCACCATTCTTGGGAGGACGGTCACATCCTCTGCGTCCAAGTCAGCGACTCAGTCCTTCTAGGAGACCTCCTCCTTTACCGTTGGGTGCGGCCATAAGAAGGGTACCTGTCTCCTCGGACCACCTGGTGTCAGGTACCCTAACGTTTCTCAGCCTGTGCTGAAGCGCTGATTCGTTGTCTGTTTGGGTAACATCGCTACTCCTCTGTCTGAGTCTTTCTGCTGTAAAACGGGTGCCAACCGTTTAGTGACGGGTAACGTACAACAGAGGGTTAAAAGTCAGAAAGGAAGACGAGTTAATTGGAGTCATCTAAAGACTCACACCATACACTGTTGTGGTTCTATGTTATAATAAACCGAAAAAAAAATCATATCAACACACAACGTGACATTCTTTACTTTTAGGGGTCTCAAAAGCCTTGAGAATAAGGCAACAACTTTGAACTTTCGATAAGTTGTAAAACTAAATTTTAGAGGGTATAGGAGATTTAATGGTAACATGGGTAAAATCTAAACCTATGGATTCTTTTTACCTGTGATATGTTACTGTAATCCCTTTCTTGTTCTCTCAATAGACATGACACAAAAACTGTACGGTCCATAATAGGACTAATTACGATATCAAAAACTGTATGACCATACAAAAGATTTGAAACAAATATAAAAATAAATGTAATACTTTAATCTAGGCAAATGTCCTTTCTTGATCAATTGAAATTTTAGAGTAAATATAGAAAAGTCTGAGTGAAATTTTTTTTAAATATACAAAAACTTTCCAATATGAGATAAACGTTAGTAACGTTTGATCGCCGACAGAGGGTGCAACATGATATACAGGAACATTGGACAGATCATGACTTAGTAAACATGGAGGGTGAGAAGATGGGTACTTAGTAGGGGACGATAATACATAGAACTTGAGTCTTGACAGGAGGAAAAATTTTAAAACTGCAACATTTCGGACACAGATTTGTCTCCTTGAATTGCCGTTGACTAAATCAATTCTACTATCGACGTAAAGGTATCCTTCGACAAAAGAATAGGTAATAGACCAAATACAGTGACTGTATATGTCTTTATCTTTGTTTCAATGGCTCGTAGACCAACTATAAATTTTCACTAGTCGCGGTCTAATGGTTCTGTCACTTCGTCTCGCAAAGGAAGTTACGGGTACCGTTCAGTCGCCCGGTACCTCTCACCGTATCGGAACGACAACAAGTAAACACAGGCCGAGAACCACTGGGGTGACTAACATCGCGTAGTCCGAGGAGACAGGTACTCTAAAGGGTCGTTCTTATGCCCCCATCCAACGGTATCAATTCATTCCTTTTAACACAGGTAGTCCTTTCCTAGGTATAGAAATTTCCTCAATAATAAAGAGATGAATCGTTTGACAGGATCATAGACATCTTATCAATATTGGAAGGTTTTACATTACACATATTCTGGTGTATAATATATTGAATGAGTTCTCCATAATATACAAAATACAAAATACTGTCCAACAACGTCACGAGTTTAAGTAACACTATCAAAAAAGAAAAGAAAAAAAAACTATTAAATTTTGTGTAAAAAAAGAGGAAATTCCAACTCGACAAACACCTCCTCCTTTTTTTAGGAGGATGTAAAATATTCGACGAATATGAGCATTGTGTCTAATTGAAGGGTCGTGTATTTCCCTTATGACCTTTTGAGAACGTACTAATTTATACGGGAACCTCCCAATTCAAAAAGGTGTATAAAAAATTCGGTCTCGATAATTATTACAAAGTCGTAGTTTGAAAGACATGTAGGACTAATACCCCTTCCGAAAGTGAGTAAGACGGGACCGGTAAGCAAAAAAGGTGAAGTAGGTCTAAACATCGTGATGTTTTAATAGACACCTTTGTGTCCGAACTTTAGAGGTCCAAATTAATCCCAGGTTGTTTCTCAGTAGAGACCTCAATGAGGTTAAAAAAAAAAAAAAATTAGTTTCAAAAACAGGTAAAAAGTAAGGGCACAGAAAAAAAAAAAAAAAAAAAAAAAGANAACAGAAAAAAAAAAAAAAAAAAAAAACGGAATGACCTTTGGACCGTCTTTCTTCGACAAATTACGTAACTTATCAAGTGAGTCTTTATTCACTAGTGACCTACCTGGATCTGTAATAGTATGATTCACTTCCCTCTGTCTCCTTCTGTTTATAGTATACTATAACGCAAATACACCTTAGATTTTGTTTTTTCTGTGTTTACTTGAATAAACGTTTTGTCTGAAGGTGCGTGTCTCTTTTGAATGCTAATTGTCTCTCTTGAATACTAATACCATTACCCCGATACCTATTTAATCCTCGAACTCTAATTGTATGTGTTCGGTGTTACATATTTTGTCTACTGGTCGTTCCTGGACAACAAGTATCGTGTCCCTTAGGGTGAGTGATAAGATATTATTGGATATTCGTTTTTCTTAGACTTCTCCTTATGTATATATACCTGGTGAGAGACGCCATGTAGACTTTGATTGCGTTGTAATATTAACTTGATCTACAGTTAACTTTTTATCGTTATAATGACAGTAGAGAGAAATTTTCTTTACCCTACTAGTGATTTGTGTCTCGAGAACCGTAAAACTTTTCCCAGTGGATTAAAGATACGTGTAAAAAGGACTCTATTGTAAGACCAAACATTCCTTAGAGCAATTAATGACTCCTTAAGTCAATAATTTACGAAAAAATAGGTCCGTAACCCAACAGGTTAATTAAATGACACCGATTAGCCGGTTTTTGACATGAAACAACTACGGAACCGTACATTCTCAAGGGGGGACGAGGAGGTCGAGAGGCCCTAAGGTGAAGAGACACGGAGGGTGGACGTCCAGACACGAGTTGTTGGAGTCCGGGGAAGTACTGATGAGTGAAGACAACAAGTCAGCACAGGTTGAGAAACGCTGGGGTACCCGACGTCGTCTGGTCCGAAGGAACAGGAAGTGGTAAAGGGTCTCACACGAGTTTGAGTAGAGGTAATTTAGCCACAACGTTACCGTGGGGTGAGGTCATAAGAACGGAACTTTTAGGGTACTTCCTCAGAGCATCCGACGTCAGGTACCCCAGCGATTCTCAGCCCGTGCTGACTCACTGAAGTGAAAGTGAAAAGTGAAAGTACGTAACCTCTTCCTTTACCGTTGGGTGAGGTCACAAGAACGAACCTCTTAGGGTCCCAGTCTCCTCGGATCACTCCACGGTAGATACCCCAGCGTGTCTCAGCCTGTACTGACTTCGCTGAATCGTCGTCGTCGTCGGTAGGTAGGTAGAGTCGGAGACAGTGGGGGAAGAGGAGGACGGGAGTTAAAAACGGTCAAAGTCCCTCAAAAAATTATTCAGCCGAGAAGCGTAGTCCACCGGTTTCATAACCTCGAAGTCGAAGTCGTAGTCAGGAAGGTTACTTAACATTCCCAACTAAAGGACATCCTAACTGACCAAACTAGAGGAAGAACAGGTTCTCTGAGAGTTCTCAGAAGAGTTCGTGGTGTGAAGTTTTCATAGTTAAGAAGTCATGAGTCGGAAGAAATCCAAGTTGAGAGTGTAGACATGTACTGATGACCTTTTCGATGTCGAAACTGAGATGTTTGAAAACAGCCGTTTCACTACAGAGACGAAAAATTATACGATAGATCAAAACAGTATCGAAAGGAAGGTTCTCCGTTGACAGAAAATTAATGAGTGATCGCGGAGTTTAATAAACTGGGAAAGACCGGTCAGGGGTTCGAAACTACCTAACAATTTATAGAAAGAGTGGTTTGAGTACTAAAAACAGAACTTACCCCCAAAATCCAACAGTCGTGAAAACACGTGGTGACTGGTGGACGGGGAGAGGGTAAGAAGCGGGGTGACAGGGTCTGGTAGTGATGGGAGGAGGTCGAGGTACCGGGTGGTGCAGGGGAAGAGACCGTCGTCTACTGGAGGGGTGGACTGGGGTCTCGACTGACCGGGAGTGACCTGAAATGACAGGTTTGGGATCTCGAGGGGTCGTGGGTCGAGGAATAGGAGGAATTGAATCGTGACGCCGGTGAAGAGACCAGGGATGCATGTGTGAAGGACACGGGTGTTCCTCGGTGAAGAGGGGAGGTCGAGGTCGAAGGAGTAATCCTGCAATCTCGAGAAGTAGGAAAAGAAAATTCTGGAAAGAGACCGTGGTTTCCTTTTTTATTTATTTTTATTAAACTCTAATACTATAATATACTTATCTATTATACACGTGTACCAGATTTTTGTGAGTTCATCACATTTTCTTATATGTCGTCGTTGACGAACAACAGTCCGCATATACACACACACACAGACAGGAAGGTCCCTATGATATACGTTTTGTTCGGGGACGTATACACGTAAAGGGAACGAAGGAGAGGAGGGGGAAATAAAATTTTCGTAGTCATGATCTAACTACCAGACCTATAACGAAAAATTATATAGAGACAGAACCTTCAGTCAAACATAGTCATGACATCTTTACGGAGTAAGAAAATTACGTAGGACTAATACAGAAACTGGCATTTATATGACGTCAAATCAATCAGTCGTGGAAATTTCCCCACCAATAAAGCTTAGAACAACAACGTCTACCACAACGACACTCATAGGAACGCGTAGTCGGAAACACGGGTACGTTCGTTTTATAACCTCTTCCTTTACCGTTGGGTGAGATCATAAGAACCAACCCTTTAGAGTACGTGTCTCTTCCGACCGCCCGATGTCAGGTACCCCGGCTTTTCTCAGCCTGTTCTGACTCGCTGACTGGTTGTTGTTCGTCCTAAATTCACCCCCACCCCACCCGTACGGTGACTTCTCAGTTGTACGAGTAGTAGTCGAAAAGAAATTTTATAAGTGGAATATTTTCTTTTTTATCGACTTATAACTTTCCAACAACGACTTGGTGCTTTTTACGGCCCTATGAACCCGAGGTCTCCTCTTAAGTCAGGTCCCGGTCACTGCTCCGAACTGACGAGTCTCGAAAACACATTATTGCAAAATTGACTTTCATACTTTCTCTATCTCTTTCGAAGACTGTATCTGTAGTCTTCCCCCGTCTTTCTCACGGGGGGACGATCAGAAATCGTCGTACAATGTATCGATGATGTCAGACGATTAATCTCTTTCCTTTACAGAGTTTTGAGTCTCTTACCGTGGTCCGGGGAGTGGGTGTTGTACGTAAAACTCTATTGTAACCGTGTTCGACTCAACAGGGGTCGGCATTTTACTAACTGTTCTTAGAACTTCTTTCCATCCAAAGGTTCGTTTATGTAAGAGCAATTGTGTCGAATTCTCTTGTAAACGTACTCATTTTGCATGACCAAACAAACGTACGACCAAACGTTGGATGAACTTCTGTCTCAGATCCCATTTGCGTATCAAACAATTGTATCGAATTCTGTTTGTAAAGGTATTCTTTTTATATAACCAATCGAGCTCCAAACTCTTTTCAATTCAAGTCCACTTTGGTCCGCAGTAGCACCGTTGTATCTTAAAATTTTCTTTGGAGCGAAATTTAAACATATCTCTTCCCCTTTTTTACATTGTGATCATCAAACAAAGGAGGACGGAGAGTTCTCTCTCCTTCTTTACAGACTGTGAACGTCGGACAAAGGAGGTAAACCTCTGGGGACCGGAAGGACGGACAATGGCAGAGTCATGATTTCTTATAACCTTCGCCCCTCCCCTAGTGTTAAGGCGTTCGGAGTTGTTGTCGTTTTTAAGAAACTTTTCAGAAACTTCACCTTAACGACCTAACTTCCTGAAGATGTAAAAGTAAAGACGTACCTCTGTAAAAAATTTTTAAGAAGAAAGACATAAAACACAGTAACGAAAAGGTTGGAAAGGCAAGTACACAACTAAAGACCCTACATAGTAGTCACAGACGACACATAAACTTCGTCAACAGAGAAATAAATGAGACTCAAAACTCTCTTAAAGGTTCCGTAAGACCAAGTGATACAGGGAAACAACATCGGTGCGCAAGGCCCTTTGTTTGAGTGAGTCTTCCTGTCACGTGTATCACCTCACGTCAAATAATGTGGTCGCCCGGGTTCCGTCTCAGAGGAGAGTCGGTTCCTGGGGCTGGTCGTAAAGACTTTTAGAAACCATGGGGTACACATGCACAGACCTGGGTGGTGAGGTTTAAGGAACTCTGAATGTATTTGGTTCCTTTTATGTGTTAGGGTCATTGGGGTAGTAAGTGTACGACACACAAGTACACGAGTCAGTTTGTTAATCGGTTATTAGTTATTTGGGTTCCAATGTGAGACTTACTATGTCTTTTTAAATACCGGACAGACGTCCTTCCCCACTACTCACATACAAAAGAGAATCCGCTACTCATTGGATCTATGCTAGAAGTTCCAAGGGGACAGACCTACCCCAGAAGAGGAAGACAACGACAAACAAAAGTATTCGTGATTTGTGTCTCAAGTCTCAGGTAACCTTGCCACCGGCTCGTACCAGTCGTACTTGTCCGGACTCTACCTCAGGTCCGGGATACTTAAGGAAGTGGACGACATTAAGTCTCAAAGACACTAGCGACTTAGGGAGTCACACCATTAGTGAAGATTCGTCAGTACAAGAATATAACGAGAGGAGTTTTCTGATGGCCAGAGGATAGAAAACTACAAAAAACGAAAACCGACGTGACCCAGAAACACCGAAACACACTCGAAAGTGACCAACGTCGCTTGCCCCCAAGAGTAACACGACCGACGAGAACAACGTCTCCGAGACCCCGCGTTCCCGAGCCGTCAGCCCCACGCGTCGAAGTGTCGACACCGGGTGTCCGACTCGACGAGACACAGTACACCTCGGAAGAACCTGGTCCCTAGTTGGGAACAGGGGACGTGACCGTCGGTCCAAAAATAGATGATGCAGTGGTCCCTTCAGGGAGAAAACTAGAAAACTAGTTTCCTGTTACATATATACTTTTTCACGAACTTTCAAAAATGGTCCACATAGAAACATTGGTCTTGGGTCTATTTTCTCTTTTTCAATGGTCGTGGAGTCTGGGAGGGGACACGGGACAAGGTTAAGGTCAGGGAGCGACGTAGTGGTGCGAGGACTGAAGATTGTCGTGTCCAAGTACAAAATTTCTGCGAAGTACAGCAACGTCAGGATATCACACGTAACGAGGAGGGAGAAAACAAATGGCAACCAACACTCTTCGTGGACATAACGACGAACGTCAACGGCATGCAAACGCACAGAGACACACTCAGGCAACGTACTTACTCGGTGTCAAACAAGTAAGTCAGAGGACACCTACCTGTGACCTCAGAAAGGAACGACCCCGACAGCACTTACCACGACGACACCTGTGAAAACAAGTCCAGAAGACTACGTGAAGACGCGTGTAAAAAAACAACCAACCACAACAAGTCAACGGGTCAGTACAGGCTCAGACACGTTGGGGCACCTGTGTGGTCCGAAGGGACAGGAAGTGGTAGAGGGTCTCGAACGAGTTTGAGTACCGGCAATTTAGTCACAACGGTAGGTTGGTAGAGTAGGAGACGGCAGGAGAAGAGGAGGACGGAAGCTAGAAAGAGTCGTAGTCCCAGAAAAGTTTACTCAGTCGAGAAGCGTAGTCCACCGGTCTCATAACCTCGAAGTCGAAGTCGTAGTCAGGAAGGTTACTTATAAGTCCTGACTAAAGGAAATCCTACCCGACCAAACTAGAACGGCCGGTTCCCTGAGAGTTCTCAGAAGAGGTTGTGACGTCAAGTTTGCGTGACTAAGAGCCGTGAGTCGGAAGAAATTCTTAGAGAACTAGTGTCCCGTATATTTATAATTTGCGGATTCCGCCAGTAGAGTAGGGCTCTCTTATCACCAACAAGGCGTAGGAACACTCGCGAACGACAAAAGACAGAACGAGTAGACTCGATGAGACCACCCGTGTTTCGTCAGTAAGTAACGTCGAAAATCGACAGTGAACATTACAACTCGTTGAAAAGTATTCAAATAACCGACAAACCCGTCGTAAAAACACTATGCGGACCACTTTAAGTAAAAATGTAATTTTTTTAGTAAAAATTACCTAAACTGATTGACCACCCAGAGTAAAGGGTGGAAAACAGGGAAGCGAAGGGAAATAGGAATTTTTTGAAAAAAGAACCGAGAAGAGAACGGATATTAAAACGAACAAACAAGAAAATAATTAAATAAAATTAACCTCCTATTAACGAAATGTCACAACACAAAAACGGTACGTCGTCGCACTTAGTCGATACTTATATGTGCACGGCGGGTAGAGAACTCGGAGGCAGAGTTGTCGTCGGAGTAGGGTGGGGAGACCCGGTAGTGTCTCGCACCGATTGGAAAGACACAGCGCGTCGTCGAAGGACGACCGGTAGAGACAATGTGCACTATCACCTATATTAAGTCACGATGTGAGAGTTAAACAGAGTGACAGGGGAAGGGGACGACACAGGTACTCAGGTAGGAAGGACGGGACGTTTATCTCAGTAGTCATGGTAAAAAGATCTAAAGTACCTATACGCAATTATATGTCATAAACAAAGAGAGAAACAGTGAATGAAGTGAGACATATTGTTCGAGATCCAAGTAGGTGGGTTAAAGTTGACTGAGTTTAAGTATGGAAAAATACCGATCATAAGGTACCATATATGCATGGTGCTAAAGAAATAGGTAAGTAGACAGTTATGTGTTCCTTTATTAACGGATAATGAAAAGAGGATTTTTCACTTGAAATCTTAGTCGTTGGAGATGAGAAGATCTTAAAAATCACTTAAATGTACATTGAATAAAACAGACTATTTATGACAATAGATTTAACCTTCTACCATAACAGTAAGAAAGATTCTTTCCCTTTTACTATTTATAATTTGGGAGTGTCCAAAAACGGACTGTCTAACTAAAAAGGGTATAAATTAAAAATTAAGAACAAAATCAAGGTAAAAACCTGTCCACTAATAATCTTCATTTTTAGAAAAGTATACGTAAATTTAGGATGAAGGAGGAATTATATATAGATTATATGAAGGCACCACCGAGTCTGTCATTTCTTAGGTGTACGTTCCATCCTCTGGGGTCAAGTTAGGACCCAGTCCTTCTAGAGGACGTCTTACCTTACCTATGAGTGAGGTCATAAAACGAACCTCTTAAGGTACCTGTCTCCTCGGACCTCCCGACATCAGGTACCCCATTTTTCTCAGCCTGTACTGACTCACTGAATTGTGAAAGTGAGTATTTACAGAAATGTCCAAGAGCTAGTCATACTTGCTCTTCCTAAATTGAAGGACCGCTTCCACAAGTTAAGAAGTGTAAGGAAGAATCTCCTGAACTGGCCAGAATGCAACGACGTAGTTCTCTGGGTCCGACGACTCCATTCTGAATTCTGTTCGTAGAACAAGTCTTCTGTCTGCACAGATTTCGGACAAACCATAAGTCTAAATGTCTTTTCCTTCCTTCACCAATTAATACTTACAAGAGGAATCTTGGTCTAACGAGTCAGCCAGACCATCAGTACTCAGTCTCACTCGGAGAACGTCACCGACCTACGACGACACACGTCCAACGACACACCACTCACGGTTTACGTGTTTTGACGACTACTCTCTGGCCCAATAGCTAAGGGTTCGTAGGGCCGAGAAAGACAGCTCGTCGTACGGACACCGGCTACGGCTCAACCGACACTACAGGCATGTAGTTTTACGTTCAGTCCCCTCTGTGACCTGAGGTCGGTACAAGTAACTCTTGTGTGGACCAAAAACAAAGTGTTCGCTTAGGCAGGAGAACCCGGGGACTTCTGGTGGTACTCCAACGAAGGAGTCAATGTTGGACTCTCTCAAAACAAAACGAACGGTAAATCTTATAAAACGTTTAGAATTAAAGGACCCAACGATATTAGCACCAAACAAACAAACAATTTCTGACCCTAATGTCCCATCTACTAGTAAAACGAAAAGGTTTACGAACGACAAGAGTCTTTTATCATACGAGACATACACACCGTGACGGGCCAGTGAACCGTTTTGTCAAGGAGTTCCACCTACGAATCAACGAGTCAGCACAGACTGAGACGCTCGGGTATCTGACATCGGACGGTTCGAGGAGACAGGTACCCTAAGAGGTCCGTCCTTATGACCTCACCCAACGGTAAGGGCAGAGGTCCCCTAGAAGGACTGCGTCTCTAACTTGGGTCCAGAGGACGTAACGTCCCCTGAAGAAATGGCAAACTCGATGGTCCCTAGGGAGTTCTACCTACTTACTCTAATTTAGTTGTGTAGGGGGACTGAGTCGGGAGAGGGTGTCATTGGACCCATTTCTTCGAGAATCCTTTTGCACCGGACAGCATCGTAAAGGAGTTCATTGTATTCTTTTCGAACCCACGGACACAGGAAACCCTCGTCCTGTAAACATCTTAATGGTAGTGGGGGTCAGGACAAGTAACTAATGGTAGACCCCAACACATAGGAATGATGACCCCCTCCGGGGTCCCCACTCACTTACCACCCGGTCGGGTGGTGGCCTGATCGATCATCACTTTTCTGACGACAAATATTCTCACCTGGATAGTGGCTCCAATCCTTTTGGTGTGTCTTTACGGCTTTACTTTAGAGGGCTTCGAGAGTCGTCTATCTTCATTCTCAAAAGTGGAGTGGTATCTCCGCACTACCGTGAAGAGATCACGAACAGCATCTTGACTTTCACTAAGAAGAAACAGAACGGGGCCACAGGAGACCCGTAGGTCGTCTCCGTCAGAAGGTGAACACTGGACACTAGTCCGGGTGTGTCTCAGAGAATCGGAGTGAGAGTCGTCTACTGACCACAGAGACGTCCGGAAATTCTCTGCCACTCTAAAAGGGGTCGTGACCCTAACCGAAGGGTCTCTTCCAAGTCTTACAATCCAACTAGTTCCGACGTGAAACAGAGGACTTGTCCCGACTACCACTCCCTGATCACCGCAAACTGATCAACCGCCCCTCTTAAAAAGGTGGGTGCATCTTTATTAAGTGTATGAAGAGAAACCAACGGATCTTCTTAACGTTGAACTATAGTTGGGGTAGCGGTGGCGGATGGTACAAAGTGAGAAATTTTTGTCTGGCCTACGATCCTATTTCCCATATAAGTAACTAGTTTGCACCGAACAAAACGCAAAACCAACCAGTTTATAATCAACGGAAAAACTTCTGGGTCTTCCGCTTCCCCGTCAAATTCTTTCGTTGTCGTCACTCTACCATCCCGTCCTTCCCCCTCACTGGAGTAGGTGTCAGACTCAAAAGTAAGACTTCAAAAGGAGGTAATTTCATGTAAATATCAAAACGTCAGTATTCGGTGTGTATCCAAAATCTAATCTCTACCATTTGACCAACCGGACACTGGTCTATGCCGAGTGTGCACACAAAACAAACCGGAGGGTACACAATTTAAGACTTACTTCGGTTGTAAAATTTTTAATTCTCAAAATGTATTTTTACACTCAAAAGGGTAAAGGTTGAAGAAACTTTCTAGGCTAGACCGTTGGGGTCCGGACGTAAGGAATTATCACTATCAACCGACCTCGGTTTTTCGGTTAAAATATCTAATTTATTACACGGACTAAGTTCCAAAATTTCCGTATTTTTGTGACACACCTTTCCTTTGGAAGGAAGATGTGGACGGGAGTGGTGGGTCAAGGGAAGCACCTCTGTTTGTGACGACAACGAAAGAACGGGTTTTCTATAAGAATTCACTGTCACGACAAAACTTCTACGAAAAGTCAACTACTGAGAATAACCATAACCTCAAACGTTGGGGATAGAATCTTTTCCTAATAAGAAAAAGAATTTTTAAACTTTATCCTGATACAAAAATTTTTTCTTACGAATGGTCGTCTGGAGGATCGTTGTTTTCAGTAACAGAACGGATACAATAAGATGAAATGACACTTTTTACACACATTTATTTATACTTATAGTTTTCCATAGGTGTATGGACGCACTTCCAGAACACGACTAAACGTGTCAATTGAGAGTCATGTAAATGTCTACAAGTCATTATTTCTATGTTTGAAGACGTAGGGTATACCTTTTCAGGGTTGAACAAAACCACTACCTTACTTTCTTTCTTTCTTTCTTTCACTTCAACGAGTCAGCACAGACTGATAAACACTGGGGTACCTGATATCGGATGGTCCGAGGAGACAGGTACCCCAAAAGGTCCGTTCTTATGACCTCACCTAACGGTAAAGGAAGAGGTCCCCGAGAAGGGTTGGGTCCATAACTTGGGTCCCAGAGGGCGCAACGTCCGTCTGCGAAATGGGAGACTCGGTGGTCCCTTCGTGACGTTACTCCTTACGGGTCAATTGAGAGAAGAACCTGAGTGACCAAAGTAAGTAGTCGTAGTGTGAACGTTTTCTAAGCTGGTCTATTAATATACACTGTCAAAGTAAAATATGTAACAAATATTTTACAAACATGTCACGATCAAAAGTTTTCTCTTTCGGAAATGACTTGTAGAAAACTTTTGAGCGATCGTCAGGTGACACGAGCATTGACTTATATTTTGAATCGCTCTGTTCGAGTGTCCCACACGTAGTCTCTGCGCTGATGACTTGAGATCACAGTCGTTTTTTGCGAAATCTGTAAACGTATAATCCACGACTCTTTTGTCAATGAGGACGGACCTCCTCATTGATACAGTTGTTTTTCGAAAGGAACCTTCCCTGGTCTAAAAGGTCAATCAGCCCTATCCTATTCATCCGACAGAGACTTTTCTTCCAAACCCGTCCCTTTCGTACCCCTTCCTCACCTTGTCCTCTCCCTCCGGTCCCACAGGAACCCTATTTCCAGAGTCTCCGGTCCTCAGATTTCGTACAATGAGTGTAGAACTCGCAAATCAACCTCAGTAGGCTATAGTCTCTGACAAACAAACAAACGGATACAAACCGGTGTGCCCCACAAACTATGAAGCGTGTCCGAAGGAGATCAACGCTACTCCCCCGATAAGTGACGCCGCGCGTCCGAAGAGTGACACCGCCGGAGAGAACAACGACTCGTGTCCGAGGGCCCGTGCGCCCGAAGGCATCGACGCCGAGGGTCCGAGATAGCGCGGCCGTATCATCGACACCGAGTGCCCGAATCGACGGGGAGCCGGCGACCCTAGAAGGGCTGAGTCCCTAACTTGGGCACAGAGGACGAAACCGTCTGCCTAAGAATTGGTGACTCGGTGGTCCCTTCGGGACTTACGTGAAAAGTTATTGTCGCAATAACTGAATGTTCAGTGCATGGCACTTCAGACGGGAGAGTCGTACAGGTCAAGTCACCGAGAATCATGTAAGTGTCAGGACGACGACAGTGACAGCTCGAATCATGAAAAGTAGGGGTGTTTTTCCTCGAGACACGGGTGACTCGACAGTGCGGAGGGAGGGCGGCGGAGGAAGGAAGGTCAGGACCTCTGGTGATTGGAGGGAGGACAGAGACACCTAAAAGGAGAGGACCTATACAGCGCACAACAACGACAGGTCAGTGAGTCAGCGCAGGCTGAGACGTTGGGGTGCCTGACGTCGTGCAGTCCGAAGAGACAGGTAGTGGTAGAGGGCCTCGAACGAGTTTGAGTACAGGTAACTGAGCCACTATGATACGTTGGTAGAGTAGGAGACGACGGGGGAAGAGGTAAACGAAAGTTAAAGAAGGTAGTAGTTCCAGAAAAGGTTACTCGACCTAGAAGTACAGTACACTGGTTTCATAACATCGAAGTCGAAGTCGTAGTTAGGAAAGTCACTTATAAGTCCTAGTTAAAGGAAATCCTACCTGACCAAACTATATGAACGTCAGGTTCCCTGAGAGTTCTCAGAAGAGGTTGTGGTGTCAAGTTTTGGTCTGCTCCGCACTAGCGAGTCCCGAAAACACACTATTTCAAAATAATTTCATATTTTCTCTATCTCTTGCGAAGACTGTATCTGTAGTCTTCGCCCGTCTTTCTCACGGGGGGACGATCGGAAATCGTCCTTCAATGTATGGATGATCGTCCGACGATTAATCTCTTTCCTTCACAGAGTTTTGAGTCTGTCACCGAGGTCCGGGGAGTGGGTGTCGTACGTAAAACTCTATTGTACCCGTGTTCCACTCAGTAGGACCTGGTGTTTTGCCAACTGTATATAGAACATATAGAACCTCTTTCCACCTAAAGGTTCCTTATTGTATCAGAGTAATTGTATCGAATTCTCTTGTAAACGTACTCATTTTGTATGATCAAACAACTTATTTTGTCTGACCAAACAGTTCAGCCAAGACTCAGAATCCGTTTGGCTGAACTTCTGTCTGTCTTAGATTCCATTTATGTACCTGTCCCTCCGGACCGACGTCAGGTACCCCACGGTTTCTCAGTCTGCACTGACTCGCTGACTTGACTGACCGACTTCCATTTATGTATCAAGTAATTGTATCGTATTCTTTTTGTAAAGGTATTCTTTTTACGTAACCAATCGAGTTCCAAACTCTTTTCAATTCAAGTCCATCTTGGTCCACAGTAATACCGTTGTGTCTTAAAATTTTCCTTGGAGGAAAATTAAAACATATCTCTTCCCCTTTTTTAGAACTATAAACATCAAACAAAGGAGGACGGTGAGTTCTCTCTCTAAAAAAAAAAATTACAGACTATAAACGTCGGACAAAGGAGGTAAACCCCCGGGTATCGGAAGGACGGACAATGGGAGAGTAATGTACTGTTGACCTTTTTGGTCGAAACTGATATGTCTGGAAACAGTTGTTTCACTACAGAGACGAAAAATTGTGTGACGGATCCAACCAGTATCTAAAAGAAGGTTCCTCGTTCACAGAATTGAAGTACCGACGTCAGTGTGGTAGGTGTCGCTAAAACATCTGGTTCTTTTATTTCAGACAGCGACGAGGGTGAAAAGGGGAGAGGACAAATGACGTTTCACTACCCTGACCTACGGTACTAGAATCGAAAAAATCAAAACTTAAAATTCGGTCGAAAAAGTGAGACGAGAAACTGGAAGTAGTTCTCCGACTTACTCGAAGGTAACACCGAGTCTGTCATTTCTCAGACGGACGTTACGCCCTCTGGGTCCAAGCTAGGGACCAAGCCCTTCTAGGGGACCTCTTCCTTTATCGTTGGGGGAGGTCATGAGGACGAACCTTTTAAGGTGCCTACCTCCTCGGACCGTCCCATGTCAGGTACCGCAGAGTTTCTCAGCCTGTGCTGACTCGCTGAAGTGAAAGTTCTCGGACTTTGGTTTGGTTCAATTCCGGAAACACAGACTACAGACAATGAATCGCACTACAAAAGATCCAAGTAGGTAAAACATCGTCCCATTAAGGAAAGTGAAATTTCTTTCTTTCACAAAGTGACAATGATTTGAAAAAGTAGAGGGAATTGTAGACACCAGAGAGAGGGGTCCATACCGGGGAAATACGTCCTCCTTACGTTTTGACTAGGGTGATCTCTGACGTCTAGGAAATAAAAGTATCTTTCCCCGTGTCTCTCTTACCCGACTCTCTCTCTAAGTTCTGCCTTAGGTGGTGCAAATCACTCTAACTGGGAGGGTAGTAGCTTATAGGTTTTTACTAACGGAAACACGATCGAATTGCTATCACGACAACTCTCCTTGTCTGTCTAGCGGTCCAACCCAGACGACCTTCTCCCCACTCCTCGTCCCACGTTTTTCCCCCGACCATCAACCCCCTCCCACACGGCCTAAGTGTCTCCAGCCAAAGAGAACCCGACACTACCAAAACTCCATCACCCTATTTACTCACTTTTACTGATCTACCATAATCTCTGTCCCACCTCTATGCCGAACCTCTTTTTCTTGTTTTGACCATCGAACCAAACCGTCTATTTCAGGAGGACAGAGTGAATCATGACACTTCTCTTCGACAGCTGGTGCCTACGTCACTTTTATGAATGAACTTTTCGTACACCACTACTTAATTAAAATAGAGTTCAGCATCTAACTTTTAAACTTTTGTGGGTGGAGTATTTAAAAAGTATTCCTTTCCCAGAATCCGCCTCTAACGATCTAAGAAACATCGATCAAATCGAGAACAATTCATGTGAGACGGGTACTCCATAATCCTCCGGAGTGAGTCGAAAAATGGGAGAATTTTACAACGAGAGACTTGTCCCTTAAAACGTGTCTCAAGACTGGAAATGAAAGTTCTGGGACAACTCTTACCAGAACGTATAAACTTCTACCTGGGGTCAGGGGGTACCGAGGATCGACTGGCAAATAGGGTCAACCTTGGTCTCCTTTACTGGGATTGCAACTACTTTGTGTTCTGTAGGTTCAGTGCCTCGGTAACTGTACGAGTGGTGTATGACAAATTTGACGACTCGAACAACATGTTTCCGGCTCAGATTAGTTTGAACACTTACTGAATCGGTAGAAAAGTATTTTAAACGACACTGAAAGGAAGAATCCCAACAAAAAGTAGTTCATCGTCGAGTGTACATGACGAAATCAAGGTCGACACTCAAGTCGTAACACGACACCCTTTACGGTTTATTCGAAGTTTGAGACAGATTGGTCTCTCTCTTTTGTGACTAAATATCCTCAATTATTTTGTTCGATATAACCATATAGGAACTCTACAAGTTTAAGGTTCTAAGGTATTACGTTGAACGGACTTTAGCAAGTAAGAGTCAAAGCTTTCAACCGTCCAAAGTACTAGGGTCGTAAGTAAAGTCCGACGCAAAATGAACCGAAGGGACCACTGAGTCTACCATTTCTTAGACGGGTGTTACGCTCTCTAGACCCAAACTAGGGACCCGACCCTTCTAGGGGTCCTCCCCTTTTACCGTTGGGCGAGGTCATAAGAACGGACCCCCTCGGACCGCCCGATGCCAGGTACCCCAGCGTGTCTCAGTCTGTGCGGACTCGCTGAGAGTGTGTGTGTGTGTGTGTGTGTGCAAGATGAACCATGACACAGTATGTCAATAAAAAATCCTAACGTTAATACCGAGAGGAAATTTTCTCGACACAAAAACGATTCGTGGTGAAAGACATCTTAATCCCTAAGTACTTACTAGTAAATTTTTCATTCAAATTGTGTGGTCGATATATGGTATCCTACATTTTTAGTATAAAAAAAAAAAAAAATACTGACCGTTACTTGTCCGGGGTCCGGTTGCCCAACTAAGACTTAATTTTGAGTCTAAGACTGAGTAGATGATGTCTTCGGTCTTAAGATCTTTTATTTTACGGGTAAAGAGGGTATCGACCTCTCAGTATACTTTCTGTAACATCAGTACACTATACTGAGGTAACCGTACCGTCAAATGATAAGCCGTTTCATTTATCGCGTTAATTGTGCACAAAGACGACCCGGAAAACGTGACTGTGACTCAAAAACCGGAGAGGAGGAGTGTCGACCAAAACTAAACCAAGGGCACCTTATAAAAACAAAACAAAACAAAACATAAATTGTTGTCAGTCTATAATTACATGTCGAAGTAGTTCTCGGAGACTACTGTTTATACGGAAACCTCCGGTCATCTTCGACACCCTTTGGGGGTACAGTCGTGAATTTGGACAAAGGTCGCCTCCCTTTACCGGGGCCCCTGACTGGATTGGGCGAGTGCTTCGTCGCAGAGAAGAGGGTTCGGAAGACGATCGGGTGAAGGTTGGACGAGACCGGGTAGGACTGTGACATGGGACGCAGCTAAAAAGGAATGCTTCGTCAGGGAGCTCCGAGTCGAAACCGGAAGAAAGGATTCACTCTCCCCTTTCCGTCTCTGTCGTCCGTCTTTCGGTAGATTAAGAATCTGACCTTTGACCTCGGACCGAAAACTTTATTCCGAACCGTCATAGGGAAGTCTTGAGTGAAGTATTTTACTCGGGGAAAATAAACGACAGTCTGGATAGAGGTACCTGAACTCTACAAATTTATTCAACCATAATCCCTGCTAGGCAAACCTCCTACCTATCACTTGGAGCCCGTGTGAAGGTGTGGAAATCTTCTCCGCAGAACCTGCCGTGTTGGGCGAACCTCCAGACACCCCCTCTCTCCCCTTCTCGGTAGTTACGATTTTCGTCTCAGGTTGCCGACTATTATTCTTGATCTCGTGCCTTTGACGTAGGGGAATATAAAATCGGGACAAGACGATCACAAGAGCACTCCTGAGCTCAGTTGTCAACCACGTAGTCAATGTAGTGAATGTAATTCCCCTAACCCGCTTTACACTTTAGGAAAAATCGAGATCATTAAGCCCTCAAAAACTAAGTCACATGACCACACCGACTCTTCATGTCTCTACCGGTCAAAAATACAGTTTACAGAAGCTTACACAGTCACACTAAGGAAAAGTACGCCACATCGTCACAGGAGACCATCGAGAGTATAGACCGACGGCAACGATCTTTGTCAAGACTCTGGATCTAGATGGAAATTAGAATTTACTGAAGAGTATGAAACACAACCAACCACACACACAGTGGTACATATATTTGGGATTTTCCGTGTTAGGTTGACTTATTGAATGGAGGAAAAGGTCTGAACCATAGGTCCTGAAAGTCGAAGTAGTATTTGAGTTTGGAGGGGAGTAATGTTAGCTCATACAAATATTTTGTGCGGGTTGAGTGATGGACAAGTATATTGAAGGTTTCTGTCTAAGGGGTCTAGGGGAACAAAATCCATCACCGTCGTAGGAGTCTTACAATTTACACATTATAGACTCCTCAGACAAATTTCGAACCGGTATGACGTGTCATTGTGAGGGTCTCACATACTTCCGGACTCGGAGCGGACGAGTCCTCCGGACTTAAGTACCGGGTCGAGGCTCGTCACCGGTGTCGACGAGACAAGTGAGCACACCGACCCGGCCCGGAACACGGTACCAGGGGACACTCTGGAACCCAGTAAACGAAGTGACTCGAAGGAAAAGGAATAGACAACTTACCCTAGTCATTTGAGATGAGACGTATTAATGACATTCGTAATTTATTCTTTCGTGGATTGTTTCCTTTTATGTCTAATTAACCCTTAACCCGAGGTACTTTTACACGTTGAAACATGAAGTTTCCTGTGATAGTTCTTTCCTTTTCTTAATCTCTTATTTCCAAAACAAAACAAAACACAAGACGTTAAGTAAAAAGACTAATCCTTGGTTATAGGTCTTATAACTATATTCCTTAAGAATATTGAGTTATTATTTTTTAGTGATTAAGTTAAATTTTTACCGGTTACCTAAATTCCGTCCGACGGGACCATCGAGTCCACCATTTCACAAACGGATGTTACGTCCACTGGACCCAAGCTAGGGACCCAACCCTTCTAGGGGACCTCTTCCTTTACCGTTGGGTAAGGTTATAAGTACGGACCTTTTTAGGGTACCTGGCTCCTCGGACCACCCGATGTCAGGTACCCCAGCGTTTCTCAGTCTGTACTGACGCACTGAAGTTACCTAAATTCAACTGCAAAAAAACTTCTCTATGTCTACAGGTCATTCAGGTAATTTTCTCTTTTCTCCGAACCGTAGCAATTGGTAGTCTCTTCACGTGTAGTTTTGGTGGCACTCTTGTTGACGTCCGGGTGATTCTACCGACCCTCCACTCTCACTCTTCACGACCGCTCCACGCCTCTCTAACCTTCGGAGTATGTGACAACGAGTCTCTTTACCACGTCAGTGAGACCTTCCGTCAGACCGTCAAGGAGTCTTTCAATCTCAATAGTATACCGAGACAAGAAGGGGAAAATCCACATATTTGTTCTCTTTACTTTTGATGACAAGTGTGTCTTTGGGCATGTGTGTACAAATGTCGTCGTAAGAAATAGTATTAGCGGTCTTCCGTCCTTGTTGGGTGTCCGGGTCGTGGACCTTTCGCCTGGTCAGTTTACACCTACACTACGAACCTTAGTATTACTTCATAATGAACCACTATTTTTTCTTTCCGCGTACAATGTGGCACCTACTTCCTACTTGAACGTCAGGAATGCGACTCACTTCCTCCGGTCAGTGTTTTCCGGTGGACAATGTCATAAAGTGAACATGCTTTACAGGTCCTAACTTGTCAGGTATCGCAGTCTCGTCTAATCCGAAACGACCTTCACCCACACATACCTCTGAACCCCCCTTTACTTCTCACTGACGAAGACCCATTCCCAAAGAAAGACTAATGACAAGGTAAGATCCTAACACTATTACTAACGTGGAACGCTTACACGATTTTGGAAACTTATTAAGTGTAATTGCCCACTTAACACACCGTACATTTAAAAAAGAGGTATTTTATAAAAACTTCTCTTTCGTTCATGTACCGGGGTCCCGTGTACGAACCCTCAGGGGCCGAAGACAGAGGAGGAAAGAGACAGACCCAGGACCCCCAACACCCCTAAAAGACAAACTCGAGTAACATTCTCGCTTGAACCACATCTACACTGGTGCTAAAGAAGGTCAAAATGACACGGAAGCAAAAGTTTCGGTACCAGAGACGTGTGGAGTAAATTGGGAAAGAGGACGGTGACCCTCGGTCATTTATGAAACGACTCAACAACAAGTGAACGACTTAACACAGACTGAGAAACGTTTGGGTACTTGACGTCGTGCGGTCCGAAGGGACAGGAAGTGATAGAGGGGTCCAAACGAAATTGACGGTAAGTCGGTAGAGTAGGAGACAGCGGAGGAGGAGGAGGACGGGAGTCAGAAAGGGTCGTAGTCCCAGAAACGGTCACTCAGCCGAGGAGTGTAGTCCACCGGTTTCATAACCTCGAAGTCGAAGTCGCAGTCAGGAAGTTACTTATAAGTCTCAACTAAAGGAAATCCTACCTGACCAACCTAGAGGAACGTCAGGTTCCCTGAGAGTTCTTAGAAGAGGTTGTGGTGTCTCGGGTGACCAGTTGACGGAGGAAACACCCGAGGAATCCTCCTTTTTCAGTCCCAGTCGGGGACTACCTCCCCATTTCCCTTCTGTTCCCACGGGACACCAGACAACAACAAATTCAACTTCACCCGTAAGCTTTCTAGGTTTAGGGTTGGACTGAGACTTAGAAATTTTAAAGTGAGAAACAATGTCCTAAAATAAAAAAGGGGTTCTTTAAAAAATACACACACACTCTTCAGAGTTTGTATGTATTTTCGAATGTCTTTTCATTTTATTTATGGGTTATGGAAGGAGAACTTAAGTAGATAAGTACAAAACGGTGTGGACGAATAGACAGAGAACGAGAAAGAAAGGTGTGTGTAGCGTGCGTATAAGTGTGCGAAAGAGAAAAGGACTTGAGAAACTTTCGTTCAAGGCATATGTCACTGTGAGGGAGGGGACATTCAAAACAACTTAGACCATTTGTATGTCTGTGAGAAGATACATTTACCTTATGACAACAGTGGTGTCTTATTTCTTGTTATTAAGACATTGTGGTGGATTTTAGGTTGCGCTTGAGTTTTAAAGGGTTATCAAACGTCCCAAAATTTCCGTGGAAAATTCGGTAATAAACGAAAGAGGAATACAAACATAGAAATATGTATTCGTCAAAAACTTTATTATTAATTCGTAATCAGGGAACCAAATCTTTGAACTCGTATAGACAATTCGAGAGAAGCGTGGGAGTAGAGATGTACTCCTCTGTGTGAAGAGGGCAATCCGTCACAGAGGTGACAGGACAGCGGGGTGTGTCCGGAGAAGGTCAACTCCAATAGAGGACCCGTACGACCAGACTGCTTCCGTCAGGACTACCGGTCGGGTGGGGATGTGTCCCAGGGGTCGCGGACTCCGAAACTCCTCCATCCTTACCCTCAGGCCCTTCGGTTTGCCCTTATGTTGGACATTTGGTGACTCTACTATAACTGGTCGATTCGGTAGTTCAACAAGGGGGTGGTGGTAGCGGTGGGAGGCTTAAGACAGCAGAGGGTCACCTTACCGTATGACTTGTCGAACAGGACAGGATTTCGAGAGGAGGAGTCATCAAACACATACTGAAACCTAATATTTTCGTAATTCTATCTCCTCACGTAAAGCAGCCCCTCCTCCCTAAAAAGTCGGACACTCTCTCTTTCACCCCTACTCCTTCACCTCTCGGCGACCGGGTCTGAAGGACTGGAGTCGCCTCCCAGGACCCTCGGACCCTCCACACAAGCGGCAAACCGGGTACTGGGGCTAGGATCCCCGACATAAAAATGTCGACTGGGAAGAGTGAACGTTTGTATTGTCGACGAGACACAACATGAACCCCCCAAAGGTACAAAACTATGACATTTTAATTTAACTAAGAGCCAAGACTTTAGTAGTAAAACTAGGTAGAACGAAGAGTGGAATCGACACCCTCTCGTGTCTCCCTGCCCCTACGCTTTATAAGATATTACATATAAAAATCATTATAATAAGTATGAATTCGGACCGAGGACAGTCAATCGTTTATAAATAACTGGGGAAAGGTTAAAGTACCGACCCACCCCTAGGTTTCTCCATATCCGGTTTGGAAGGGCTTGACCATGGCGTATCGGCCCGTGCACAAATCTTCGGGTGGGACGAGAATTCAGTAGGCAGACAAGAGCAGGGAGGATTTGTCAAGACGAAAGGAGACCCCAGAAGTAACATTTAGGCCCGTAAGGTCAGAGGTCTATAAAGGGGGGGGGTTCGAACTGTATGAGACGAAAGATCTAAACATGGTAGAATAGTGGATTGATGTCCAAGGTATTTTCTTGAGAGACGAGTTGTTCAGGAAGTCGTTTGTTGATCGACGAGCCGAAGGGAGTGGTTGTGGTGGGCGATTTCCTTCTTTCTCAAAACGGACTCTAGTCTCGAACCCGACGAGGAAAGAGGTGTCGTGTGGGTAAAGAGCAACAGCCAATCCCGAGTCGAGAGGGAACAGGGTCCGCAGACACGTCGTAGCACTCCGGTGTGGAGTCTCTCGTCCCTTCCCCTGATGAGTCCGGTAGACACGACCGGTTCACACTCCGGTCTCCGGTCGTACTCCGGTGGAGAAAGTCGGGTCTACCCCTGCCGGTCAGGTGTAGCGACGGAGCCCTGTGCTCGGGAGTCAGGTGACGTCAGATTTTTTTTCAGGAATGGCACGACTTTGAACAACTATTTGGGTCTAGACATTAATCCTTGTATTTGCCGCGCCATGTCCGGAGTGTGTTTACTTGTCAACACCTCGTAATACCCGGGGACACCTAATAAACTGAACTTCTTTTCCTGCCCCCCCTTTCGACCAACGACAACCTGTTTAACGATGGTCTACATCTAAAGTTATTTGTGGTGTGACGACAAGGGAGAACGGGCTTCCACAACACTTAAAGAGCTCCGTTTTCTCGTTAGTTATTTGACCGCTGACAGGGTGACTCTCCTCAGAGGACCACAGGGACCGGGGCCGACGAGCAGGTGTCTCACGTTCTGTCTGGGGGCCCCGGAGAGAGGGAATGGACCACACAATTTCCTCTCATTATATGAATTTTACGTCGTCGGTCTAGGGTGCCTTGGATTTCCTTCAGACCTTGACACCAAGTTTACAGTGTTTTTCTTTCACAATGATCTCTCACCTCCACCACGAAATTCTCTTCTAGTCCCCAAAAAGAATGTATACGACTAACATTATCGGAACCCACTTGGACGAAGTCAGTCACTTATAATTATTGGAGGACCCCAGTGCACTTCTTTCGGGTGAAAGGAGGAGGGGGTGACTCAGATGTCTACTCGCCTCCCCCGTAGTCTCGTCAGAAATACCACCGAGTCTACCATTTCTTACACGGACGTTAAACCCTCTGGGCCCAAGCTAGGGGCCCAGCTCTTCTAGGGGGCCTTTTCCCTTACCGAGGGGTGAGGTGAGCAGACCTCTTAAGATACCTGTCTCCTCGGACCACCCGATGTCTGGTACCCCAGAGTCTCTCATTCTGTGTTCACTCGTTGACTGTGAAAGTGAAATGTTCATTTATTACCCGTCGGAAATGACAGGGCCCTTCAGTTTCGTGTCTTCGACGCACAGACGGAAGTCGCCACGACGGACCACGTCGGTCGTGGCGGACCCTTAGACTCTGACTTTCTGGTGTCTCGGTAGTGTGACGAAGCAGCATGGAACTTCCCTCACCTTCCTCTGACTCCGACTCTCTCCCTCCGTCTCCGTTACCCTGACTACGTCGAATCGAATGGTTGTGTGCGGAGCACAAGGAATCTTGTCTCGCTAAGACCTGTGTCTCTGACGGGACAGGGAGGTTGTTTCTCCGTTCGCGGCTTACCCGTCAGCCGGACTTAGGTCGTGTGCGCAAATGTAGTGAGTAAGAGAGCAGAGGAGAAGAGTCAATCTACAAGTCGAAGAACTTTCTTTCCTGGTGGAAAGGGCGAGAGTAGCCGACTGTCCACGACACGTGTATTCAGGAGTCCTTTCATAGGTAGCCAACCTACCGTTCTTTTCCAAAATACATTTTTTTTGGTGTAGTTGATGACTCTGGTGTAAGAACAAAACTTAACACACATTCTCGAAATCCCCGAATCTCGAGTAACCTTTAGGACCTCAACTTCATTTAAGTTGCTGTAGTTCAAATATAAACCGGGAGTCAACTGTCTAGAGACGGTCAACTTGAGGTCCCCCGAGGGGCAGAGTTTCCCACCAGACTAGCAGGAAGTCTGCTACCACTACACTACCGATTGAAGACTCTCGAACGACACAAGGTCTACAGACTCACTCGTAAATAAACCCAATAGAGTAAATCAGAAGTGTTCGTAAAATAAAGTGTCTACTCCTTTAGTTCCACGGATCTCCGATTCAACGGGTTCAACTGCATCGATCATTCACAACCTCGGTTCAGTAAACCGAGGGTTTGGACACAAAAATTGATAATGCCATGTTATAGAGATCAACAACCTGAACGGAATCTCAATCAATTTAAGGACAAGACTTACCGTCCGGAACATACAACCTGGTACCAAAAGTGGAGAGGATTTGGACAGAAGAGGTCTATCCACGAAACCACCTAGCAGTACCACGTACCCAGGATGGGGAAACCCAGTCTTTGAGTTAGAACGGTCTCGAACTTCTGATTGAGGGTTATCGGTTTGAGTATTCTTTGACTATACATTTTGTGTAACAATGTAAACAAAACAGACGGTGAAGGGCAGGTATGTACCCCTCTGTCAATCATCAATCCTCCAAAGTACTAGTGGAGTACCTGGACACTAGGGGGTCCTTGACTTCCCAAAACGAAAGGTCATTCTAGTAGAACGATTAGAGACCTGTTTCCGTCTGCGTACTTGTTTACCAACGTCTTTGGGACCTGAGGGAGAAAATCTGAGGTGCACCTCGGACTATGGTGGATACTTGTTAGAAGATCTCAATGCATCTAAAAGTGAAAGAATCAATTTTACACAGAGGACTGTACCGAGGACACAGCGAAACTGTACCCTCGGGGGATATAGGAGTTGACGAAAAGATGTTAGAGAAGTCGTCTGATTGAAACTGTGCACCGATCCCAGGAGGTCGTACACAGTCAAGATGACTAAGGTGAGAGGTTCCGATTGCAATAAAAGTCCTAGACGTCCCTCTGGAGTCACATGGGTGAGACTATACACGACGACGACGATTCTGCGAAGTCAGTACAGGCTGAGACACGTTGGGGTATCTACCGTCCGGTGACCCGAGGGAACAGGGACCCTAAGAGGTCCGTTCTTGTGACCTCACCCAACGGTAAAGGAAGAGGTCACGTACTTTCACTTTTCACTTTCACTTCAGCGAGTCAGCACAGGTTGAGAAGCTCTGGGGTACCTGACGTCGGATGGTCCGAGGAGACAGGTACCTAAAAGGTCAGTTCTCATGACCTCACCCCACGGTGACGGAAGAGGTGACTACACACGATTCATGTCAGTAATAGCGTCCCCTTGTAGAGTTCGTGGAATGACCTTTGGGTCCTCTTTGTAAGGAAACTAGAATTACCGTCCTTCTACTGTTTGACCCACATAAACTTTTGTCCGATTTTGAGGACTCAGTAATGGTTCCTCCCACAGAAAACTTTTCCTATCCAGTTCAGGTAGACGAACTAGTCATCGTTATTTGCCCTTGTAAACATCCGGACTAGTCGTGGGTCACTCTACCTAGGGACCCATCGTAGATGGGTCGTCGCGACTTGGGTTTCCCTTCACTGCCCGGAGGACCGGGTTCGCAGGTTGAGTTCGGTCCTCCATGTGCCCGGAGTCGGTCGATTGGGTTCACACCGACAGCACCGGTTCTCTCTTGGGACCCTCCAGACGTTTACAAATAAGAACCTGACACTCGTCGATCTTCCGTCTGCGATCCAAAATGAGGTCAGACACTAAGGTCGTAGACCGTACCTTCGATCGTACGGGGTCTTTTATTGTTCTTAAAAAAAAAAAAATTTACTTACTCTAAGGTAAATATACTTTATAGGTCGTATTCGTTTAGATATCTCTGTATTTGCTACTCGCCAGCAGTCCTCTACCACCCCCACGTCCCTCTCGACCCCCTTTAGTCCTACCCAGGACCCACAAACCCCCTACTACGTCTGCAGGACCTTAATCTGTCACCACTACCAAAGAATTAAGGTACTTCTGTACATTTGGTGTCTTAAAATGTGAACTTTGCCGACTTAGCATACCAGACATTTGACACACCGTATACTCAACATCGAGTTGTTTAAATTAAAATTTTACTTACTCTTGAACAACGACCACCCCTACATTGTATCGTGTCCGGAAAAACTTCTGTCAGCCCGTCGAAGAATGTTTTGTTTAACAGACAAGAAGCATATACTAAGTCCTAACAAGTCCTAACACGAGGACCCATGAATAAGTTCCCCCAACCCTTGCATACAGGGGTGTTTTTGGACGTGTACTCACAAATCCCCTCGACATATTATATCGGTGGGTTTGACCTTCGTCGGTTCCACAGGAAGTCATCCACTTACCTAAATTTTTATTTTTTGTGTCTCTACGTAAGTAAGTCACCTTATAATAAGGCGTCATTTTTCTCTACTCGGCACTTTACTGTCTTTCTATACCTCCTCGAAATTTACGTACAACGAGTCACTTTCCGGAACAAGACTTTTCGGACGAATCACACATTCTTGAGCCACTGTGCTGTAAGACCTTTTCCGCTTTGATATCTTTATCAAATTTCTAGTCACAAACAGTCCCCGAGTCCTCCTCCTTCCTTCCCAATGCATCCACCGGGTCTCCTCCAAAAGTACTGTATGAGACATATTGCGACATCACTACCCGTGTATAGACTTGGGTGTCTTGATATTTTGGTCTCACTTGGGGTTACACTCTATGTCTGACCTCAATTATTATTGCATAATGCTCACAAGGGTAGCCAACAATTGTTCACACGGCGTGATCACGCTCTCCAATTATTATTCCTTTGACACTCCGAACTCCTCTCTTGCGCACCTTGAGACGAGTTAAAAGACATTTAGATTTTGAAGAGAATTTCAGACACTTGAACTTTTCATCGTCGTTTGCAAGTACACCGTCTGCGAACGGCCAGTACGGTACGCCATGACGGCGACCACAAGAAACGAAGTTCAAAAAGAAAGAAATTCCATTTTCCTTACAATGTCTGTTTCGGGGGGTGAACTGTAGGGAGCGGGAAGGGGTCCCTCTGGTGATGATGATCACGAACGGGAGTGAAGACATAAAATATAACTTGTTTAACATGAAAGGTCCACAAGTGTTTGTCATGTCTTCAACGTATTCGACACAAAACGTTGAACGGAAAAAGTACGTTGGACTACGAAATTTCTGGACAGGTACAACGATTTATATCCAGATTACGAAAATAGAATTTTTTTTTTAAAAAAAAAATGGAGATCATAGTATAAGAGAGTATATATACATTGAAGCACAATAAAAAGGTAAAGAGACAACTACCTACAAATCTAATAAAGACTAAAACAATAATGGTGGTCACGACGTTATTTTATCAAAAACTGTATTTTTTTATTTCTTTTACTTACTCTTCCGTCTTGGGCATTCTTTCGGGTGATCTGTAATGTGTTGACTTTCCCCATTCTGGTCCCGTAAGATTTTTCGTTTGAGTAAGTACGCCTAGACTAGACAATCTCAGGGTCACTCAATTGGGAACTCCTTGTCTCCTGGTGAATGGTTCTACACAAATGTGTCAGTCGATTGGTCAATAATGTATCCGAACTCTAGGTATTATTCCTGGTAAATTTTTCGGTTCAGTGGAATCCCAACTTGTCAACAATGGCGGCCCCTTGACTCCAAATATCTCTCCTCTCCTTGTGAAAAGACTTTGTGTTTAATAACGTCTATGATCACAGGTCTGGGTAAGAGAAGTCATAAAAAATACGTGTCTTCGTAGAGATTCAACGGTTGTCACAAGGTGTCAAGCTCGTGGCTGACACACAGGCGACGGTCGGGTGCCCTCCTGGTCAAGAACAGACGACTTTCACAGGTCGGAGGACCCGAGGTCCTTCGTGTCACGGTAAGGTCGCCCCCTGTCCGGGTGAATGGCGACTTGACTCGTCAGACAATTTTGGGTCTTTCCTATAACTTTTGTTTGTCGAGAAGGAACGAATGGTTCGTACCTCATGGATGTCGGGTACGGACTTCTCAACAACAACAAGTCATCGAGTCAGCACAGGCTGACAAAACGCTGAGGCACCCGATATCAGGTAGTCCGAGGAGACAGGTACCCTAAAGGGTCCGTGACTATGACCTCACCCAACAACAAAGGAAGAGATCCCCTAGACGGACTAGGTCCCTAGTTTGGATGTAGAGAACGCAGAGGACGTAACGTCCGTCTAAGAAATAGTGGTTCGGTACTCCCTTCGGGACGGATTTCTCTCGGTGCGAGTTTGACCTTCTAAGCAACATGTCAATTTCCTCCCCACCAGTCAAACTGTAACTCCCCCTGGACGTTCAAAAGACCTAGGGTCCTCTGGCTCAGTACCCGGAAGAACGGTACACCGGACTCGGGACTAGCAGGAACTTTGTACTTTTCAGACCAGGTGTTGTAAATAATTGACAAAAAAGGGTGGATCTTTTTTCGGTTCTTTAAAGTCTCATCAAGAGCCTCATTAGGTCTTAGTAGAAGAGTTTTTTTTTTTTTCTATTAGGGTCTCTCGAGTCTCCCTATTTTTCTACTCGAACGACTTTTCTTATAAAGGGTTGGAGACAATCGGGAACCTCGGTTGTTTTCCTTTTGGAGCCGGACACAAATTACTCACTCTCTCGTGTCGAGCTTTACCCACCTCTTCCTCCGATAAATTTTCTGGGATTTCACGACGTCGACAAGACCGATTAAAGAGAGTAGAGTCGCTACAAGGTTCGGGAAACAGAAGAGACACCAAGCTTAAGTAGACCGAGAGGGTACTCAGTAGGACGGGTGTTTATTAGAAAGAGCCTCATCGGGAATACTTTTATCTGTTAAGTGTAACGTAACACACTTAACCGTTACACACAGAGAAGGGACCCACCCGGCGTGACGCAGACAAGGCGGACGTAGGTGTGTGCCGTCCTGCAAGACTCCGGGATCGTGCGGGACTCGGCCCTCTGCCCTCGTATCTCCCTCTGAAGCCTAGGGACTTAGACTCCTTCCGACGTCTGTCGTCCGGGGGTAGGGAGGAGGTCCGTAGATCCAGGATATCCACCGTGGAAGCGGTGTGTCCAAAGTACTCTGAATAGATACTTTTTCATCTGTCGTAATCTCCTTTAAGACACAGTAATTTGCAATGATTGTAAAGTTGGATCTGGAACGGTTTACATCGAAAAGGAGAAATCACAAAAGAAGAGATAGACCGGTCGTCTAGACTGGTTGGTCGTAAGAATAAATTTTAAAGGGATCTCTCCATTACTCGGGAAACTTCATCTCTGATCTTACCTAGATACAACAAAAACGAGGAATCGTTTTAAGAGAGAAACGGATAACTAAAATCAGATTCTCGGGTAGGACCTGGAGACGAGAGTAGGGTACACGAAAAAGACCACCTCAACTGAATGGGGAAACCGAGTCCCAACCTCAGACATTGACTTCGGGGTCTATCAGTGCGGGAGCATAAGAAGACCAGTACTACTAACCACGTCTTTATCCGTGTACTGGGTCACTGTCGGTACCCTAGGTTACTCTGAACCCGACCCTCCGCCCCGATCCTGACCTCCACAACGGTCGTACTCGACAGCCGGCCCCCGTCGGAAGATCACGAGGACTCACCTCTCGGTCAAACGTGCACCTTTGGTGTGTACCTTCTCTCAACTCAGAGAGACTCAACTCTCTCCCTCTCCCACTCCTGCCAGTGCCGGAATAGGAGGTGCCGGTCTTAACTCGACGGGACTCCCACGGCAATAGAACCAGAGAGCCGGACACTCGGTCGAGAGGAAAACGGAACCCATTTCGTTCCAGTTCCCGCGGTGTATCCTACTCTACCAACCTACCGAAGTAGCGGAGTTACCTGTGCTCAAACTCGTTCGAGGTCCTCTCCCATTTCCTGTCCCTTCGGACCGCAGGACGTCAGGTTCCCCAACGTTTCTCAGTCTGTGCTAAATCGCTGACTTGTTGTCTTCGCTCCAACGCAAAGGACAGTGAGTGTTGGTCCTCAAGGTCGAGTAAGTCCCCGTCGTAGAGTCGGTCGGGGTCGTGGACCGTCTCACGGACCGTACATCTCCTTCGAGTCATACATAAATGAGATGTTTCAGAGTAAGTCAACTTGTCTACAAAGAACTTGTGAGTACTCCTTGGATCAGACCGCGACCTAGAATGTCCTGGTGTCACAGGTTATGTCGTCGGCGATCGGTGTACACCGAGAAATTGACGTGTAAATTTACCCACTTTTAAGTTAAATTTTTTCGAAATCTAGGATTTCAGTGTGGGAGGCGTAGAGTTCACGAGACATCGGTGTCCACCGACCACTGGTGGTATGACCTGTTTTGTCTATCTCTTGTAAAAGTAGTAACGTCTTTCGAGAATTCTTGTCACGACGACGTCTCTATGTCCGTCCGTGTTCTGACTCTTGTACGGAGGTTCTTCGACATAGAAAGGGGGGAATCCCCTAGATTTGAGTCCCCCGTCCCTCCCTTTTTATTCGGGTAAAAAGAGATATGAGGTGGGTCAGGGGTTGGTGGTACAGAGGGTTGGTCTTTGTGTTGGTGAGGAACCTGCACTTTTACATTATGTTTCTCCGTCTCTGAACGCTTCAAGGGAAGGAAGAAATTGGGACTAAAAACAGTGGAGAAGGACAAATACGACGAAGACGAGAGAAAAGATTGTCGCAGGCCGGAGAGGTCCGGGGTCCTCATCTCCTCCCCTGGGCAGACGTTTACGTCCAGAAATCACATATCGGCGGCGTCCACACTCGCCGGGCTCTCCCCACATAAAACTCCGTAATTCGTCCGAGTCGAAGGTGGCGCAGAGGAAGGTCTGCTGTACTACGTCGTGGGACACGACACCTCTGTCCAGTCGAGACCCCGTACTGGCATGGAGGGACGCGCCCTGAAGGGTCCCGGGAACGAGTGAATAGTGGTTGTTAGTGTTACAACTGTCTGTGTCATTTTCGGTAATTCTACTTTTCGGCAGAAGGACGAGAAGGAGGGAACTAGTTTGGACCTCTTCTTGACGGAGGTGTTTCCCCTCCTGGCTACGGTCCAAATATTCTCCCTCCACGACGTCGACGGAAACCCAGGTGGAATTCCGCTCTAGTTTTTTCAAACAACAACAACAACAACAACAACGGAAAAGGAGATCCTTCTTGACATGAGACCGTCGCCGTGACAGTCATTGACCAGGAGGAGAGTCAACCATTTAGTGACCCGTACTATTCGTCGTCGAAACTTCACTCACCGCACCGTGGAGACAACTAAGAAGTCGTCGTCTACCGTCGGCACCCACTACTGCCCGTCCTCCGTCTCCCGGCTCGAAGGTCCCTACTTTCCCTGTAAAGTGCACCCTCTGTTGGCCCAAGAGAGGAACCCGCATATTAACCAGGAAGTACGCAACAAGAGTTCCCAAGAGGGTCGTGGATCTTCGCAACGAGAAGGGTCAAATTAGTCACGATTTACGTACTTTCTCAAATGTAAGATTACCTCCCTTTAGTTCCAAGGTCGTTCATATTATTGGTGTACAACACATTCTAAATTATCTGTGCACTACTGATATGATCAAGTCCTCATTGTCCATCGAAAGTCGATTACGGGCAGAATGGTTGACGAGAACCGGTGAATCGGTAAAACTTAGTAAATACAGTGATGTGATGTCTTTATCTTAAGCTCGACAGGTCTTCGAGGGTGGTAGCACAGAAGGTCAGTGATAAGACTTGAACACTACTGTAGTTAGGGACCCCAGACGACAACGTGAAATATGTCAACCTTAATACATGAGCGGACACGGACCAAAGAAAGTGAGTCGTAATACAGACACTCTAAATGGGTACAACGATGTGAAACGACACCTCTTAAAAGACTCCGGTCAAAGTCCCAGTCGTTCCTTGTACCAGTATCTTCGTCCTTTCTATCAGTAGACGGTACTCGTGCCTTCTATGACTCCTACCACATACACAACTTGTAAACAAGATCTAGAACTCGAGGTACTGCAGGCCCTATAAAGAAAAAAAGAAATTAATTTCTTTTTACAAAAAAACTTAGAAAACCGGTGTGACGTGTCGTACACGTTAAAATTGAGGGACTGGTCCCTAGCTTGGACGTGGGCGACATAACCATCGCGCCTCAGAATTGGTGGCTAGTGGTCCCTTCAGGGGTCCCTGTAAAGGATTATCATATCAGAGTCCTAGGTCGTGTAACGGAGTACATCATTAATTGGTAATTCACATGTAACCTATTTACTCGTTAAACTAAAGGATCAAAATCTTACCCGGGAACTAAGATTCACTTTCTGTGTGCAATTTCCGGAATTGTCATTTCGGAAAAACGTTGTCTTTATAAAGGGTCTCTTACAACTAGATAAAAAAAATACCTAGATAACGAAGCTAAGAAAAATTTTTCGGGAGATAAAACGATATTATTTTGTTATTTAAAGTTCTTAAAGATTTAATTTTCGATTCATTTGCAGGAGTAAAAGATAAAGTCAACAGATCTCTCCTTAGAACGTAGAATCTTGTCTTTGGACTGTCTAAATCCAAACTGAAAGTCGAGTTGGTAATTGGGTTATACACTGGAACTCGATCAGTGAAGAGAGACCCAGAGTCACAGGAGATATTTCACTCTCTTAACGTCAGTCACTCGAGAAACTAAGACGCTTAGTCCTATCTCCTACTCTTTTTCTTGACCAAAGTTGTTGTATTAGACAGAAACCGAATCGACTTTCGAAGAGACTAAGGTCGCAGTGAAAGACAGCTTCCTCGTCACTAGGACCCCTTTACATCCCATCTCCACACACACACTGTAAAAATTACTACTTGGTGCTGTCATTTTACTCAGAAAAAACCACAGACGTCTTACAATAAATTCTAAACGGGACAAAAGGCTCTCCTGACACCATTCACATTATATGTTTTTACATTATATAGTGGAGTTTGAGTACAGAACCGACCGTAAGTCGTGCTTCTGATACTGTCAATATAAAAAAAGAATATAAATACATGTAAGATGGACTAAGATTTTTCTTATAAATTTTAGCAATATCAGTTTTGGTATTTGTATTGATTTAGATTTTCGGAGATCCTATTCTAATTTTCCTGTTCTCGGTTCAAAACACAAAAATGTCAGTAACAAAATCCTTTGTATTTGACTCCCTTTGAAGGTCTCAACTCGTACCTCACATTGAGGCACCAAGGACCGTCGGTCTCGCTTATCCCTCCATTGCCCGACGGAGTAGAAGGAACACACTATTGTCGGTCCCACTAACCGACACCTGCCGTTGTCACCTCTTACGTCCGTGTCAAGCAGTCGGACGGTCCGGACAGGCTTCTCGGACGATATAATGGTTCCGTTATCGGTAGTCACTTACTATCTATTACCGATAAAATGATCAACGAACCCCCCTGAAAGTGGTCTGGTGGTGTGTTTTATTATCCTCGACTACGAATGAAAAAAGCACGAATGTACGGTCTGTGACAAGATCCGAGGAATAGATTATCATTGTGTGGTTTAGGAATTTCGTCGAGACACTCCGCCCTTGTCGCGAGACTCCGGACACCAGACTGGGCGACGTAGCGCGACGGAGAGAGTGGAGACTCTAGTACGTCTCCAAAGCGAACCGTGGTCAGTGCGTCGAGCTGAGGGTCCCAGGCTCGGGAGAGTCCTGTCTCGCAGAGCAAATTTCCTTGCCCGTCTGGAATCCGTCGGCGAAATCGGTGCGGATGGGTTGACCCGTCCAGTCGACGAACGAGTGACTCAAACCACCGAGAGGGGTGTAACGACATTCCTCCGTACAACGCTAAATTTCCTCGTCACACCCGAGGCGGATCCGTAAGAGAGGGAGTAGCGTCACAAACACTCCGGTGTAGGATGTAGGCGGTGGGCGGTGGAACAGAAGTTCCTAGAAAGCAGACGTAGTCCCCACGGCTGGCTGAGTAAGTCCTCCCACCGACGGACCCTTCGACACAACTCTTCCCCAGCGTCCGGCCCAAGTCTGCACTACTCTGTCCAAGTGCCGACTCAGCAGTGTAGACGGCACCCGTTCGTGCTTACGTACAGAAACGGTCGGTAACAGATCAAGTTCCAGTCCCGAAGGGAGACGTGGGACACCGAAGACTCTACTAAAAGGGAAATTCTCCTCTTCTCGTACCTCACCAAGTGTATTAACTGTACCAAGGAATTAAGTAACGTGTTGTTAGACAACTTAAGAGAGAAACATATTCTATGCATCATTTTTCTACTTATTCAGAATTCAGAGAAAGAGGTTTTTAAAAAAAACATCGGTGTCTGTATATTTAAATTGTTTAGTAAAGGTATGTCACTCCATTACGAATACTTCACGACACCATTCCCGTCTGTCCGTAGTGCCACGGTCACTTGGGTCTGGACTAAGTCAGGACAGATACCCGGGACACTCCCTCATACAAAGCTGTCGGTAACCCGAAGGGAGTACCGAGTCTGTCATTTCTTAGGCGGACGCCCCGTCCTCTGGACCCAAGTTAGGGACCTAGTCCTTCTAGGGGACCTCTTCCCTCACCGTTGGGTGAGGTCATAAGAACGGACCTCTTAGGGTACCTGCCTCCTCGGACCGCCCGATGTCAGGTACCTCAGTGTTTCTCACCCTGTCTGCACACTGTTGGTGCCCTCTGTCACTACCTCAGTCTTTGCAAACCCGGTCTCTCGGGGTTTACTTCAGTAAAACTTCGACTGGAAACTAAAGTCTCTCTCGAAACGGGATTAGCACAGATCCTAAAGGTGTCTCACAAAAAGGAAGAGTGACGGAACACTTCTGTCCGTAGGGTTTAGACGAGTCTCCGTCGACTCCTCTGGGTCGGACACCAGACTCTAACGTGTCACTTATTAGTTTGTTTCTGATCGTCCTGCCGTGAGGTAGAGAGAATGGGGTGCGAACGAGTCGGACGTGGACTCAGGGCCCGGAAATACTCCCCGGGACCGAGGGGTAGGAGGTGGGGCATACATCTAAAGATGGGTAAATAGGTTGAGAAGGTAAAGGGACTGTCGGCGACTGAACTCAAACGTCGTCTTTTAAGTCGCAGGAGACAAGATTTCCTGAGTCTACCGACTGGTCTTCGCCTTCACCGGAGGGAAATCCCACAGTCTACCGTGAAGACGACAGGAATAGACGAAGATCCACTTGGTCGACCGTGTCTTCGTAGAGAAGCGACGTTCTTTATCACAGAGGTTATTAGACACGAAGGGATCTCGGGGATTTGGGGGTCGAAACAATTTGGTCAGTAAAATGGTGGAACATTATCGTTAACACTCACTTGAAAAAAAAAAAGGTGGGACCCTCCTCATAATAAAGAGTAGGAATAGACGTAGATCTGAACCATCTCCGTCCATCTCAGATGTAGGTCTGAGAGGTACCGACCATGGGAAAGATTTAATAGGTCTTGTGACAACCGAAGTTCACTGTGTGTGGGTCGAACTTAGTAGTCTCCGCTTCCCTTCAGTACCCCGTGACTTGTGTTACTTTCCTTTCCACCCAGGTCGTTTGGAACCCACTTCGACCTCGAAACCTCGTCGTGCTTGTCCACAAGAGGGACCTCTGCCCGCAGAAGGAGGTCCGTCCTTCACACCGGCGGCCGTCGAAGTCCGTGGACTGCGTCTAGTCGTGGGCTGGGTCTGGGTCTTGAGTGCCGGGTCGAACGTAGAGAAGGAATAAACCCCCAGTCGGTCTAACTCGGTCTCTCCGCCCCAGACTTTTCCTTGTACCAACCGTACTCCCTTCCTTCTACGACCGGTAATGGTCCTCTGCCTTCCACGACCTGTTCGTCTTGACTTTCACAACCATGATTGGACTGACGTGGTTCTCTCCCTACTACTTCACTAAATTCGTCGCTCTCCGCACTACGCGTAAACTTTTTATTATGCATAAGTCACTCCGAGGAGAGTGGCCGAAAGGGAAGTGACTGGGAGGACTGACTGTGTGAGGCGCGGGGGAACCAGGTCGTGCTAGACCACGGGTACCCTCCGCCCTACGAGGGTCGGACGTCCGACCAAAGGTCCTGTGGAGCACGAAAAGACGAGGGTGGCCCACTCCGCATACGAGAGGTCCTCAGTGAGTACAAAGAACGGTCTGGACCTTTGCGGTCTACCTGAATACCAACATTAATATGGTAAATTCATTTATAGGGGTTTCACCTTTTTTTTTTTTTTTTCACGTGTTTTCTTTCAATAAAGATACTTTTAGTTCAAATCAAGTCCTTCTAAGTTACTGTTATCGATCTTCGTTACTGAGAAGACGTCACCCCTCTCCCAAACTGGAAAATAAGGTCTTGTCCAAGATCTCAGATTAGGGTAGATATGTTTAAGACACACAAGTCAGCGAGTCAATACAGGTCGAGAAAACGCTGGGGTACGTGACATCGGGTGGTCCGAGGAGACAGGTACCCCAAGAGGTCCGTTCTTATGACCTCATCGAACGGTAAAGGAAGAGGTCCCCTAGAAGGGCTGGGTCCCTAGTTTGGGTACAGAGAAGGTAGAGTGACACGGTGGACCCTTCGGTTTAAAATCGAGTGGTGATTGTTCGACATGTTGGGCCCCGTTCACCACCCTGGAAGGACTCCACCTCTGGGACATGACATTCTACCTTTATCACTATTGAAACAGTCCCGTAAGACTTGTGATTTTACTACATAAATGTTGTGACTCGTGTCAAGGACCGTGTATCATTCGTGAGTTTTTACTCTGGTAACAGTGTCAGTAATATCAATTGTGAGTGTCAAACTTCACTCTGTACATACAAATGTGAGAAGGTGTGACGAGTACAGTTCACCAGATTACTCTCCTACGGTAAAGGTAAGTTCTTAAATTATTTACAGAAAGACCATTATTGTCTTCATTTACAAACTGGAATCTCTATTTAATAGACAATGAATAGTTTAGTTGAACACTTTGAAATTTATTATAGTAATTACATTTTCGATGGAGACTAAGGGAAACGATGTGTCGTCTTTGATTGTGTTGTAACATTTAGTTGATATATGGTTATTTTTTTAAAATTATTGTTTCATTTAATTTTTTTCTTTTCCGACGGAGGTACTTTTACACCAAATAATCCTACTTAGACATCATATAGGAGCCTCTTCCGTTGCCGTTGGGTGAGGTCACAAGAACGGACCTCTTAGGGTCCTTGTCCCCTCGGACCACCCGACGACAGACACCCCAACGTGTCTCAGCCTGTGCTGACTCCGCTGAATCGTCATCGCCATCATGTAGGAAGAAGAGATTACACACAGGGCACACACGAATCAACGAGTCAGCACAGACTGAGACGTTGGGGTACCTAATATCGGATGGTCCGAGGAGACAGGTACCTTAAGAGGTCCGTTCTTATGACCTCACCCAACGGTACTGGAGGAGGCCCCCTAGAAGGGCTGGGTCCCTAACTTGGGTGTAGAGGACGTAACGTCCGTATAAGAAATGGGCGACTCGGTAGATCCTTTGGGGGAAGACATTATCCTCCGACAACATTTTCAATGTTTCGGTTCCTACACTTCGTCCCCTTTAAACCTTTTAGAGGTTCACGCATTCTTCGGACAACAGTCGGGATGAGTATCGAAGCGAAGGACCTAGACACAAGATCTTCGACGTTGTAAGAAAAGTAAACACGGAAAGTGTCTCCCGTCAGTTTAAATCAAGATTAATATAAATCCCGTAGACCTAGGAGTAGTCGCAAAGACCGAGACAAAATCTTGGATTTCAGACGCCGAATAAGGATTACACCTTTTACCTCATTAGGGGGTCCGGACTCTTCTCCTCGAGGTCGTAGGTCCGACGGCAATGATATCGCTCTGCGACGGAGTCTGTAGTGTTCTGAACAATATGTTCCTTTGTACTAATGTCACCTAATCTCTTTGAACGGTCCCGGAACTTCCTAAATAATGAAAAACTTAAGACTTACTCTGTATTTACACGAAAAGGGGAAAATTAAAACCTGGGGTATGCCTCTTCCACCTTTTTTTTTAGGAATTCGTTTAAGATCTTACGAATCGACGATCACGACCCAACCTACAACATAGGTTCAGTATAACGTTTCCTGTGCTTATAAACCGTCTCTGCGTCTTGTCAGTGAGGAGAGAGAGTCAGTGAGGAGAGAGAGTCAGTGAGGAGAGAGAGATGTGACGGTTGTAGTAATGACGGGACAGAGGGTCACCCTCGTCTTGCGTCGAGAACCCCCTCGGAAGACCTTCCGTGGCACCACATTACCTTTTTCGTCACGCGAGCCTCCGTACTCCGGACCTGACGCCGAAGGTGTGAATTTCGAGACACTAAAAAGTTGTCCAATGTGAGAGACTCGGAGTCACAGGAAAATACTTTATATTCTTGTCATTAAGGGTAGAGACCGAAGGGTCCACCGAGTCTACCATTTCTTAGGTGGACGGTTACGTCCTCTGCGTCTAACTAGGAACCCACCCTTCTAGGGGACTTCCTTCTTTACCGTCGGGTGAGGTCATAAGAAAGGACCCTTTAGGGTGCCTGTCTCCACGGACCACCCGATGCCAGGTACCCCAGCGTTTTCTCAACCTGTACTAACTCGTTGATTTGTGTGTGTGTGTGTGTGTGTGTGTGTGTTAAGAGTAGTGTGTGTGTGTGTGTGTGTGTGTGTGTGTGTGTGTGTTAAGAGTAGGGTCTCTCACCGAAATTCCAAATTTCATACAATTTATAGTGTATATCTTAGAGTCTATAAAAAATGTAACGACAGTTTTACCACGGTCATCGGATGAGTATACCAAGTATCGAGAACCTTAAAACGACAACTGGGATTTCCTCTGTGAATAAATTTTTTTTATTTCCACCGGAGAGTGGAATAGATAAGAGGTTTAACAAACTAAAGAGACCTATAATTACTCTATCGTACCACATCGTCAATCCTTGTTGCCTCCTTAGTCTGGCCGGCTCAAATTCAAGTGAGGAATGATCGACACTGGAACTTACTAAGTGGGTTGAAGACAACAGGAGTCAAAGGAGTAGACATAGAAAAAGAAACCTGTACTTTTGTCATGGAGTTCGTAAGGGATAGGGGAAGTGAGACAAACTAAAAGATATGCCGTAAATAGCGGTAGACGTCAGACACAAATAAAAGGTAGAAGGTGAGGTCGAGGGTCAGAATTCCCGTTTCTGAAATAATACAGAACAAATGGTGAATATGGGGAACTGCTCCTATCACTCACCATGGGATGACGACAAATAGGAAAACTGGAAACTGAAGATAAAAATTTTTTTTAAGGGGAGGACCACAGTACCGATTTAAATATATGTCATCGGCTCAATCGTTGACCCGTCTCAACAAAAGACAAACCTTTATGGACACACGAATGTCAGCCCGAAGACAAAGGACTTCGACGAATGGGCCGGAAGGTACCGTGTCAAACTGAATACTACAGTCTTCTAACTGTCCATCTTCAGACTGAGTCCCTAAGTCGTTCCTTTCTCGTCCTGAAAAGTCGGGCCGAGCAGGAGACTCCGTCCCGACCTGTCCTGAGTCTTTCCAGAACCCAAAGTTAAATAGATCCTTCCATAAATCGTTTAATAAAAATTGGCAAGCCCAAACCACGGCTAGTGGGCTCCTCAGGGGGACGGGTCTCGTAGGAGACCGAAAATAGATGAGTCGTGCTCCCTTCGGTGACTTCTGGGGTCCCAAAGGGTACCGGTGAGTCTCACTCCACCACGTCTGTCCATTTACAAGTCCGAGACTCACGGTGCCGGAAGTAATCGGGCGAGGGGGGCTTCTCCACCCCAAGTACCGGCGTTCGGCACACTTGGGGCTCTTCTCGAGAACTGAGAGGCCGGAGTAAGGAAGTCCGGGATACTTCACCAAGAAGATTCAAGGATAACCTGACTCTACTTGAATCTCCCACTCCACCCCTGACAAGGGTTTGTGCGTGGGTCCCCAACGTATGTTTTCCAACGTACACACACAAAATACCCCCCGCCTAAACACAGTAATTTAAGACCCCGCTATCTATGGAATCCAGACTTTATCCAGACCTTGGTGCCGGGATTCACCTGGACTCTGTAAAAGTATCACAAGCGTCTGAGACATCGAGACGGGGGACCGTGAGTCTCGAGAGACACCCACCCAACTCCTACCTTTACGACTTCGTCACGTGTCGACGGGTCAGAACAACCTTAAGACGTAGCGCCGAGTGAGTAGAGAATGACTCAAGCGAGAAACGTACTTGTTAATTCGGTCCGGGCAACCGTAGGTTCAGGACCGAACAGTCGTCTCCCGAACCAACTTCAAGACGTTTGTTCTGCACAGGTGCCTACACCGAAATTCCTATGTCACTTCGGCGTAGGGGTAGTTCGGACAGACAAGCAGCTCTCAGGGAAGGAAGTCAGTGTTTCGGGAGGGGTCGGTAAGGACGTGAGAGTCTGTTCCTTCGTCCCAGGTAAACTGGAAAAGTGGGGTCTCGACGTCTCACTCTCGACGTAAAGACGGAGGTCATCGTGGTTGTAGGGAGAAGAGGGCGGAGAAAGAGTCGTCGGACTGACCTCAAGAATCCCCGGAAATCTCCAGTACAGGTGCACGAAATTGATAGTGTTTTTCACAAAGACAGAACAAGAAAGTTGTTTTGAGATAACTGACATTCGAGACCTTTAGGGACCGTTCACTCTTCGGTGACGAACCGTACTCCTACAGAAACACAGAAACATCACGCATCGCCTCAGACGAAGCAGAAGGTATCCTCGGATCGTCGAAGACACGTGACAAATAGTGCACGGTCAAGACACGTCTCGTGAGACACTTTGAACGGCATAAATTAGGGAAACAAGAATAACAACAAGTCAACGATTCAGCACAGGGCGAGAAACACCGGGGTACCTGACGTCGTGCGGGACAGGGGTAGGAAGCGACAGAGGGTCTCAAACGAGTCTAAGTACAGGCACCTCAGCCACTACGACAGGTTGGTAGAGTAGGGGACGACGGGGAAGAGGAAAACGGTAGTCAGAAAAGGTCGTAGTCCCAGAAGAGGTTTTTCATTGAGAAACGTAGTCCACCGGTCTTATCATCTCGAAGTCGAAGTCGGGAAGGTTACTCATAAGTCCTGACAAAAGGAAAGTAGAGGAACGTCAGATTCCCTGAGACTTCTCAGAAGAGGTCGTAGTGTCTAGTTTCCGCAGTCAAGAGGTCGCGAGTCAGAAGAAATGCCAGGTTGAGTGTAGCCGTGTACTGATGACCTTTTTGGTATCGAAACTGAGACGTCTGGAAACAGTCGTTTCATTACAGAGACGAAAAATTATACGTGAGATCTAACCAGTATCCAAAAGAAGGTTCCTCGTTCGTAGAAAATTAAAGTGCCGACGTCAGTGACAGGAGTCACTAAAACCTCGGGTTCTTCTATTCTGAACAGTGACGGAGGTGAAAAAGAGGCGGACAAATGGTACTTCACTACCCTGGCCTACGGTACTAGAATTAAAACTATGACTCAAAGTTCGGGTGAGAAAGTGTGAAGACAAAATGGGAGTAGTTCTCTCCGAGAAATCAAGGAGAAGTGAATGACGGTAATCTCACCATAGTAAACGTATAAACTCCAACAACTACAAAGAGGGTCGTCAGAACTAAGGTCGAACACAAAGTAGGTCGGGTTGCAAAACGTACTACATAAGACGGATATCCAATTTATTCGTCCCATTGTTATATGTCGGAACAGTATGAGGAAAGGGTCAAAACTTGGACTTACAACAAGGTACAGACCAAGATTGACAACGAAGAACTGGACGTATGTCCAAAGAGTCCTCTCTCCATTCCACCAGACCATAAGGGTAGAGAGATTCTTAAAAGGTATCAACCAACACTAGGTGTCAGTCACTTCACATTTGTCACTTCGTCTCGATCTGCAGAGGACCTTAAAGGGACGAAAGAGGTATTAGGTTGTTTATAACCGTTAAACTAGAGACCAAGGAGACGGAAAAAATTTGACTCGAACATGTAGATTTTCAAGAGCCAAGTACATGATAACTTCGGATCGAACTTCCTAAAATTCGCACTGGAATAATCGTGTACTCTACTCGGGTCAACATGCCATCAATCTTGTAAGAAACCGTAACGGGAAGAAACCCTGAGCTTACTTTTGACTCGAAAAGGTCAGGACACCGGTGACGACTTAAAAGGTTTAAACGACTATAACTCACGTCGTGAAATTGAGGTAGTAGAAAATCCTAAACTTTATCGAGTCGACCTTAAGGTAGTGGAGACGATCGAAACAAGTATCATTACGAAGGATTCTAGGTGAACTGAAGTGTAAGGTCCTACAGACCGAGATGTAATCACTGGTGTGGTAACACCAATAGGTCCAGTAATTCTGGAAAGAACATATTAAGAAGACACAAAAGAACGGTGGAGAAGAATTAGAGAAACCGAATACAATCCAGGTATGGCAAAGACAGGAAATAACACGGGTAGGAACGTACTTTACAAGGGAACTATAGAGGCTAGAAGAACTTCTCTAGAGATCTGAAAGGGTAAGACAACAAAAGGAGATAAAGAAGAGTAATGCTTCCAGAAGAATAGAAAGGTACGAAAAGAGACTTTGAGACGTAAGTTAACTTATATAGCAAGGGAAAGAGAGAACGGAAAACGGAGAGAATAAAAGAGTCGATAAACATTTCGGAAGAGTTTGTCGGTGAAACGAAAGACAGTAAAGGAAAAGAACCCCCACCAAAACTAGTGACGGAGGATATGTCACAGTACTTGGAGGCATGTATCAAGAAGTCCGTCAGACCGATGGTTCAGATTACGGAACTTAGATAAGTAGTGCAGGTGCCATATTAGTATTCCTGAGACTAAATCCAGTAGGGACTTACAGGATCACTAAAAGGGCTGGAGGAAGTTAAATTCGGACTTAAAACGTGATTCTCAAATTAGGAATAGGACACCATTTGCTGTCACAAGGGTAAAACTTCTCCTCCTTCGACCCCAAGTCTCTTTATAGTACTCACTAGTCCAGATTTTAAGTTCACATCCTAGGACATCGTTTCCCCGAGGGTCGCTCGACGGTCGTCCTGGCCCGGCCCCGGAAGGGACTTCGGCTCGGGGCACCTGTCTACCCCAAATCCCCACCTCTCCCTTGAGGTCTACCTCGACGACCCTAGGTCTCAGACTCCTTCGTATCCGTGAATACTGGAGAGGGGTTTTAGGAGACTGAGTCAGACAGTAGACTCTACGTTTGTTAGGGGACCTCGTCTCAAGAAGAGTTCAGTAGACTCGTGGTAACCAAAAGTCACGGGAGACTCAATCCTAATATCTGAACGGAAGAGAAGGTCGGACCGATAAGAGGCAGTCTCAGGTGTGCCAGTAAAGGGCAGTCACTGGTGTCCGAAGTCAGAGGCAGGGGAGGTCACACGGAAGATGTGTCCAGTGGGGTGGAACTCACCGTGTGTGTCAATTAGTCCCTGAGGGTCTCCGAGTCGAAACAGAGGTCCTAGGCTAGTCAGGGAGTCCCGTCTGCTCGGACCGAAGTCGGACGGAGGGTTCGAGGCAGGAGGGAGGGACCTGGTAGACACGAGGGGCGGCGGGGAGACGAGAATAAGAGGGGTGGACCGTTCGTGGATGACTAGGAAAGACTTCCCAGGGAAGAGTGTGAGCAGTGGGACCTAGCATTAATAAGTAATCGAAGGACTCTTACTCTTGGTGTAGAATTCGTAGAGGTACAGGAGACATGGATGGTATTATGGACCGTGTATGATATTTATAAAAACTTTCTTGCTCACTTCAAAACTGAGACTGCCCTCCACTCCCACCTTCCAGTCGGTGTACCAGTCATCTTCCGGAGGGACACAGGTGCCGCTGGAGTGTCACGTGCAGAGCAACTACAAGGCAGACACAAACCAGTTTACGTCAACGACGGAGTTCTTTTCGGACACCAGGGGGGGGTCATAGAGTGCACAAGATGAGAAAAAAAAAAAAAAAAAAATTCTCTTGAGTCTTCTCACGAAGTGTCCGACGGAGAAATCTCTTCAGGAAATCCTAATTTCAGATGTTCTAATGAAGGATATAGTCAGTCCGGAGGAACCAACTTTCAATCTGTGATAAGTTTTTTATGGACGGCACTGGAAAGACGGAGGAGGGAACGGACCGACCAGAGCCGTAGCGAACAAAGAGTCCGTTCGAGAGAGGAGTTCTCCCGTTCAACCGTGGCCCTCGGGGTCCACATCGCTGAAGGCACCTTTCCCTCGGAACAAGGACCGCTGTGACAGGACAGGACGAAACGACCAGCGACCACCGGGTCTACCTCTAAAACTGAAAAATAAAAAAACTCATGGATGAAAGATAAGTCATGTGGTTATCCGGAGGAAACGTTTAGTAGGATAAATAAAGAGTATCGTTGGGAAACTCCCTACCCATAGTAAGAGTGGTGAATTTTCTACACTCTAAATTCCATTTCTCTCCAATTCTTAAATTCCAATATGCGGTCAATCCAAGGAAGACAGACTTGGGTCGACCGTGCATACATTTACAATTTAGTTCCGAAACAAGATCTACACTGGAACCGGGGCCAAAGCGTCACACGACTAGGCGACAAGTCAGATAAGACACGACATTCAACTCTGTAAACACATAGGAGTGTAAAGAAAACTTGGGTCTTTGTAACCAGTCGGGGTCTACAGAAATGTGTGCACAAGTGGGAGTCCAGGTGACGGAAAACCCAGGACACTTCAGAGACTATTCGTAACCAGGGTCAATGTTCGGGAAGTACTACGTAGACTAGACCGTTCTGTCACCGGTTCCGAGCTAAAAATAGACGCGGGGTCAGCAGCCGGGGAACCAACGTAAGGCACGTCCCGTCGAGTCGACGACGACTCACGGACCCTCCACCATCGGACGCCCACTCCGAGGTCCCCACCTGCCGCACAAGTGAGCCGCAGACGAGGTGCGACTCAAGGAAGGTGCGCGACCCCCACATCATCATCAGTCCGTCTGTACAAAAGGTACGAAAGGGCCCCGAACGTAGATCAAAGCGTTTGTTCGTTTATTTCTTTGCAAGTCGATCTCTACTCGTGTTTCCACTCTTGCTTTGTCCCACGACAACTCGATGTCACTAAATCTCACCCCTCCCCTCTCCTCCCGTATCTCAGTCCTCAATCTGGGTCGAATCTGACCGCCCACCCACTACCAGGGACACGTCTCCACCGAAGACTCGACTCTGGACTTGGGTCTCCTCCGTCGGTGTGGATCCTCGTGGGTTCCCTCTTCGCCCTCCGACTCACTAGCGGGGCCCGTCTCTGGATCCAACCTTTGTTCGAGGAAGTCAGACTCTTACCCCCATCCCCCCGTTACACCGGTCGGACCGTTTTCATGGCACTCTCACCATCCTTCACTCCCCCTGCGCCACCCCTCGTTCACTGTACCCGAGAGCCCCCGACTCTCTTTCTCGGCCGCAGTGAGTTCTCCACTGTCCCTCCCCACCTGCAAAGGGAGACAGAGCCGACGCCACACCCCTGACCTGGCCCACGTCTTCCCGACTTCGTTCCTGCAAGCCCACACTCACCGGCCCGCTCCATGCAATGCGACAAACTCAGTGACCGTAATAGTGTCTGGACCGTGTCCTAGACCGAAACCTAAAAGAGGATTTCTGTCACCACACGGTTATTATTGGGGTACATGCCTCGTGAGTCGTCTCGGTCAGTGTGACGCAAAGGGTAGTTCAGGAGTGTCCGAGGGTTTTGGGAGTTTTCGACACAAAAACAAACAAACAAACAAACAAAAAAAATAATGATTTCGGTCGAAAATACCTCCTCCTCCATCTCACCTCTCTTGGTTCTAAGACTGGTCCCCGATCTTCCCCTTCCCTTGTCCTCCCGGACTGACGGTCCGTGGGTCGAGGGACTTCGTTGGGCCCTCTGAACCCCCCGTGCACCTTCCGGAGACCGCAAACCGTCTCACTGAAACTCCACCGACCACTTCTCGGACGTAAGCCTCCTGGGTAGTTTCCCGTCGGGAGTGACCCATGTGGGGGCTCCACTTACGACGTCCACTGCGACCACGAGAGCCGACGAGGGGGCCCAAGGTCTGTCCGCCAGCCTATCTGGGGATGGCGTCTGACGTCGAGTCCCTGAGTAAAGAGAGGTAAAACAAATAGACAACTTCAGATCAACTGAATGTCACTACACAATTGAGGACGGCGCATCGTCTCACTAAGCCAACGTACACATATATATATATATAAGAAAAAGCATAAACGGTAACACCAAGTAGAGTCCAATAGCTTATATCAAGGGACACGATATGTTCATCCTGGAACAACGAATAAGTAGAGTGTGTATTTTCAAATATAGACGATTAGGGTCTGAGGGTCCGGAGGGCGGGGGGTGGGCGGTCGTCGACGTCCAGACAAGAGATACAGGCACTCGGATAAAGCCAAAGTCTCCATTTAGACGTACACAGCATAGAACCTAAGGTACATATTCACAATAGTATGCCACAGAAAAGAGAGACTGAATAACGTGAATCGGACTATTAGAGATCCAGGCAGGTACAACGACGTCTACTATGGTAAAGTGAGAAGAGACACCGACTCATTATAGGACAACGTGCCCACACGGTGCAGAAGGGGTGAGTGGACAACTACCTGCACAGCCAACAATGCTCCAGAGCCGATGACACTAATCACGATGACATGTGTACGTCTACGAGCACAGAAGAACTTAAGATCAACACAGGTCTATATGTAGGTTCTCACACTATCGACCCAGTAAAACGACAAGTTAACGATTCAACACAGATTCAGACACTGGGGTACCTGACGTCGCACGGTCGGAAGAGACAGGAGGTAGCGGACCTCAAACGAGTTCAAGTACAGCTCTCCCAGTCACTACGGTAGGTTGGTAGAGTAGGAGACGACGGGAGAAGAAAACGGAAGTTAGAAAGGGTCGTAGTCCCAGAAAAGGTCACTCAGCCGAGAAGTGTAGTCCACCGGTTTCGTAACCACGAAGTCGAAGTCATAGTCAGGAAGGTTACTTATAAGTCCCAACTAAAGGAAATCCTAACCGATCAAACTAGAAGAACGACAGGTTCCCTGAGAGTTCTCAGAAGAGGTCGTAGTGTCAAACTTTCGTAGTTAAGAAGGTACGAGTCGGAAGAAATACCAGGTTGAGAGTGTAGGCATCCACTGAGGACCTTTTTGGTATCGAAACTGATATGCTTGGAAACAGTCGTTTTCCCGCAGAATGAACGGTTGAGCTAAAAATGAAAAGACTCTTTGGAGGTATTGACAAGAGGTAACACCGACGTAGTCGAAGGTAAGGGTGGTTGTCACATCCGCTCAAGTTTTGACTCCTGAAGAACTTCCTCTTAAACAGTTATAGGAATTGATTCTAACAGTCCTTTTCAGGACTTCAGTTTTAATTTTGGGATGTGGAAGGGGATGCAGTTAGAAGTCGACTTCACTAGAATCCTTTAGACAGGACTGGACACAGGAGCTGGGGTCCATCCGTCAGACCACCCTGAGAAAGGACAGGGGCAACGGATTGGACCCAAGGAGACAGAGACAGTGTGTGTGTGGCCCCTTGGACCTGTCCAACCCCGTCGAGTCCTCGCGGTCCCGTCACACAAGACAGGACTTGTAGGTGGGACCCTGTTCTTCCTAGGGTCTACGCCACACAAAGGGAGGACAAGAACCTCAGAAAGGTACCGGGGTTCGGTAGTAGTCCTAAAGGACCCCCGACCCTATAAGACACCCGGGGAGTGGTCCCAGATCACGGCGAGGACATAGGACCTGAATTGTAACTACTGTCGACAACCTCGGGTCTAGACCAGATGTCGATAAATATAGAGATCCTTGACAAAACCAAACCAAAAACGAAAGGGGAGAATAAGGAGGAACTCTCCTAACTACGACGAAAATCAAGAGAGGGTCGTCCGTTGACATCGTTTTAGACCTCCGATAGTAACCGGTCCGACGTATAGTCAAGCACGACGTTAAGATCCTTAACGGCAGAATTAAACGATCAGTTTACGAGGACGTAGTCGTCACCACCATCGACGGTCACCCAGACTCAAAATACACCACTCTAAAAACCAAAACAAAGGGGGGGGGGTGGAGGCTACTCTTGATGACAAACGATCTCGACTCTAGTAGTTTTGGTAAAGTTAATCCTGAAACACACTCTTACATTAATGTGGAGGGTTTCTACGTCTGGGTCGGATTCTTTCACTCCCATTTTTTATCTAAGCCATCCTCTTACTAATGATCATGTTCCCTCGGACTTACCGTCGAGGGAATAAAAATCACTATAATATGTTTAGTTTATTTTAGGATAAGGGAACATAAAATAAACTCGATTCATAAGAACAGGTTTTACTTTTAGTCTACAAAAAGGAAAAGTAAAAAAAAGGGGGTTTCGTTTACCAATGCTTGTGAAGGAGTTATATTAAATGACCTCGGAAAAAATAAAAATTAAGGATTTTCTTGTAAATGTAACGAAAGAAAATACGGGCGTCATTGAAAACTAGTTTTGTACTGAGGTGAGGGAACAAATTACAACTCGTATACCTAATTTCCGAAGAAAATTAGAATTTATGTCTAATACCGAGAGAGAGGGAAATTCGTTTGGCGGTATTTTGGGACCGGGAAGAGGTCTAAAGAAGTAATTTCGAGAGATAATAATGTCACAAACGCCTACCGTGAGTAATTTACTAACAATACGTGTTACCGGTGAACTAACATTAATAAATCGACCGTTAGTCAATAACGCCGTTAAACCACCATATTAATTTTCCCTCGCACAAACATGGACGGTCGCAGAGACTCTGTAAGTCGGGACCTAGCCCTTCGCGACTTAGATTTGTGTGCTTGTCCTTCGTAATCCGAGAGGACACTTACCTTCGAAAAGAAGGCAAGAAGGGGTAAGACCAAGAACCGGAGAAAACAAGGTGTTCCGTCTACTTGTTAGTACTGTTTTATTTTACACGAATTCTTAAAGACACGACACTTGTGGACTTAGTCATTTGTGTAAGTCATTACTTACAAAGGGGTACACGACTCTTTACGATTTACCTATCTTCATATAATTATATTAAGACGAAAATAAAAATTTTCTTCGAAGGGGGGGGTGAGATATTCAAAGTGGTAAAGAAGGAACTAAACTCTACGGTGATTGTTTGTCAACCGTCTCTTTTATTCACCGAAAGTAATTGTCAGTCGACCCTTCGTAATTAGTGAATATTAGTGAACTTCTTCAATAAGTGTCACACTAGAGGTTCAATTCTTCCCGGGGACATAATAAGTCTTGAGAGACTCAACACAGTTTCGGGATTAGGATTGGTCGGATCGTTTCTCCTTTAAAGGACCGAATATCTCAACCTTGCAATAACCTTGTCTCGTATCCTAATTTTCCTTCTCGACGTCCTTGGCCCGAGTCCCAACCCTTGACCCAAAGTCAGGGAGACTCTGAAAGAGAGGTAGAGAGTCGGACTCCTACCCGAAGGTCGAAGAGGGACACCGTCCTTGGTACCGGGAGTCATCGAGGTCTAAAGGGTTGAAGGTTCGACTCGTTGAGGTCACCTTTCGTCGTACACAGAAGGTAGTAAACATTTCGTCAGTCAGAGTCCCTTCCTAAGATTAACCAGGATGGGACTCAGTATGTGGGTGGGGGACCTGGTTAACGACAACGGCTCCTTTACCGTCGTACACTAACCGACTCGGACCTAGTACACAATGGGGACCCACTCGACACCAATTGTTAGGACAGTCTCTGTAGTCACACAGGGGTGTCCACTATGGGTCACTGATTCTTTTTGTTTCTAATAAAATCTTCCACTTATACTTTTAGACTTCCTAGGTTCGAAAAGAGATGTACAAAAGGAGTTCATACCCAGAGGTAGAAAGAAAATCTTTATAAGGTCGAAACACTCTGACGCAACAGATTCACAGCCTCAAAGTCTACTGACAGGGTGGAATGGACATCAGTAAGAACTCGGGATCTGACGTGATCACACTAGACACCCGTCCCGGGACTTCTCTTCCCTGTCCGTGTCTACTCTCCGCAGACGAGACCACCGTTCCGGTGGTGGCGACGCAACGGTGCCCACGGAGTCCAAGGTCCCAAAGTCCCTCGTGTCAAAAGTTGATGGAACAACATAAGTTGGTGAATGGTGTTGAGGTCTACTACTTTAAAAGGTAAAGAGAGGACCAAATCAAGGTATAAACTTAGACACTCGTGTTTCCGTTTTGTTCAGACGTTTTATCGTGTGAAATTATCTTTTTTTTTAGAAATTTCCTTTTGGACTTAACTTTTAAAAATTTTTTCACAGGGAGGATGGGAGCAGAGAGCGGAGGGGCGAGGTTTGGACTAGTTTAGTCAGAATGAATACCCCTTTCACACTTAGTGGGATAAATAATTTGTTTATTCCTTCTATCAACTTTACCCGTTGGAGTATGAATTTATTTCATTTAAGAGTTAAAGGATAAATAGAATTAGTCACGCATAAAAAAAAAACAATACATAAATAAACACGTTGACGCTATAAATTCGACTCCCATTGTAGTTGGTGGTTACCCTGTGATGGACTTGAGCCTCCTTCCCGCCGTCGAAGAAAGTCCGCTCATTCGTACATACATAAATGTGTGCGTGAAAAAATCAAACACCTACAACCTGCGACGATCTCTTCAAAGAACCCTTAGATTAGAAGAGTTACCGTTCGAGCTCGTAGCGGAAACGGTCGTCAAATCAAGTATACCTGAACTACGGTTGAAAGAAAAGTGTATACACTTTATTGTCAAACCGCGTATCGTTTGTTTTGTCACTGTTGTATCTCTTCTGACCCACGAGAAAATTCTTCCCTTTGCCCGTCTAAGTCTTGACAAAAAAAAAAGAAATCCACTTGGTTCAAATTTAATTTACAACGCGCTCTACTGTCATAAATACACTGAGAGTTCTTCAGTTTCCGGTACCGTTATTTCATAAAAGTAAAATATCTCAAAAAGAACCTTTCCGACGCGTCGCATACTGTCGTCTCACGGATTTGGGGTCTCCGACTACGGTCGGGTCTTAGGTCGGTAGTGCTTCAATGAAGGTTTCGGGTCTATAAAGAGCCAAGGAAGAGAACCTTGGCTCGTAGAGACTTAGTCAGGTTCAGGTGGGCGAGTCTTAGTGGAAAGAGTCGGGTCCCAAAGCTCAGACTTCGTGGCCCATTCCGCACAGGGAGGACCTTCGTTTCCTTTTCGACAACTTGTCGTCAACAAAGTCTACTCAGTGTTTGGGTGTCTCTCGTCTAGGTTTACCTATTAAAGAAGAGGTCGTTTTAAACAAAGAACTTAATAAAAGATCGGTCTCTTTCAGTCCCCTCCGGTCGGTCACCGTGTCACCGGTAACGACATACGCACCGGCGGACCAGGGAACCAGTCAAAAACTTTTGGGTCGATTGGAGGAAGGTTGTTTGTCGGGGGAGGGGTCGGGAAAGGAGAGTCCCGACACACGGAGATGGCCTAATCCTTTAAGCTGTCGTTTTCCCGGGGACACGAGTCCGAAAGGTACGAAGACGTCGCGGTCCCAGTCATTCTCCGGGGCAGTAGACACGAAAAGACGAAGAGGTCGAAGTGGGTTTGCCCTGACCCTTAGGGACGGAAGAGACGTCCGACGCAGAGATGTCTTCTGGAGACTTTCGGGACGAGTGGTCCTCAACTTTAGGTCCGAGGAGTCACTTAAAGGTAGTGTCCCGGGACGGTTCAGTGTGTTTAGGCAGTTTCCTCCGAACGGGTCTACTCTTGGTACCCGGTCAGGTGAGCCACTGTCGAGTCGTCGGTCGGGGTCCACGACCGACCGGTCCGTGGGGGTGAACGGGTGGGGTAGTACTCCACAACGCCAGTGGACGACCGCACAGCTGTCTCTCGTCTTCCAGGGGGAGTGTTGTCTGGTAGTCTCGGTCACGGTCTTCACATTTGTTCAGCGTTTAATGAGGATTACGAAGAACCGATGTGACGAGAGTCAGAAATCAATACCTTTTTTTATAAGGGAGATTAGAGAAAATAAACATCTTATATCATCAGTCAGAAGAACACGCGGACATTTAGAGTGAGAATGAGTTGTTCGTAAAGGATTCGAACACGAGACCCGTCTCAGGACCTTCGATGATGGACTCCTGTCCGTCACTCTCAGGATCACTTTTTGCCACGTCCCAAAGTCAAACCCTACTACTCTTCCAAGGCCTCTACCATCACCACTGCCAACATGTTGGTACGTTTTATGAATTACAGTGAAATTTTACCGAGTGTACCATCGAAAACAATGTACATGACATGACAATATTTTTTTTAATAAACGACATGTAATGTTCAAAGGTATAGCAACAACAAGTCAGTGATTCAGTACAGACTGAGAAACACTAGGTAACCCGACGTCGTGAGGGCCGAAGGGGCAGGAGGTGACAGAGGGTCTCAAACGAACTCAAGTACACGTAACTCAGTGACTACGAAAGGTTGTTGGAGTAGGAGACGGTGGGAGAAAAGAAGAACAGAAGTCAGAAAGGGTCGTAGTACCAGAAAAGGTCACTCACACGAGAAGGGTGGTCGACCGGTTTCATAATCTCGAAGTCGAAATCGTAACTCCGAAAGTTTGACACCACAACCTCTTCTGACAAGTCTCAGGGAACCTGTCGTTCCTCTAGTTTCCTCAGTTAGGATGTCCTTTAGTTGGGACTTATAAGTAACGTTCCTGACTACGATTTCAAAAGTATGTATAACATAGCTTTATGCACACACACTGAGTGGTGTCTTTGGATCTTAACGTACAGAACATAAAGTGTATCGTTCATGACTCCAGTACTAAGGTGACTAAAGAGGATAACAGTCTTATGAAATGGTCCAGAATCAATTATTTATTAATAGGAGATTTTGTCCTTATTTTTGGCTCAGAGTCGATTACTCGGCATTTGTGCGAGGACTCAATCCGGAGCCTGAAGTGCAGGTATGATGTCACGGGCTTATACTGGTCTCGAGACAACTCGGACCTCTTGTCTCTAAGTCTAGGACAAGACCTCAGGCGCCTTTACCTCCGTCCAGACGCGTTCACCGGACGTCCGAGGCCGGACACAGAAACCGGCCACCACACTGTCCCAGTCACCAGAGGAGAGACGTCCGACGGTGCAGAAGTAGACGTTTTACCCTTACTTCTGCGGGTGGAACGCCCCAACGGTCCGGTTTGTGTGTCTGTAGAGACTCCGAAAATACCGTCAGAGTCCTGGCATTGTGCCGCCTACAGGCTCGGTCTGAGGTCACTCGGCAAGTAGGATGCCACACCCTCGGACGCTCGGTGGAGGACTTTGGAGGAGAGGAGGAGGACGACGGGCCCAGGGGAGAGCCCAGTGAGAGATCTGACCAAAGGTGGGACGACCGGAAACGTGACCCGACCTGTCAACTACTATACTTATATCACCACAACACACTCTCCTTTGCCGGGTGGGACTCGGGGTCCGGTCCACGGTCGTCGTCGACACCCTTGTGCCTCTACGAGTCACCGGTCGCAAGCCCGGAGAGCGACAGAGTCTTGGGCTCCGGGTAGTAATAGAGCGAAGAGTCTGGGTGGTGGAAAGGGGACCCAATCTGAGAGAAAGGGAACTAGGGGAAACCAAACTGGAGACACAGGGAGTCAGATCTCGGTCGTCGTTTCTTTCGACACAGAAAGACCGGGGTCGTCCGGCGGGAGGGGTTCCAGACTTTTCGACACAGACCTCTGACAGTGGGAGGGAAGGGAGACCTAGACACGACGAGGAGACCGAGGTCCCCTGTCGGACCGGAACGTCACCCGGAGTGGTTCTCGAGTGTAGGTCGAACCACCTTCCAAGGAAACTAACCACCATCAAAGGGTCGGAGGGTTATTACAGGAAAATGTAGAACATTTGTACGAAGGTACTCAATTACGGTTGATTATCGATTCCGGTCACGACGAGTTGGGAAGATAATAAAAAACTTGGAAAAATAACTCTTAATACATTAAAAATATGTTAATTTAGAACCAATACATATTTAGAATCCACATGGTGAGTTCCTTAAAAATAGTAGACATGTGGACACGTTTATGGTGGGTTCAACTCCAAGTCTTGTAAAGGTCAACGAGGTCTTACAGGGAGGTTGGGAGAGGTCGGTCGGCGGACTCCACTGATTAGGCTGGTCGGTGGAATGAAACCCAAGAGTCGAAAAAAGGTGGACACGGATGGGAAGTCCGAAAGAGAGGAAGGACCAAGTGAACAACCACAAGTCCGAGAATTCGACACAGGATGAGAACCGCTGGGGCACCTGACGTCGTGCGGTCCGAGGAGACAGGAGGAGACAGAGGGTCTCAAACGAGGTAAGTACAGGTGACTCAGTCACTACGGTAGGTCGGTGGAGTAGGAGACAGCAGGGGAAGAGGAGGACGGGAGTTAGAAAGGGTCGTAGTCCCAGAAAAGGTCACTCAGTCGAGAAGTGTAGTCCACCGGTTTCATAACTTCGAAGTCGTAGTCAGGAAGGTCACTTATAAGTCCCAACTAAAGGAGATCCTAACTGACCAAACTTGAGGAACGACAGGTTCCCTGAGAGTTCCCAGAAGAGATTGTGGTGTCAAGCTTTCGTAGTTAAGAAGTCTCGAGTCAGAAATACCAGGTCGAGAGTGTTGGAGGAATTATAGTAAATTCTTAAGTTTTAATTGATGACGGAGACTACTGAAGGGACCACCGAGTCTACCATTTCACAGACAGATGTCACGCTCTCTGGGCCCAAGTCAGGGACCCAACCCTTCTAGGGGACCTCTTCCTTTACCGTTAGGTGAGGTCAGATAACGGACCTTTTAGGGTACCTGTCTCCTCGGACCTTCCGATGTCAGGTACCCCAGCGTTTCTCAGCCTGTGCTGACTCGCTGAAGTGAAATGAAGTGAGACTACTGGTCTCTCTTTCGTCTCTAGTAGAATCTTTAAGAAGAGGACGCGAGGGGAGGGTGTGTGTAAGGCATGTGGGAGACGGGGCAGGGACATGGACAGAAGGAGGAAAGACCAGTCCGTACGAGTTGGGGTCTTAGACCTTCTCTTCTTCCTGTCGGCGGCGGGGGGAGGGGGCTGGGGGACCCCGGACTCAGGACAAAGAGACCGCGAGTCGGGAGCGTCACCTGACAAAAGATTCGGTTCATTCTGACACCAAGAATCCCAGCCGGTCACGGGTGACTCGAGGGGTGCACGTCTACGGTCGAAAAGCAAAAGACAACCTCGTCGCACAAAGAAAGGGGACGAATACAAAACACAAAAGAACCCCCACTCTTCACGTAAACTACTCCTGACCACTGTAACGTGCGGCGAAAGTCGTGCAATGGCAACAGGTAGAACTCCTTATGTTACCCTAATAAAATGTCCTCCGTGTACCTTTGGGGGTAAAGTCGTACGGGACGGTATGAGTTTAGGAGCATAAATTTTCATAAATCAAACAAATAAGATATGTCATTCCTATAGACGTTCTTCGATAATAAAATAACTGTAACTTCGGTTTGTCCTTTGGTCTCCTAGGTGTCTACAATAGACCAAATTCTGTCACGCAAGAGATGTCTGACCGACACGTCGGTCAGCCCAATCTGAGGTGTCTTCCTGACTTCCTCGTATAACACCTGTGTCACAAATAAGGAACCCGAAACGTCCGGAGGACTGCAAGGGTCTCAAGGTTCCCGATCTCTCTCTCTCCGAATCTCTCTCTTCCACTTCTACTTTGGTCGTTCCTTCTTAGTTCTATCTCACGTAGTAATAGTACTTTTATTCAATATTATCAGAAACGATACCTCGTCTTAAACGACACCAAGTTGTCAATATAAATTAGTAAACACTATAGTATACGTGTCATAACCTGTTTCACGTCAAGTGCCGGATTTCCCTTCCACTATACGGTTTTTCCAAGTCAGGAGTTTTGACAGAGAAGGTCGTAAAAATAGGTACCGAATCCAACCCTACTGTAACCATGTGGGTGGTTTACGTACCCACTACGATTCGGGCCCTTCTTGTGACTTCAGTCCTAGACTCCTATAGTACTGTCTGCACTCCGACGTCGATGTCACGACTTTGTGTCTTCCTTGCTCACATTCAGGAATTTAGAATTTTTTTCTTCAAAGGGGTTCGTATCCTACCCTCTCCACGTTATTCACCGTGGGTACCTTTCTCTAAAAGTCACGAGTCCTCGCGTCACGCTCACTTCGTCGCACCCCCCGTACCGTCTACTGTCTACCGAAGACGTGGTACTTCGAGCAGTGACCTTGGCTTACGGTCGTGGATGTGGATTTCTTCGGCTCCCAACACCTCCTGGCCCCAGCTCCTGGCACAATAGCCCTCGTAGGAGTCTATCTTCGTACTCGCCAATCCGCTTCCTCCTCCCTTGTCTGCTACGGACCAGGGGGCGGGGGCCTGTGGGGTGCCGACAGGGGCGACACACACCCCCGTCCACACCGAACACGGGGTCCCCGGTTCGGTCCTCATCTCTCTTAATGTCTCTTCCCAGAGATCCAACAGTCCCTCCTACCTCATCCACCCGAGCACGGGCACGTCTCCCCTACCTGGCAGGCACACGTCACTTGGTGTCAGGTCCGAGGCCCAGTGACTGGACCCGACCCTACGGGCCCTTGCCCCGTCCCTAGGAGAACCTAGAACTGTACACCTGTCTCAATTCCTCGCGGCCCACTACCTTCCGAGCCTCCATCTGTGCGTACCCCACTCCACTCCCCACCCTTTAGTACTCTCCCTTCAAACGTAACTATTCCCCCGCCCCCCCCGCCCGTTGTCCTTCGGGGTCCGACCTCTCCGTCGGTCCAAGGGACGACGTCTGGAAGACGGCACGCGACGCCTCCCAAAATACCACCATTTTGGAGCCATTCCACGCACTAGGATTCCCGTCGACCCACGACTTCAGGAACCTGTGACTCGAGGGTAGACCAGAGTATGTCCGTCCGCCCACCGCCTGTGGGGCTGGGGCGTCGACGAGACGGTCAACCACCTCTCAGTCTACGGGTCTGGTGTGGAGAGTCATCGGTGAGGACGACGTCTCCCCGTTCAAGGGCTGAGCTCCCCTCTCCACGGAGGCACCCTGTCCTGTTTGAGTCGAGTGAGAAGGTCGGCGTCGGCGCACACCGGGGCCCTCAAAGATGAGTGGTATTGGGAGACTTGAGGGACGTCGAAAGTCGAGAGTGAGACCACCGGTGGGAAGATTGTCGGGACCCATGGACAACAGGCAAAACGGTAACAAGTGTTCACACCGTACCGTACACGCGAGTCAGTGTAGACTGAGGAAGCGCGGGGGTACCTGCCATCGGCGGTCCGAGGAGACTGGTACCCTAAAGGGTCCGTTCGTAGTCAACGGTAAAGGAAGAGGTCCTCTAGAGCGGGTGGGTCTCCAGCTTGGGCCCGGACAAACAGAGGACGTGAGCTCTTGAGAAGGAATCAAGGTTGGTGGAGTGTGAGAAGTAGACCGAATCAAATCGAAGAGTGCAAGTGGGAAGTAAAAGGGAATTGACTTGTTGTCTCGTACTCCACCAACCTGCCGTAGGGGCTGAGTTACCTGTACTCAGACTCGTTCGAGACCCTCAACCACTACCTGTCCCTTCGGACCGCACGGCGTCAGGGACCCCAGCGGTTCTCAACCTGTGTTGACTCGCTGACTTACCTTGACTTGCTCGTGGTCGCTCTACGTCCGACGTGTGCCGTCTGCGACGTGACAGTCCTGCATTGCGACGGACGCTCAGGTTGGGACACATAGTGTGGCCACGAAGGTCCGCTAAGCGTGTACCGCCAGGACTCTACGCTCAGGCAGTCCCGGAGGAGGGACGGGCGCCTGTTCCGACTCACTACCCTCGTGTAAAAGTGTTCTTACCTCTCATCGGGTAAAACACTCTCGTCTTCGACGACCTTCCTCCTACAATAGTGAGAAAATTGATTTCTTTGAAAGTGTCCCTTTCCCGAACCGTAGCCGTTCCGGTTCAATTTGTCCTATGCCGGAGGACAGGGTCGCAAAGGGGGCGGCGTGGGGATAGGAGTGGGCCCGCACGCACCCAGTGAAGGATTAGACACTTACCCGAGCGACTGGACCCCCGTCCCCACTCTCCCCCTCAAGACGAACGTATCTAAGTGGCTCCCTTCAGTCAGACGCTCGAAGGGTTCCCACTCTCGTACACAGGAGAAGGAGGGGGAGGGGGAGGTACTCTGTCGGTGTCTGAGGGACGATGTCGGTTTCAGACGGTGGCGACGTAGACCCCCGAGGAACACCGGCCCACACGGGACCGGAAGGGACTCCTACCGCCTCCGGACCGAGAGACAGGAGAGGGCGGGTCTGGTCACGGAGACTTTCCCACAAACTCCCGACGGTCTTCCTGACCCTACGGGCCCCTCTGGAGACATTGAGGAGTGGCCTGAGGACTGGAAACTACTAGAGTAAAGGTATCCCCAGGGTTTGGGGCAGGAGAACCCAGAGATGGGTCAAAATCATTTCTTAGGTCTCTCGAAATGTCCGATCAAGAAATTCTGACCCAATGGTCAGGAGGATTTCGATCTTTCCTTTTATTTCAATGATGAGTTTAACTTGTTTTTCGGTATCCTGAAAGGATTGTAGGAAAGGTCACACCGGGACCACCGAGTCTGCCATTTCTTAGACGGACGTTACGTCTGAACCCAAGTTAGGGACCCAGCCCTTTCAGGGGACCTCTTCCCTTACCGTTGGGTGAGGTCATGGGAACGAACCTCTTAGGGCACCTGTCTCCTCGGACTGCCGACGTCAGGTACCCCAGTGTTTCTCAGTCTATGCTGACTGACTGGTTGTGAGATAAAGAATACAAGTATTAATAAGTTCGAGACTCAAAAAGATAGTGGACTAAAAGGCATCAGAAGTGGGGCAGCATGGACCTATATATGGACGAGACAGAATTACGTCCAACGTATCTCGTACGAAGAGGGAGGTCTGTGACTCGTCTAGTCACCGAATTAAAAAGAAAGTATACACCAGACACTCAGTAGTAGTGCCCCGGCGAAACCGGGAATTCCGACTATAACAAGGGGACTTCAGAGACGGTCACAAGGTCCGACAACATACATAAGTGTCCAAAGGGTCCACCGAGTCACGATCACATCCTCTGTATCCTCTGTGTCTAGACTAGGGACCCAGCCCTTCTAGGGGACCTCTTCCCGCGTCGTTGGGTGAGGTCATAAGAACGGACCTCTCAGGGTACCTGTCCCCTCGGACCGCCCGATGTCAGGCACCTCAGTGTATCTCAACCCGTGCTGATTTTGCTGAAACGTGAACGCATATATACAAGTGACGATAATGTCGTTTTTATCAAAAGTCCTCGGGTCTAATACTAAAAAGTTATTATATCTCGGGAAACACCTATATTTGCGAAATACGTTTAACCTTGCTTCATCATTTTGGCGTCAGAAACCGAGATGAACGACGACATGTTTCTCCAACTCGGAGTCGGTAGTCCACCTGAACTTAGGAGAAACCGCTAAGTCATAAAGAGACGTAGAGTTCAGTTATCTCGGGAGTAAATTTCTCATTTCTTCGGTTCTAGATTCGGGTCAGAAACCACACAAACACCAGTTTAGTTCTGAGCTAAGGTTTAGAGATAGGTCATCAAAAAAAGAGGTAAGCTACAAATGAGGGAGAAAAATCGATGAAAGGATCTTCATTCCGTCACCAGAGGTTCGTCTGTAAAGATTTTTGAACTAAGGTCGTAGGGGGTCAATCTCTCCTAGGATTTTGACGTCGAGAGGTCCGTGTGTTAGTTCCTAACATCAAGGATACTGGTCCTCGACGTCAAACCCCTTGAAGCGTCGTACCACGGGAACAACGCGACCCCAACTTCCTTCCCTGACGGGGGACGAGACATAATCCAGTTCGCACCCGGCACAACCTCTTAGCGAAAAAGTCCACTATCTCAAAGGACGGAAGGGTAGGGCGGTCATGTAGGTGAGGTCGAGACCCTGACTACAAGGACTTTGTGGCCCCAAAAAATGACATAGTGAGAACACTGGTTTGAGGTAGGGTGACAAGACGGGGTCTAGTCTCAAGGGTTGAGGATGTTCCGTGTCGTAGAAGTGGTAGAGGTCTCGTCCGGTAGAAGTAAGGGTCACGAGGAACGAGAACATTTTCGGCCAGAGGACAGACACAAGTCGGGAAGGGAAGCGAGTCGCCCGTCCGGCCAGGACGACCAACCTGAGACACGATTCGCCACGAGAGGGGTCGGATTGAGGACTTCACAGACGACCCAGACACTCACCCCTTCGGATTCACAAGTGTACGACCAACGTAGTGACCGCACTGAAGACCAGAGACTTTGAGTCGGTACTTGGCGGTCTCAAGAGGTCGAAAGAACCAAGTACCACTAAAATCTCAGAGTCCTTAATAAAGTGTCTCGGGGGTCCGGTTTTCTTTTTGTATTGTCAAGGTAAATAAATCATCAATCCTGGTCTGTTGAATTACTCGTCGATACAGGTTTGTTAACTCATTGATAGACTTTTTTTTTTTTTTATGACGTGTATTTAACGTGTTTTCGACTTTTTTTAACGTGCATATAACTTTCTGTTATAGTAAAATAAGACTTTATGGTCAATAAATGATTGTCCTACATGTGAGGACAACCCGTGACGTGTCGAAGGGTTTGGAACCTCTACCCTGCAACGGTCTGAAAAAACGACAAGAAACACCTAAAAGTGTATTATGAACGAAAATATTTTGTTGACGGTTTGGGGGATCAAAATGTTTCTATACTCTAGTAGTGTTACTAACATCGTGTTTGATTACACCTTCGACATTTGAGGAAACTGGACCACCAAACACGTCCCGGGCTGTCTACAACACATAGTACAAAGTTTTTAAAATTTATGGGGTACCACCTTTAAGTGACGTCCGGGTTTCCGTCGAACCCTTGGTGTCGAACATCTCGTGTTTGTAGCACAGAAGGAAGAGAACACACAGGGGTCTCACGCAACCCATTGCGTCAGGAGTACCATCCATCGGTCAGCTACGGTGAAAACGGGAACTCACAGACTGCCGCCGGGGCCTCCGGTCAGAGTCGTCACACGGCTCAAGGGACTGCACCGTAAGCAACGACAAAGGAGCGAGTCAGCACAGACTGAGAACCACTGGGGCACCTGACGTCGGGTGGTCCGAGGAGACAGATACCCTAAAGGGTCCGTTCTTTGATCTCGTCCAACGGTAAAAGAAGAGGTCCCCTAAGAGGGTGGGGTCCCTAGCTTGGATGCAGAGAACGAACCGTCCATCTAAGAAATGGTGATTCGGTGGACCCTTCAGGGACCGTACCGTCATTAAGTTCAATTTAGGTAAACTTGTAGAAAACGTCTACGACACTTCCTTTAAGAACAGGACTCACCTCCAACCGAATCAACGAAAAATTCAAGGGAAAGCAACGATTCGGAGAAGGTAAGTAATCGTCACTGTACAGTACATTCTGGTTATACTTGTGTTAACGTACCGTCACCACTCCGACTTTCCAGAGTTTGGGGGTACGGTTTTTATATTTTCACAAAATGAAAAGTGTACTGAACTACACCTCCTTCTTCAATCTCTTTGACGAGAAGGAAGTAATTTTTTTCCTCTAATTAAACCATTCGTAAGAAGAAAAGTCAATAGTGTGTTTGACTGGTGTATCATCCTGTGACTCCTTTGGTGTCATGTATGATTTTTTCCTCTTCATCGTGTTTCTTCTTATTAGTCTAGTGACACAGTATATTTCCTTTTAATATTTACTTTTTATATATATGTAAAAAATTTTTAGTGTCCTTTTAAATTTTTGAGGAGAACCCAGTCACTCCTTTAGTTTTAGTCTTGAGATCTCAGAAACCTTTTATTACACTCTTAAGTTGTGTATTTATGACAACTGTGTCACTGGGTACCCACGTCGCGCGGTCCGAAGGAGCAGGAAGTGACAGAGGGTCTCAAACGAGTTTGAGTGCAGACAACTCAGCCACTACGGCAGGTTGGTAGAGTAGGAGACAGTGGGCGAAGAGGAGAACGGAAGTCAGAAAGGGTCGTAGTCCTAGAAAAGGTTACTCAACCGAGAACCGTAGTCCACCGGTTTCATAACCTCGAAGTCGAAGTCGTAGTCAGGAAGGTCACTTATGAGTCCCAACTAAGGAAATCCTAACTGACCAAACTGGAGGAATGACAGGTTCCCTGAGAGTTCTCAGAAGAGGTCGTGGTGTCAAACTTTCGTAGTCAAGAAGTCGTGAGTCGGAAGAAATACCAGGTCGAGAGTGTAGGTATGTACTGATGACCTTTTTGGTATCGAAACTGATATACCTGGAGGTGGATTCAAGAATATACTTATTGTTTTACTTACTTTTGTTTAATACGTGATTTAAATACTTCAATATTTTTCTTGTTCTTTTACTTGGGACCCTATCGTCTTCTTTTTAGAAAAATTTTCACGGACTGTGTCATTCGTGAAATCTACAATTAGAAAAAAAAATTATAACTAAATAAATAAACCGACACGACCCAGAATCGACACCGTACACCCTAAATCAAAGGACTGACCCCTAGTTTGGACCCGGGAGACATAACCCTCGTGTCTCAGAATCGGTTACCTGGTGACTCTACAATGAGAAAAATTAATAAATCAATAAATTTTATAGCTCCTCAGAAATAAAGTTACTATGTCTTTTTTAGAAGTCCTATATCAGTCAGTCAAGTCAGCGAGTCAGCACAGACTGAGACACGCTGGGGTACTTAGCGTCCTACGGTCCGGAGGGACAGGTAGTGGTTGAGGATATCAGATGGGTTTGGGTACAGGTAAGTCAACCACTACGGTAGGTTGGTAGAGTAGGAAACAGCAGGGGAAGAGGAGGACGAGAGTTAGAAAGGGTCGTAGTGTCAGAAAAGTTTACTCAGTCGAGAAACGTAGTCCACCCGTTTCATAACCTCAAAGTCGAAGTTGTAGTCAGGAAGGTCACTTGTGGGTCCTGACTAGAAAAAATCCTACCTGACCAACCTAGAGGAACGTCAGGTTCCCTGAGAGTTCTCAGAAGAGGTTGTGGTTTCAAGTTTTCGTAGTTATCCCGATTGAAATTTTTCGTTCAAAGTAAAAACTCTGTCGTCCCCTTTAGACTTATATCTGAGGTATCCACTATAATAACTTAATTACAATTAAAAGTAATCACACTAGTACAATAATACGAGATATCCTCCATCTCCCGAAGGGAATATCGAGTAAACCATTTCTTAGTCGGACGTTACGTCCTCTGGCATCAAACTAAGGACCAAACCCTTCTAGACGACCTCTTCCCTATCCGATGGGTGAGGTCATAAGAACCCGAAGAGAACACCGAGTCGACCATTTCTTAGGTGGACGTCACTTCCTCTGACCTCAAGCTAGGGACCCAACCCTTCTAGACCTCTTCCCTTTCCCATGGGTGAGGTCATAAGACCGGACCTTTTAAGGTACCTGATATATCACGTTTCCCAGTGTTTCTCAACCTGTACTGACTCGTTGAAAGTGAATCGTCCTCCATCGGGAATCGTCGTCGTCGTCGTCGGGAATAAGATCTCCAAGATAGGACTACATAAGTCTTCTACTCACAGTACCATGGTCGTCATATGAGAAACCTCCAAGTTTCCCCTTTTTTATTTGAAGATAATTCTTTTTTGACGTCCTTTTATAATCAGTCGTATAAATCCATTGAGCATATCTCCACGAACAAGTTTAAAAGAGACTCAAACTTTGAAAAGTTTTCACTTTCTTCTTTAAAATAATGTTTTTTCGGGTGCATGTCTTGTACATCTCAGACGAAAACTTTAGTGTACATACTTCTACACACACCAGGATACGCACAGGTACGCACTTAATAGAGATGTCCTATACGGGTCTTGACTTTCGCCAACGACGACCCCTCCCCTCGACCTACGGACCCCTGTCACTGACCTTCTGAAGCGAAACCTTAGAACTAGATACACCACTGTAAAATTAGAAATTTTTTTTTTTTTTTTTTTTGATCATTTTTTAATTTTTTTAAAAATTGACATACAGGTAACGAGTCAAAGTGACAACATGGCATTCACTTCATTCGTACGGACTCCAGACCCCACGGTCTTTGGCGAATCTACAGAAGAGAACCCCGTTCCGAGAGTCTGTCGAGGAGAAAACGAGACTCGTCGAAGACACGAAGGACGGGGCGGCGGTGTGCTTCGTCGGGTAGCCGGAACCGGGGCGTCCCAAAGTTCTTCCGCAAATATGTCGACCCCCTTCCACCACCCGTGTACCCTGCCAGGAGTCTTCTTTTTCCACACCCGCAGGACAAAAGTGACACTGAGTCCGCACCCTCTTGCAAAGACGCCTTATGAGAATTATTTATCGAACAAATGGGGCTGCGGTGCCTCTACGGGGTCACAGTCTCAGGTACAAGTCCCCCTGTCCGTGACTGGGACCTCAACGAAGGTCCCTGATTTCGTGTGAAAAGCCTACACCGACCACTACGGTCGCTAAAGTCTCGGCCTTCTGTGTCTCTGACCAACAAGACGAGTGCACTTCTGTGAGCCCAGTCGTCTCCAGATGACTGAACCGACTCGGAGTGTCGATCACGAGGGTCAGGAGACTCAGTAGAGCCCCCAGGGGGTTCAGTAGAGACCCACGAAGGTATTGTTACGTCGTGGACTCTTCGGGAGTCCCTCGACCCCGAGGTCCCGGACCACGTCCGGAGCCTCTCCAACTGGGACCTGTCAACCACGACGGTGACTCCACGCGAACAAACGAAGGTTCTCTTTTCCCGTCTCACGTCGAATTTCGACTCCTCCGTCCTTCCTCTGTCGGTGTCCTTCCCTACCTTCCAAGTACTTTTTAGTATAAAACAGGTACGTTCTCGACCGTTCCTTGGACTAAGTGGAGGAAGGACCTTTTCTGACCACTTAAGCACTCCCTATGTTAGGATTGCGACCTCGAAAAATGTACTTTACGAACTCTCGTAAGAAAATTGGTCCTTGAAATTGTAAAAAAAGAAATAAATAAATACTGAGACGACCCAAGTAACGGTGCGCGCCCGAAGAGAAACGTCACCAAATAGAACGACGTCTCGTACCCGAGGTCCGTACAGGCGAAGTCGTCAACGTCGAAGCCACGAGATCTCGTACTAGAGTCATCGACACCACATCCCTGAATTAACGAGACGCCGGACACCCTAGAAGGGTCTAATCCCTAGTTTGGGCACAGAGGACGTAACCGTCCGTCTAAGAAATAGTGACTCGGTGGTTCCTTCGGGAGAATTGGTGATTGACATAAGCCCCATAAAGAAGTCTCCACGTATTCCTGAACCACTTCTAGGAGTTTCGGACGCATGATATGGGAGTCTCACTTCCCGCCCCAAATCGTCTTCGGGGTGGGTGGTACCGGGTCGGGACGGGACGGGAGGGGCGTCTCCCTTCGGGACGGGAGGGGCGTCTCCCTTCGGGACGGGACTTAAACCACGACTGGAGACGACACGACCGAAGGATGGGACTGCCGTCCCCACGACAGAGGGACCTGTGAGGTCGTGGAACGAAAGGTGTAAAACTACGGAATACATCTACCACAGTCTATTTGGAAGGTGTTGATTTGAAAAAAAAAAAAGTAAGTTCTCGAACATAAAACTCTATAAAGGCACAACGACGTTTGAGGTCCTCTGTCACCTCCTGTCTCCTTGGACCGTCCGTCGTCAGGTACCCCAACGTTTCTCAGGTTGTGCTGAATTGTTGACTTGTCGTTGCTGTTCGAACGATAACAACATAGTCATCGAGGTCAAGGCGACAACGGTGGTGCACTTAAATACACCTTTGGGTGGGTAAGAAGACAACTTTTTGTGGCTCTAACAAGGGTCGGAAACCTATTATTACGGGGTCACTAGTAGGAACACGTGTGTCATGGACAGGAACTCCCAGACTCAGAAAAGACAAGACAGTGGATGGGAGTAGTCAGGCGGTTTGCTGACCAAATCCAGAGACAAGGTCTTTGAACACTAAGTACTTTCGCCCTCGAACAGACTCTCCACTGTACAACCGAAGGGAGTCCCAAAAATTGAATCTCTCACTAGTGGACCCTCCAAAAAGAGAAGGGGGAACTTTTATTTGAGTTCTGAAGTGAACCTTGGATCACTTCAGCCACAAAGAACGCCCCTCCTCCGCCAGGAGAACCTCTCGTAGAATCACAGGCCCGACGGGCGACTAAATGGCGGGTCCCACCTGAGCCCGTCCGACAAGAGACATGTGGGTTCCGCCGTCCAGTGTGGGTTGGGCCTGCTACGGAGCAACTGAGGCCAGTGTCGGGAAATCTGTCCCCTGTGTGGGGTCCTCTCCTTCACCGGAAAGCCATCGTCTTAGTAACACCTGGACCTATAGTGACTCCACGTCCGGACGGACTACCGTCCAACCTACATAAAGAAGGAAGACCCAATCTGTTCCGCATAGGAGAAATCGAGGTCAACATCCGGTCAGTGGAATAAGGTTATAGTACGACTTATCTTTCCAAGGTCGGACGGAAGTCACTCGAGGATGAAACCACGACTGCCGACGAGTATATATGTAAATATTGGCATGTCTAATAGATTTCCGGTGGTCTGTGCACGTTTGCTCCTCATATCTCACAGTTTGCCCTACTAAGGTCAAACCCCCGACCCCTTCTGCAGTGTCTATCATCCCGAAATTGTCTCTGTCACTTGTTACCCTTGTCGTCCAAGTTTCCGTGTCTAAAACGGAATGAGTCCCTCGACGTCCTGTCCCACGTGTACCCCACTCCGTATCTCTACTTGACCTTTCTGACCTTCCATCCGCCCAACTCCAATCCGGCTTCTCGTAAAAGTCACCTCAAATAGGATTTCTACAGTCCCCGAGGCTTCTCCGTCCCATCCCTGACACTCTTTCACCGAAACCGTCGGTCCTTTCCGTAGTCAACGTTTCCCTTTCGACCTCCGGACGATCCTCTTACCTCCTCTGTCGTCGTCGCGTTTCTCGCTTCCCTTCCTGCCCATACTTCCTTCGATGAGACAGTCCCGCGAAGGGATCACCGAGTCGTCGCTTTCTTAAGCGGACGTTACGCCCTCGGTGTCCTCCGGACCCAGACCTTCTAGGAGACCTCTTCCTTCACCGTGGGGTGAGGTCATAAGAAAGGACCTCTTAGGGTACCTGTCTCCTCCGACCGCCCGATGTCAGGTACCCCAGCGTTCTCAATCTATGCTGAATCGCTGATGTGGTGGTGGTGGTGAGACAGTCCCTCCTTCGTTTTACGACCAACTGTCCGTCTCCCGTCGAAACCAATAAATGACAAAGAGACAAAGATGAGTAAAACAGTTTGACCTAGTCGGCGTCATAAACATAGTTATGTATCAACAAGTCAGCGAGTCAGAATCGTTGGGGTACCTGACGTCGTGAGGTCCGAGGGACAGGAAGTCATAGAGGGACCTCAAACGAGTCTGAGTACAGGTAAGTCAACTACCTACAACGGTAGGTTGGTAGAGTAGGAGACGACGGGGAAGAGGGCGGGAGTCAGAAAAGGTCGTAGACTCAGAAAAGGTCACTCAGTAGAGAAGTGTAGTCTACCGGTTTTTAACCTCGAAGTGAAAGTCGTACTCAGGAAGTTAAGTCCCAACTAAAGGGAATCCTAATTGACCAAACTAGAGGAACGTCAGGTTCCCTGAGATATTTCTTAGAAGAGGTCGTGGCATCAAGTTTTCGTAGTCAAGCAGCCGTGAGTAGAAAGAAATACCAGGTTGAGAGTGTAGAAATGTACTGATGACCTTTTTGGTATCGAACTGATATGTCTAGAAACAGCCATTACAGAGACGAAAAATTATGCGACAGATCCAACCAATATCGTAAAAAAAGGTTCCTCGTTCACAGAAAATTAAAGTACCGATGTCATGGTAGACGTCACTAAAACCTCGGGTTTTTGTATTTCAGACAGTGACAAAGGTAACAAAGAGGTAGATAAACTGTACTTCACTACCCTAACCTACGGTACTAGAATCAAAAAACGTACAACTCAAAATTGGGTTGAAAAAGTTGAAAGGAGAAAGTGGAAGTAGTTCTCCGTGAAATCAAGGAGAAGTGAAAGACGGTATGTCCACCACAGGAGACATATAGACTCCAATAACTATAAAGAGGACGGTCAGAACTAAGGTCGAACACGAAGTAGGTCGGACCGTAAAGCATACTATATGAGACGTATATTCAATTTATTCGTCCCACTGTTATATGCCTTAACTACATGAGGAAAGGGTTAAACCTTGGTCAGGTAACAAGGTACAGACCGAGATTGACAACGAAGAACTGGATGTATGTCGAAAGAGTCCACCGTCTATTCCACCAGACCATAAGGGTAGAGAAATTCTTAAAAGGTCAAACAACACTAGGTGTGTCAGTTTCTGAAACCGAATCAGTTACTTCGTTTTCATCTACAAAAAGACCTTAAGGAACGAAAAAGATACTAGGTTACCTACAACCGTTAAACTAGAGACTAAGGAGACGGAAAAGATTTAGGTCGAACTTGTAGACTTTCAAGAGTCAAGTGTATGACAACTTCGGATCGAAGCTCTTAAAACTCGTAAAGAAACGATCGTACACTTTACTTACATTAACACACCATCAAACTTGTAAGAAACTGTAAGGGAAGGGACCACCGAGTCTACCATTTCGCAGACGGATGTTACGCCCTCTGGGTCCAAGTCAGGGACCCAACCCTTCGAGAGGACCTCTTCCTTTACCGTTGGTTGAGTTCATGAGAACGGACCTTTTAGGGTACCTGCCTCCTCGGACCATCCGATGTCAGGTACCCCAGCGTTTCTCAACCTGTGTTGACTCGCTGAAGTGAAAGAAACCCTTATCTTACATTTGACTGGAAAAGGTCCGGACACCGGTGACGACTCAAAAGGTTTAAACGACCATATGACTCACGTCGTGAAATTATCGTAGTAGAAAATCCTAAACTTTATCGAGTCGACTTTAAAGTAGTGGAGGTGATCGAAACAAGTAACACCACGAAGGATTCCAGGTAAACTGAAACTTGAGGTCCTACAGACCGAGATCCATTCACTAGTGTGGTAGCACCAATAGACTCAGTAATTCTAGAAAAAACATATCAGGACATATAAGAACGGTGGAGAAGAATTAAAGAAGAAGAAGAAAATCCAGGTATAGCAAAGACAGGAAATAACACGGGTAGAAACGTACTTTACAAGGGAACCGTAGAGATTGAAGGAATTTCTCTAGAGATCAGAAAGGGTAAGATAACAAAAGGAGATAAAGAAACGTGACTATCGAATCCTTCCGAAAGAATAGAGAGGAACGTCAAGAAACCTTGAGACGTAAGTCTACCCACAGAAAGGAAAAGGCAACGGAAAGTGAAGAGAATAAAAGAGTCTCGATTATGTCTCTCGGTCACTTGAGACTTCTCCCTACTACGAACTTGACCGTAATTAGATATCTTCCCCCTGTCTTCCTTGTACTGTCCTGCGGAGACCCCGCGAACCAAAGTTCGACCCGTCAAAGTCCGCACCTAGTTCCAGACTGAGAGTTAATACTTCCGGACCTTTGTACCAAAAAAGTCTCATAGGTCTCGACTATGTATACTTGAATGACCTCTTATTGTCTTGACACTGTCAGAAAAGTAGTTTTAGGAGACCAACCGCGTAAGAGGCATCTTTCGGTTCAATTTCAGTTCATTAAACGACTAGTACCTAGTCTCGATCAACCTACTAGAACTGACAGTCCCAAGGGAGAGGTAACATCTCTACATTACGGTCTCTTCCATTAGGTAGAATTTGTAGAGGTCTGTCCCTGAGGGACCCACTAGGTCACCAATTGTAAGTGTGAAGGTGACGTCCCCCGTATTCAAACTAGGGACCAGCCCCCTGATTCTAGGGTGTCCGATACGACACGTCGGTTTTTTTGTTTGTTTGTTTTCGAGATATTTGTCACCTCGAAGACCTCTTTATTGATATCTAGACCTCACTATAAGAAACGGTCTTTTGTATTTAATTTGAGAGTCTTGATTATTCAGTGTAGGTTTCCTGTCTCCGGGTCCCGTCAGTCCGTCCTTCTTCTTTGTTTTTAATAGGTATAACCTTTCTTTCTCATTTTAACAGGGACAGGTATTATAATAGATATCTTATAGGATCCCTGGGTGTATCACTCATAATCTTAATTGTTTCTTCAAGTCGTTTCAACGTCCTATGTCCCGTTTATATGTTTCGAGTTAAGACTAAGATATGTGAATGGTACTTGTTAGATTTTTACTTTAAATTATTGATTAAGTTATACGTCATCGCAGTTTTTTCTTACGTTACAGTATTTATTTAAATTGTTTCCATCGTATTCGAAACATATGATTTTTGATATTTTATGATAACTTTCTTGAATTCCGTATTCATTCACCGTAGGTACCTATAAAGAACAAGTACCTAACCTTATTAATTATAATAATTTCACCGTCACGGGGGATTTAACTAGATGTTTAAGTTGTATAAGACATAATTTTAAAGTCGACGGAAAAAAAAATTTTTTGTCTTTAACTGTGGACTAAAAATTTTAGTAATTTTTTACGTCCCTAAGTCTTACCAATTTTCTTTCAACCTCCAGAGTGTGGAGGAGTAAAGTTTTGAATGATGTTACGCTATCGTAATTATGACTGTAAACAACACAACAAGTCAACGAGTCAGTACACACTGAGAAATGCTGGGGTACTTGACGTCGTGCGGTGAGAAGGGACAAGGAAGGGTAGAGGGTCTCGAACGAATTTGAGTACAGGTAACTCAGTCACTACGGTAGGTTGGTAGAACAGGAGACAAAAGGGGAAGAGGAGGACGGAAGTTAAAAAGGGCCGTAGTCCCAGAAAAGATTACTCAACCGAGAAGCCGTAGTCCAGCGGTTTCATAACCTCGAAGTGGAAGTCGGACACCATGATTGTCTGTATATCTAGTTATCTAATCTTAACTCTCAGGTCGTTATTAGGGTACGTAAACTTTAGTTGACTAAAAACTGTCTTAATATTCTGTTATATTACCTACTATTCAACAGAAAAGTTGTTTACTATGACCCTTTTGACCTATAGGGGTACGTTTTCTTACTTCAACCTGGGAATGAAGTATGGTATATGTTTTTAATTGAAATATAACTAGAATTACATTCTTGATTTTTTGTATCTTGATACTTTGTATCCATATTTAGTACTGGAACCTAATCCGTCAGTAAAGATGCATACCGTGGTTTCGTGTTCTTTGTTTCCTGTTCTTATTTATTTAACCTGACATAGTTTTAATTTTAAAAACCAGAAACTGCTCGTAGTAATTCTTACACTTTTCTGTCGGGCGTCGTACCTTTGTTTGTCATAAACATTTAGTAAATAGACTAATCCCGGGGTTTAGGTATTACATATTTAGAAGTCAAGACAAGTCAACGAGTAAGTACAGACTGAGAAACGTAGGGGTACCTGACATGTACTGTCTGAAGGGACAGGTAGTGGTTGAGGGTCTCAAATGAGTTTGAGTTTCAAATGAGTATTGAGTAACTCAGTGAATACGGTAGATCGATAGAGTAGGAGACAGTAGGGGAAGAGGAGGGCGACAGTTAGAAAAGGGTCGTAGTCCTACAAAAGGTCACTCAGTCAAGAAGCGTAGTCCACCGGGTTCATACAAAAGGTAACTCAGTCAAGAAACGTAGTCCACCGGGTTCATAACCTCGAAGTCGTAGTCGTAGTCAGGAAGGTTACTTATATTCAACATATTTAGAATGTTGGATGGTTATTTTTGAACTCATCTTATCTTCATTTACTAAACTTATATAAAAAAGTTTCTTCTATGTGGTTACCAGTCCTTCGTGGAAAAGTCTATGGGTTGTGACAACCAGTAATCCCTCCACCTTTAGTTTCGGCGTCACTCTTTGGCAACGTGTGGCTGGGCCTACCGATGTCATTGTCTGTCTGTTATCGCTCACCACACTTCTGCGTCGTGTCAACGTCGAGAGAGCTCAAGAAACAGGGGACACTGCACCACGTCGGTGGGTCTTTTTATAGTGTTAAAATTTGTGTGCCTAACCATTTTTTGTACTTAACGCCGACTCAGGTAAATAACTCGATTGAAAAATAAGTCAGAGTTGACACATAGTCCATAACACGGTCAATGAACCTCAATGTCTGTAAAGAGTTAGATTGTTCTCTCAGAGTCTTCTCTTTACATCTCTTCCCCACCCCCTTATCTCTCCTCTTTTGTCTCTTCCGTCGGAACTTCATTACAGAAGTCCCTCAGAAGGAAGAAGTGTAGACGGGAAACAGTATGCACTTATGAAGGAATATAGTCTCCTGAAGGGACCGTCGAGTCTACCACTTCTGAGACGGTCGTCGCGACGTCTAGACCCAAACTAGGGACCCGACCTATGAATGTAGTCTTCTGATACCCGAAACAGGCAGTATCTTTGGCCTTGGGGTCCGGACTGACGACGAACACTCGACGCATTAGAACCAGTTCCGGGTGTGGAGATCCCGAGACAATTGAGTAGACATTTTACTTCAATTACTACGCGTGGAGAGTCTCAACAAACCTCTAAGTCATTTCTTTCGGTGCACACATTTCCCAAAACATGTCATAGACCGTTCTACTATACACGAACAATTTACTCTTGACGACAATTAATGTTGTCTTTTCTACGAGAATATATATCGTGAAAAACTTTAAGTATAAGGACAACAAACAACGTCCTTACATCTTCCTGTCAATTAAAAACGTACAACTGAATCATAGGTCGTTAGAAATGGTTTAAGTGAATATATAAGATCAATAAACAGTCAAGACAATCTAAAAGTCACAAACGTTAAAAAGCACACACTTATGTCTGATTAAATGATGAAAGGGTTAAAAATGTAGAAAATTCTATATAGAAGTAACTCAAGTAACTATATAGAAGTAATTCTATATAAACTTGTATATATTAACTTGTAAAGATAAAACTCCATATTAATCGTACGTTATTTTAAGTGAAGGAACTTCATATGTCACACTACTTAAAATATAGAAATGAAAAAAGTCGTCGTATAAAACATCAAAAGTAACATCTCGTCCAGAAAGTGACGGAACTAATTTAAATAAGGAATCATAAAAAAATTACTATGACATTTACTTTAACAAAAGAATTAAAAGAAAAACCTAATAAGTAAAAATCATATACCTTTACGACGATCAAGACCCCATAACTAAAACACGGGACGTTGAGACAACTTAATCATTTTATAAAATCTTATTTGAGAAAACCAGAAGTAAAAGACAACGAAGACACAAGAGGACAACTAAAGACGAGGATATAAATATAAATGGAAGGAAAAAGTCAAACCGAGAAAAAGATCAAAGCACATAATCTTCAGTCTGGTATCTAAGAAAAAATCAAAAGACTCTCGTCGGGTAAAAGAAAATCACTAAAATTCTTAAAAAAAAGAAAATCTTTAATATACAATAAGTTCACTAAATTTTCACCCCTACACAAGTTCGATGAAAGACGTAAATCAGAAGGTCTTATAAGAAGATACTCTAATAATCTGATTTTTGAGGGGTTTACTACTCTTTAAACTTTAAACCGTTTTGTATAAAAATTTGAAAGAAGAGAGGATGAAATACGTGACGTATATTTCGATATTTAAAGGAAGAGTCATGACGAAACAACGCAGGGTGTTCAAAACTTTACAGGACCAAAGTGACAATAAGTGACACTGAAGCATAAACTGAACACTCAAAGAACCTTCACACAACGAATTATAGGTTAGTAAACCTGTAAAAGAAGAGAAAGACAACAATTTGAAAGTAAGTAACTAAATTACGTAAACTAAGTGTCACTAGTCTTTTGTAACTAAAATTAGAAAACTCTAAACAACTCTATATGAAATACTTATTCTGATATTAGATGAAACCATTTACACGGTAGACATGAACTTTTCTTAGATTTAAGACGGTAAAACGTATATCATATGATACACACATTTAATGTAGAGTTCAACTAATCAGTAAAGTGTAAGAGATATAGGGGAATGACTCAAGAGTACAGAATGAGACAATCAATCTCTCCACACAATGTTAGAGGTCTGACATTTAAATAGATATAGACAAAAAAAAATTAAGAGTTGAAACAAAATAAAGAAAGTTTCGACATAACAAACTACGTATGCATAAATCTATCACTATGGAAAACCAAAGTAACTGGGAAATTAATAATTCTTTACAAAGGTCAACAAAGAGTATTATGGAGAATGAACTGGTAGATAAATAGATTATGAATATATTGTTGTTTTTGACAAACGTACCATATTTAATAAATGAAAGTTGAACAGAGACATAAATTACACATAAAAATCAACGTTAACAAATAAAATTAATCCAACAAATGAGACAATGGTGAATTACATTAACGATGATATTAACCCACATTAAAAGAACAGCAAAGAAAATATAAACAAGTGACATATAAAAGAAGGAATAAGGAAAAAGAGACCGAAGTAAAATTGATCCGTACTTAAAAATTTAAGACAAAATAGAAAAGACAACTGTAAAAATAATATGGAAAATCTATAGTTAGAAAAGGACCAATAACATCTTTAAAGGTTTAATGAGATAACGTCAAATGAAATGGCAGAAAGAGTCTCCAATTTCGCAGACGGAGGTTACACCCTCTGGGCCCAAGCTAGGGACCCAACCCTTCTAGGGGACCTCTTCCTTTACCGTTGGGTGAGGTCATAAGAACGGACCTCTTAGGGTACCTACCTCCTCGGACCACCCGATGGTAGGTGCCCTAGTGTTTCGCAGCCTGTGCTGACTCGCCGAAGTGAATGGTAGAAAGTTTGTCACGTTCTTTGAACGTGATCACACAAAACACATGAAAAGTGGTCCAAAGAAAACGATATTAACGGTTTATAAGACAAAGAGACACTCAGCATTTTGGGTGTTCCGAAATAGTGACAACGAAAATAGTTAGTCGTCAGAAATACAAGTAGATATATAAATGGTAAAATCTCGACTACTAAGGAAGAACATTAACATAGGAAGGTATAGTCCGGTGAACGGAAACTCGGACTTCTTCACGGACATTATATAAGTGGTATAATTTATAGGACATCATAATGAACATCTCGTCAAGAGACGTTCTTTACTACTTATGACAAAAACAAAAAGACTTTTCTAGAAATTAAACGTAAGGAAAAATTTGCTGTAAGAGGAACCCATGTCTTAAAAATAGAAACGATTTTAAAAATAGTGAATCATCACAGGGAGCTAAACCAAGAGAAAATTAAATAGAACGGACTCCTAGTGATTCGAACTTAGACACCTCATCTATACAAAGAAGTCCGGACCTTATAATAAACGGTAGTAAAAAAGTTTAAACCAAAGAAAGGACAAGAGAGAGAAGAACATGTATTCAGATGAATGTACTTGCAACAATCTAGTAAACTAGTACGGAGTTTAGATATAGTGAAAGACAAAAATTACCAACTGTAAAATGACACCGAATAAGTTTATATTATACGAGTTTTTGTTAATAATATAGTCATGTCATAATTTTATTATTTGAGTTAGAATTTTTAAGAATCGTTTTGTCAAGTAAAAAACATAGTGAATAAAGTACATAATAGGTCACTTTTCATCTACGATGATTAACTAAAATAATAGTGATAACGTAAAACTAGTCAAAGTGTAAGAAGACCGAAACTTCCCATATTTTAAAGGTATAAAATCGTATCGATCGATAAACGAATTTTGTACTGTTACTTATAAAAAAATTTTTTTCTAATATTTTACGTATACTATTGTAAGTTTATGTATATCAAAAAATTAACTTCATAACAACTGAACGTTATAATATAATCAAAGTCCATATGTCGTATCACTAAATTATAAAAATATGTAACATGTGGTATGTCTCAATAATGTCATAAAGACTAATAAAAGGGACACGACATGAACTGTAGCAGCACTGAATCAATATTGACCATCAAACATGGAGAATTAGGGAAAGTGAACGAAAAAAGACAGAAGGGTGAAGGAGTGGAGACCGTTGACGATCTCATAAGAGACATAGATACTTAGATACAACAAAATAAACGAAAAAAGGGGTCTAAGGTTTATATTCGGTTTTGTATGTTATAAAAAACATGACAAAGATTGAACAAAGTGAACAGGATTATGGGAGAGGCAGGTAGGTACAACAGTGTGTACCGTCTTAAAGTGAGCAAAAATATGGACTCTTTATGAGGTAACACACACAGACCCAAACACATGGTGGAGAAGAACTAGGTAAACAGACAACTACCTGTGAATCCAACGAAGGTATAGGACAGATAACATTAATTACGACGTTACTTATATCCCTTATGTACATAGAAAAACTTAATCACAAAACAAAAGAAACCTACTCATAGGTCTTCACCCTAAAGACCTAACCTATTATCAAGATAAAAGTTAAAAAACTCTTTGGAGGTATGACAAAAGGTATGACATACTTAAATGTAAAGGTGATTGTCACGTGCTCTCAAAGGAAAAGAGATGGACGAGTGGTTGCGAACAACAAATACAGAAAAACTATCGACAAGATTGACCGTACTCCACCATAGAGTAACACTAAAACTAGTCACAAAGGGACTACTAATCACTACAACTCTTAGAAAAGTACACAGACGACCGGTAAAGACACAGAAACCTTTTGTTAGATAAGTCCAGAAAAAATTAGTCTATCAAACATATGAAACGTAACTTCAACACACTCAATAAAACCTATAATTGGGGAATAGTCTGTAGACTAAATGTTTACGAAAGAGGGTAAGTCATCCAATGGAAAAACCAAACAACTACCAAATAAAACAATATTTCTTCGAAAAATCAAAAAATAACAGGATGAACAAGTAAAAACGAACAAAGGGAACGGATTCCTCTATCTAAGTTTTTATATAACGATTTTCTTTTGTCACAATCTCTATTATCTCCGACAAAAGAAGATCCTTAAATACCAAAGTCCAGAATATAAATTTAGAAATTAGGTAAAACTGAAATAAAAAATACACCGCATTCGTCACCATATCAAAGTAAGTGATATACATTGACACGACAAAAGGGTCGTGGTAAATAACTTCTTTGAAAGGAAAGGCGCAAAATACAAGAACGGAGGAAGCGACATCTAATTAGTCGGTATGTATGTACCCAAATATAGACCCGAGACATAGCACAATAGGACTGGAAACGCAGACAGAAACACGGTCACGGTCTCGTGTCGTAAGGACATCGAAACGTCACATCAAACTTCAGTCGCTCACCCTATGAGGGTCGAAACAATAAAAAAGAGTTCTTACGAAATCAATAAAACCCCAGAAACATCAAAGTATGTTTAAAAACCTAATAAACAAGATATCCCTGGTCTGACTTCGACATCTAACGAAATCCATCATTACTCTAAGACTGTTATAATTAAGAAGGTCAGACACTCGTACCACAGAAAAGTAAAGAAACACTACAGAACTCAAAAGAAAGTAGTCACAGGATATCAAAAGTCTCACATTCCAAGAGAAAGTCTACGTCAATATTAACAAAAAAAAAAAAGAAACACGAAATAAAACCTATGAATTATGACTCAATAGATGACCGAGTGATAAGGATAGACGACGATATAGGTCAGGTGAAAATTAAGTAAGTCGCTCAAGAATTAAAGTCAATAACAAAATCCTTCAGGACCTTTCCTAAAAAAAACCAATTAAGAGTCAAGTTTATAAGATAGAAAAGTAGGTCGAAAAGATAGAAAAAAATTATATAATTAATACAATAAAACTCCAGGAACAGACGATTTAGTTTATAGACCTAATAGACACTAGATGAAGATGAGTGACTTAATACAGAACTAATAACTAGTCAAAAATATCCAGAAAAAAAAAAAAACGTCCGTCATATGAATCATTAAAAAATCATATACAGTGTGTTACATTTACTATCCAAACGAGATCTAATTCAATATCATAAGATTTCTCAACAATTTAAACAAGTCTGTCAACAATTTAAACAAGATTATTGAAGTTTCAATGACCTTCAAGTGAAATCAAGATATTTCCAGACGAACAATCCCGTCTAGATAAAATTACAAGGGGAATTTAGAAGTCATACCAACTATCAGAATATCCTCCAGACTTATTTACAGACCACATAAGTGGACTCAGAAGGTGAGACTGAACCCGGTAGAGAGGTCATGAAAACCGTAAAAGTGAGACAGAGTCGAAGAGTCGTACATGAAAGAGGGTCTAAAAATCCCCAGAGTGGGAAGTGAAACGTCGGGTTCACTTGGTTCCCAGTTCCCTTCAAAGGCACGTCTAAAGACCCAAGGAAAAGATTCAAAGTACGTAGGGACGAGAGGTTTAGGGTCGGAGGAATTGTCGTAGTTTGGAATGGAAAACGGAACAGGGAGGTAGTCTTGACAGTGAGAGACGACCAGGACACAACCAACGGGAGACTCAGACCTTTGTTAATAAAATACATAAACAACTCAAAAATAATACCGTTCTTTCATTCAGACTATGGTAGATGAAATAATATCAGCTCGACCTTCAGTCATAAAACGAAGAACCAAACCCCATATACAGAAATATGAGTAAAACTTTCCGTACTAGACACCTAACAAAAATAAATTAAAATGAAATTCCATTAAAACAATAAGTCATTACAAAGGGTAATAATAAATGTACCTTTTACTGACAATAAATCGTAATTACATTCTTTCAAATTTTGTGAAGGGTCCACCACGTCACCGTCTCTTAGGAGGACGTCACTTCCTCTACGTCCACACTAAGACCCAGTTCTTCTAGGGAACCTCCTCCTTTACCGTTGGGTGAGGTCATAAGAACGGACCCTTTAGGGTACCTGTCTCCTCGGACCGTCCGACGTCAGGTACCCCAACGTTTTCTCAGTCTGTACTGAATCGTTGATTTATCGTTGCTATTGTTGTACTTTCAAATTTAATCGGATAACTCGAAACAACGAGTGTTATAATTCTCTATCGGAGAAACCGTAAACGAACCGAATTTTAACAGATCATAACTCTCAGGTGAGACTGAATTGGAATGAAAGGACCATTCGTATCAGGACCATTGTCGTGCAGAACCGTTTTGACTGAACAACAGAACCCGTCCAAAGCTTTACCGTCGACGACCTCAAACTAAGAAAAGGGGAATGCAAAATAGAGGAGACGTTTAAACCGGTGAAACCCCTTCTAACCGTCTCATCCGACATAATCAGTAAGTACATTGTTGTTAATTAGTCCAGGAAAGAACATCTCGATCAAATTACTATCGACCCCTCTTCGAAAACACTAACGAAGAATCACAGTCTCCATCACTTGACCCGGTATTTTCCCCCTTCTTACATGTATTTCACCTTCCTCGATATTTCTAGTTGAAGTGGTAACAAGAATAGGAGGGGGTTCCTCGATCTGAACAAGATAAAAAAAGGAATTTTTCAAGAATCACATAACACTTTTCATGAACTCATTGTTCCACCTCAGGTTTCACTATGGATAATACGACTATTATCTCTCGTCCTAGATTTTACTACCTTCATCCGACCTTCCTGTGGTCCTTAGTCATTGTAACCAAAGAAGGATTCTCCCCTGAGAGCCCACCGACCAGGGATTCCCACCCTCCCTCTGTATTAATATATACGAAAAAAGGAAGACTTTGTACTTCGTACACTTATGATTTTTTTTCAACTACTTCGTATAAGTAAAAAAATTAATAAGGAGGATATTGAAGGATTCTAGTGTCATTTTCCTTATAGAAAATTTTGGACGTCTCTATACCTTCTCGTTTGTGGTCGTCCTTTATTAAACCTTAGACCTTTCTGTCACGATATCTGTCTGACAGGAGGGTCTTAACTATACAATATTGCGTCAGGGGTCGGACTGTCCTAAACCTCCACCCCGGAAAGCCTCCACTAATCCAGTACTCCCACTCCGAAAGTGTCTACCCGAATCAGGGAAGATCTCCTCGTGGGGTCTTCCAAGGAAACGTGCAAGTTGCACACTCCCGTTTCACTCTTCCCCCTTCGTCCGGCAGTGGTCTGTAGTTCCCACGACCGTGGAACTAGAACCTAAAGCGTCGGAGATCCAGACACTCTTTATTTACAAACATTCGGGGGTGTGGACATCAAAGAACAAACACTAAAGGGAGACTGACGCGACCCAGAAACAACGACACGCCCGCAAAGAGATCAACGCCGGTCGCCCCCGAGGACAGACCGACGGCACGCTCCCGCAGAGTGACGCCGCTGAGGAGAGCAGCTCCCCGCGTCAGAGATCCCGTGAACGAGTCATCGACACCCCGTACCCGAGGTAACGAGACGTCGTACACCTCAGAAGGGCCGGGTCCCTAGCTTGGGTACAGAGGGTGGAACCGTCCGCTTAAGAAATGGTGACTCGGTGGTCCCTTCGGGGGTCTAGGTATCACCAAAACTGTATCGTCGGACTTGACTGGTTTTGTCTACCTGTTGTTCTTCCAATTCAAGATTCGGTCGGTCGGTTATCTCTTTCGGTAATAAAGGGAGGCTTGGTGGGTCTCTGTCCTATACCCCTGTCGTCTGTGTAGACTTTCTTTTCATTTGTTCTCTGAATTTTGCCCTCTCACTCCACGTCCAGACAGACTTTTTCGTCAATCTAGGGGTGGGACTTTTCACTCTCACTTCAGCGAGTCAGCAGAGGCTGAGAAACGCTGGGGTACCTGACATCGGGTGGTCCAAGGGCGTAGGTACCCTAAAAGGTCCGTTCTCATGACCTCACCAAACGGTAAAGGAAGAGGTCCTTTAGAAGGGCTGGGTTTCTGACTTAGGCTCAGAGGGAGTACCATCCGTGGGATCGAGACCTGTTGAAACAAATTCTTTGACTTTCAAATGACAGACCAGTCTCATTTCGTTCTAAAGATCTGATCGTACGGAGTTAGGTTCAACTTTTATCCTACATAGTGACGTTTCTACCCCAATTTACTTATAAATGTGTAGTTTATGTCTCTCCAGTCTGGAGGAGGAGTGGGACCCGAGGGTGAGGTGTCAGGAGGGCAAATTTATGGAAGGTCCGTCGTCGTACCCACTATAAAGAGAACCCTTAGACTGGTCGTGATTTGTCTTTTACATTCCTCGAGACACAATACTGTCTGTCGAGTCGGTCTACCGGGACACCACTCCAAGTGCCACCCCCGAAGTGTGACTCGTGGAGGAATTCGTCTTCGTGTTTGGTTCACAAGGAACGGTAGGCTGGACTTTCTGTCTCTGATTCAACCTTCCTCTACCTCATACGGAGCCGTACTATTGAAATACATAATGATTTTTAGGGAGACAGTAAATCCAAAAGTCACTCTATTTTCTCCGTGATATACTTTCTTCTTATTTTTCAATATTTTTACCTATAAGTCTATTAAAAATTTTCGAGAGTCTTTAATTTTTATATTCGAATTTTGAGTTATCTTCTTAAAGTATTACTTTAAGTCTTATATAAGGTCTTCAATTTTCCTCTTTCTTTATCTTTTATCCCCTCGTTTAATCACTTAGTCCGGTCCTCCCGGTTTTAGACTCATAATCTCCAAGGTCTTCCTTTCTCCTTTGTCTGGTCTTCTTTCTTTCTTTCTTTCTTTCTTTAAAAGACTTTTAACTCTCTGTGTCGTAGAACTGATCTTCGGTCGACTGACGGGTCTCGTCTCTGGTTGGGGTTCCGGGTAGTATCACTTTAAAGTCTTGTCAACCCAGTTTTTTATACATGTCAAATTTCTTTCTTTTCCAGTGTATATTTCTTAAAATTTTTAGACTCATCAAAAACGGAGGAGTCGTTGATGTTACCTTTGGCCTCCAATGACCAGGTCACAAAAGTCTGGTACTTCCTCTTAATAAAGATTGGATGTTAGGATATAGGACGGTTTAACAATTAACTCACACTTCCATTTAAATTCTTTCTAGATCTTAGAATCGGGTTCGACTCCTAACCTCTGACTAGTGGAGGAGAACCGTCTCTTGAGCTTAAGACCAAGACCAGACCAGACTAAAGACCATCCCGGCTCAAGGTCAGGAGGGAAGAGACCTCCGGGTCCCTTTTCAGGGTATTGTGGACCCATAGACATCCACCGTCCTCTGCAGACATTCCGGTGGGGACACCGGGGGGAGAGGGCGGAGGAGGGGGAAGAAAGTTGGACCGAAGGAAAGGAGGGAACTTTAGAAACTACAATCATGAACCTAGACTTCAAGACACAGTGATATCCTCCAAAAGACTCTCTGACATAAAGACGGACGTCACACCCTCTGGACCCATGTCAGGGACCCAGCCCTTCTAGGGGACCTCTTCCTTTACCATTGGGTGAGGTCATAAGAACGGACCTCTCAGGGTACCTGCCTCCTCGAACCACCCGATGTCAGGTGCCCAGCGTTTCTCAGTCTGTGCTGACTCGTTGAAGTGAAAGTGAAATTCTAGATCTTTTGAAATGGAAGGCAAATGGGAAAGACTCCTCTGGTGACTTCCTACTTGAGGTCTTTTTGTTTCCGCATTTGGGTCCTTCTTCTTCTGAACCTTCTATCTCTCATCCCTCCTCTCACCCGTCCGTCCTCTCTCACTTGCCTTAGGAGTCTCATTTCCGCTTCCCTTCCGAGCCCTACTGTCGGCACGGACTTCGTAACTCCCGTCGATCTTGTCTGGTCTAGTCCAACGTTCCGAGGTCGTGTCTAAAACAATTCCTTTACCTTAGTGAACGTATGGATTTACACAGACTCGTATATCCCTAAATCTATTAACCGTCTGTTAACCCCTAATTTAACACCTAATTTAACACCTATTCGTGAATACTTGTTTCACTTTGTTTGTTTATCTTTTCTGTCAACAATTGAGATCTCTTTTGTCACTATATCTTCCTTTTTTTTTCATTAGGATGGCATAATGTGCCAAGTGGATCTACATCGTTACTCTATAACTAGAGTAGCCTTAATATTAATACGATATTCTTACTCTCCTGTCCTTCCATTCCCAAACACTAGTGTCCCCATTCCCTCACGAATTCTCGTCTTCTCTCGATTTAGGAGTAAATGGTTTTTCTCTTTATCTCAACGTTTCTTAGCCTGTACTGAATCCCTGACTTTTGTTACGAATTTGGATTTTTTTTTGTAGTTCTTCGGTTCATTATCACTATGTCTGGAATTTCTAAAACAGGGGTAATGATTACGCCCCACTATCAAAGGGGTTGATTCGTGAAGAGGTGACGGGTGACCCACAGGACGTCAATTGAGTCAAGAGTACTATGAGTGTGCCCAATTCCCAAACCAGTCCAACCATGTCTCCACCTCTTAGACGGACGGTTGCGTCTTCTGGCTCCCAAGCTAGGGACCCAGTCCTTCTAGGGGACCTCCTCCTTTACCGTTGGACGAGGTCATAAGAACGGACCCTTCAGGGTACCTGTCTCCTCGATGTCAGGGACCCCAGTGTTTCTCGACCTGTGTTGACTCGTACGTGAGTGTGTATTCTGACGGGAGGCGAAGTCTACGGTCAGTGTTCGGGTGAAGAGTGACTGACCGGCGTCTAGCCGTCAAAGGTGTCGTGGGAGGAACCCCAGTTAATTAAACGATCTCGACGAGTGTCTGAGTCCTTTGGTCGAACGATCGAATGGTCAAATAATGTGTCCAATAATTTTCCCATACTTAGTTGTCGGGCTACTTCTCTATGTATCGTGCTCCAGGATTTGTTTCCTCGACACAGGAACACCTCAAACCCCGGACCGTCACCGTGCACCTTCGCCAGACCACATGGTCGGTACCTTCGGCAGGTGCGGAGGAGGAGGACGCGAGAGTGTCTCGGAAGTAATGTATCCGTACCGACTAATTAGCAATCGGTAGCCACTTACCAAGTCGGAGGTCGGGAAGGGGGACGACCTTTAGTCCCCCACCTTGACTTTTAATGTCGGGAGACAAGCACCAATCAAGAGGACCGTCGGTCAGGGGCCTGGGGTAGAAATCCTCTAAAGGCTTTCAGTGGAATAACTACTCTTGGTCAGTGCCACCCTTCCCTGAACAATACTCGTTTGTCTGCGGGCAAAGTGGAAAAACCAAGAGTTCTCAAAAGTATTTGACTCCTGTTCCCTAGATTATAAGACTCTAGGAGGGTAACGACAGGAATGAGTCATTTAAGGTTCCAAACCCCCTCGACACTTGGTCCTTGTCACCTACTTCTGGTTTATCCAGACTCTTTATATAAAGTCAGTGGACTCACTGGTTTATATATAAAGAAGACAGGGTCATAACATCTGTACAATAAAAGTGTACATCTCCCTTTTGTAAGGAACTTATCATGGTCCACTGTGGCGTCTCTCACCTTCTACCTCCGGACGATGAAAAACATTGTTCGGAACCTTGATAAACCCAAAAATTTGAAACGAGTATATATAAATACTGAACATTAGTTTACTTTTGAAAAATTTTTCTTATTTTGTCACACCAACAACAACAAGTCAACGATTCAGTACAGGCTGAGAAACACTGGGGTACCTGACGTCGTGTGGTCCGAGGGGACAAGAAGTGGTAGAGGACCTCAAACGAGTCTAAGTACAGGTAACTCAGTCGCTACGATAGATAGAGTAGGAGACAGAGGGGGAAGAAGGAAACGGAGGTTAGAAAGGCTCGTAGTCCCAGAAAAGGTCGTTCAGTCAAGAAGCGTAGTCCTCCGGTCTCATAACTCGAAGTCGAAGTCGTAGTCAGGAAGACTACTTATAAGTCCCAACTAAAGGAAATCCTACCTGACCAAACTAGAGGACAGGTTCCCTGAGAGTTCTCAGAAGAGGTTGTGGTATCAAGTTTTCGTAGTTAAGAAGTCACGAGTCGGAAGAAATCAGGTTAAGGGTGTACACATGCACTGATGACCCTTTTGGTGTCGAAGCTGATCTACCTGGAAACAACCGTTTCGCACACCTCCTTCACTAGGACTCTCTCTCGTCTGACTTCCCATGTGCCTTCACGACGTCTGACCCCGTATCCACCCACCCAACAGTGTGGAGTCATAACCGAAAAGAAGAAAACCACAGAAATAACAAATCTTAAATTCTGAACCGGGAAAACAATTGACTATTTTAATATTGGACAATGATACAAACCAACAACGAGATTTTGTAATCACAAGAAACTTGATTAAAGTTTTCCTTCTTTCACTCGACAGCAACTTAACTGGGACCATCATTCCAAACGACTTTTCCGTCACAGTAAAGGTCCGGGAAAGGGCCCGAACTCTTCTCATAAAGTGGGTGGCAAGGGTCTTGAGTCTTCAGGAACGTTCTATCATCTGAGACTTCCTTTACCCGACAAACGGTCCTTAAACCCTTTAAGTCTACGGACGTCGTAGAGTTTCGAGTGTCCCGGTCTTTTTCCCGAACCGTCGACACATACGGGACCTCCGTTTACCTGTGGATCCTCACCCGACCCCACCGGTTCACGACCGACACCCAGAAGACGTCGACGACCCGGTGAAGACTGCCGCCCGATGGCAGATCTCCGTAAACTTCACGGTCTTCCGCGCTCCACACCGTCCTCCTAGACCCAGATGGTAGAGACATTACAGTCGTTTCAGGGGTCTACGAAACTCTCATTCTATCTACGTCATTATTTGTGTCCCACCAGTCTCCAGAGTGGACTTTGTTCCGCGTGCCCTTCCGAAACACTTATCTTCTAAGAATAACATTCAGAACCAAAGTCAATGACTCAAAGAAATGGACAACTCAAACACAGATGTACACGCGGAAGACAGGGATCACATAACAATAATAACTGAGGACCACTTGAACAGATAATCAACTCTATATCCACTTTATGTCATGACATTGTCCCTCAGGGGTGTTACAGTGTCAAGTTCGGTCTGTCTTTATGCAAAGAGTACATTGTCAGATCTCGACACAATAGGTCATACCGTCGGTGATCCATGTACACAGACAAACGTAAATTTACTTAATTTTATTCTATTTTAAATCAAGGAGTCAACATGACCGGAGGAAAGTTCGTGAGAAATCGATGAACTGATATCCGACAACACAACTTGTCGTGCATACCTCGTAGAGACTAGTAAGACAACCCGTCGGGACGAGATCTCCTCACGAAGAGTTGAACTTCCCACCGAGACGACGTCTCCAGTAGGTGCCCGGACTCAAGGAATCTATCAGGAGTCCTTGAGTCCGGGGATCTGAGACGGTCGGGGATCCATTCCGAAGTACTGTACGAAACCACACGGTACTTAGGGAGACTGTCACACCGTTTCGGATGTCTGGTGAAGTGTTTCATCATAAAAATTTACACATTCTATTTTATGTATCTTAATACTTCCTTTCGTTAACACAACTTTATGTTAATGGTTTCATTAAAGTTTTTACTTTCTTCGAGTATATCACGTACGTGAGCGAGCGAGTCGGCACAGACTGAGAAACGTCGAAGCACCTGACATCGGACGATCCAAGGAGACAGGTACCCTAAGAGGTCCGTTCTGAGGACCTCACCCAATGACAAGGGATGAGGTCTCTAGAAGGGCTGAGTCCCTAACTTGGGTGTAGGGAACGCAGAGGACATAACCGTCCTTATAAGAAATGGTAATCGTGGTGGACCCTTCGGGTATTATGTCGTCATAGACGAAACAATTCTGTAGTTCTTTACTACATCCCCGTTCATATTACTGTTGATATTAAAGTCCAATAACTCAAATATATTATAAAATGTTATTAGACATTGTTCATATTACGTTATACTCCAATAGATATTTACATACAACGACTGTCTCAGGACCTAGAACGATTATGAAGACACAAAAAGGGGGGGTAGACTATTAACTTTCTTGATTAATTGAAGTCTATCTTCAATCACTTTTGTTTCAATATGTCGTAAAAGGGGTAGGTTCAAATATCTGGTTGTCAAGACACATTTATCTGGGGAAACGGTAGAGACCTGAAGTCTTAATTCTTTGGGACGATCCAGAACAGTTTTGACCAAACCGTAACGGTCCAGGTGTGAGGTCTTATGTCTTTCTCCCTTTCTCTCCTTCGACTCCCGTTTACTAAAGGGAAAATTTCCCGTACTGGGCCTTCAACCAGTACGGGAACAGAGCTTAACCGGTTGACAATCAGTGTACCAGCAGACGTACAATTCCACCCGACCCTTTACATCAGAGGTCCCGTCGGGACATAGAACGTCGTACTCCTTAAGACAGACATTTTCCTTCTTCCTTTCTTACCTATAATCCTCTTGGTCGTTCCTTAATGTAGACATGTTCACTTTCACACTCAGCGAGTCAACACAGGACGAGAATACTGGGGTACCTGACATACATCGGGCGGTCCGAGGAGACAGGTACCTTAAGAGGTCCGTTCTTATGACCGCACCCAACGGTACGGGAGGAGGTCCCCTAGAAGGGCTGGGTCCCTAGACGTAGTGTCCGTCTTTCTTACCTAAAATCCCCTTGGTCGTCAAAGACGGTAGCGAAGTAATTATTAGTATTTTGTTTTTCACAAAGAATTTTGTTTTTTTTCACATGACAAATAAGACATGTGAAAGTCCAGATAAGACATGTGAAAGTCCAGATTCAACTTTTGCGGTCCTCCTCGAAGTGACAACGATTGTCCGGGGGCCGCACCATCGTCGAGGATCCCGTGCGTCACAGACCCCCGACGTCGTGTCAAACTCGGGGACGAGGGGTCAGGACCAGTGTACCGTCACCGACGACCGTCGTAACAGCGGTAATCGGGTCTCTGTAAAAACAACCACGGTCCTTACACGACAGGGAACGAATTGCGTTTCGGTCCTACGGAGTTAGACGTCGATACCTCGATTATTGTTCACTCCGCAGACAAGAACAGTGGTCGTTGGTCACAACCTACACGTCCTTTCGTAGCTCATCCTCCTCCGTCCGCAAAAGGTTTGTTTGTCTAGGGACTCGTTTACGGGAAATTTCAAACTTTATTGTTGGGGAACCCAACAACTCCGGAAACTGAAGAGTCTTTCGATAATTCATGGGATTGAGAAGAATAAATATTTCACGGGTTTACCAATAAAAAAAACAAAGAAGAAGAAAGAAAAGAAAAAAAGTTCAATTTATTTATCGTCAATACTGCGTCGTGGTGTACCGGTCGTCGGAAATTGAATATTTGCCTCCCAAACTTTTCTGTATAAATCTCCGCTCGAACCAGCCGAAGAGGACCGTCCTACCTCTGTCTCGACAAGGTTCCGGTCTATCGTGAATTTCCCGGTCCGCTGGGGAGTGTGAGGGGAACAGAGGTAGGTCCCCCTCTATTGTACCTATAAATCATAGGGAAAGAAATATCGGGGTCTAACGGTCGCTCGAGGGTTCCCCGTCCGTGACCCCAGAAACCTCGGGGTGGGGGTTTCGGACCGCGTCAGAGAACACACAGTCTCCGCGACCCGTATACAAACGGTTGTTTAGCACACACAAAATTCTCGTAAATATTACCGAAACACTCACTCACGGCAAAAGTTCAAACGACTTACTTCCTACCGAAAACAAACCAGAATCCCAGTGACGACAAAACAAAAACAAACCGGTGGGGAGGGGATTAGGTAGAGATCAAAATTTTACACGAAGTGATCCTTTTATACTGAGGGTAATCAACTCAAGTGAAACCCCGGTTGAAAAGTCCTTGGATAGATAAAGACATTTCGCCCCAGGTGAACGTTCATGGGACACACCACGGTCGCGAGTGTAACAGGGACTGAGGCAACGAGGTGACGGCACAGTCTATGGGTCGCGAGGTGTGAACCCTCCCAATAAGTGACCCAGAATACTACGTCCGGGTCCAGGGCTATCGTTAGAACCTGCCCACTATATTTATCCGATCCTAACCCGTTCCCGATAAAAATATTTCCTTCGAAAGATTCAACTAAAGAAACTTGGATCTCGCAGAGGGGGAGGGAGACTGAAGGGGACAAAGGGAGGTGACGACCCCTCTAGAGAACCAAGAAGGACGGACGGAAAGGGGAGGGGGGTCGGTCGACCGAAGGTGTCTTTAGTCTTCCCTCCATGCACGGACTACGTCTCAACGGACTTTAGAATATAGAAGAGGTGGCGTGGGGGGTGGGGGGCGGTGAAAGTCCTAGTAGAAAGTAGGCCGGGTCCTTACCGTGGATAGGGCGCGTAGCCCGGAGGTCGTAACCTCAGACCGACGAAACAGACTTTATCTGTAGGCGGTCGAGAGTTCGTCTAGTGAAGGGGGGTGAAGTACGGACTTGTAGATAAAATGTCATAATAGAGCAAACATGCAAGTCGGGACGTGGTTCAATTACTTGGTCTGACGGAGGGGGTTCCAGGGGATGAAAAGAGGGATGGGGTCGGACCGTACGGGTGGGGTTCACTCGGTCTCCAGCACCCCAGATCAGTCCCGAAGGTCCTGTCAAACCGGAATTCTCGAGAAAAGGGAGGAACACCCGTGGGGGGTCGGGGGACGGGGGGTGCAGGTGGTGTCATTCAAGGTGGCAGTCGATCCTCTTCGAACGGAAAGAAACGTAGGAAAAGGGTCCAAAAGTACGACTTTTGTCGTGTAAGAGGTGTACTTTGTTTTTGACTAAGACGAGAGAAAGTTGAACACAAAGACTGGTACGACAAGAACCGTCGCGTCGAAGGTCCGAACCCCCATCTTAACTATCGAATTGTACATCTGTAATTTAGCCAACCGTTTTACGGTAGACCTCAGTATCGAGGGAGCCTAGTAAACGGTCGTAGACACCGAAGGTGGTGGGTCACCGGAACTCGCAGAAGAATTGAAATGTCGGCCGAACGGAGAACCTCGCGGGGGAGGGTTGAGAAGGTGGGGGTGGGGGGGTCGGTCGGGATTCACAACCTGGGGTAAAGGGAAGGACCCGGTTCACGACCTTCATTTCTCCGACAAAAGTTAAAGTCTCGAGGTGGGGTCTCAAGTGTCCGGGGTCTCGGACCGCAACGGCAGACCGGTTTCCCTGGTGTTTTGGTTCAGTGGCCCCACGAGACTCGAACCAAGACGGAACCGCACCCTAATTACAACGTAGAGTCTTATTGTCTTCTAGTTCACTCCGTTACATAATTACGAAATTTACGGAACACGTTTCATCGCGCGCATTCTCAGTCTTGTCTGCAGGATCGAGGAGAAAGTCTTCGTGGTAGCACAGGACACAAGTCACGAAGTGCCCTAGACAGATAGAATTAGAGCCGTCGGTGAGAGGATTATCATAGTGACACGGGCGAAACACGAAGGGAGTATCAAGTCGACCATTTCTTAGGCGGACGTCACGTCCTCTGGGGGCAAGTTAAGGACCCAACCCTTCTAGGGTTCTCTTCCCTATCCGATGGGTGAGGTCCTAAGAACCGGAAGGGACCACCGAGTCGACCATCTCTTAGACAGACGTTACGCCCTCTGGACCCAAACTAGGGACCCAACCCTTCTAGGGGACCTCTTCCCTTTCCGATGGGTGAGGTCATAAGACCGGACCTCTTAAGGTATCTGACATATCAGACACCCCATCGTTTCTCAGCCTGTGTTGACTTGTTGGAAATGACTAGAGACTACGGACGAAATGTCTCTCCTTGCACTCTGAGGTCTTCTACTTCAACAACCAGTCCGAGGGTACGGATCCCTTTCACTACCTCAGTTTTAAACTCAGACCCGTTCAGTTCGTACTGAAATTCGGATGTGAAACCCGAGAAATCGTCTTAAAAAGGAAAGGGTAAAGACTTAATCTCGAAGGGACCACCGAGTCGACCATTTCTTAGGCGGACGATACGCCCTCTGGACCCAAGCCAGGGACCCGACCCTTCTAGGGAACCTCTTCCTTTTCCGATGGGTGAGGTCATAAGACCGGACCTCTTAGGGGTACCTGTCTCCTCGGACCACCCGACGTCAAGTACCCCAGCGTCTTTCAGTCCGTGCTGACTCTTTGAAAGGGAAGGGTAAAGTCTTGACCATTCTCTCTGTTCTACTTGAAATTTCTACCCTAAATATCAGGAAAAGGAACTCTACGGATAAAATGGGAGGTAAAAGCCTAGTCATCGTCAAAGAACGCGAGTCAAGCATTAGGGACGTTGTCTTCTCTGAGCCACTAAAAGGGTCCTCCTCTCCCGTCACCCTCTAGCTGGCGGACGACGTCTTTTACGGGGAACAAGAACAGAGATCGTGACTGGAGGGCACATGACTGACGTGGACCCCGTAAGAGACGACACATTCGGTGACCGACAGTTTTACTGATTTCGAGGGTTTCACGGTGACGCAAAGATAGGGACCGTTCTGCTCCCTGACTCATCCCGTACAGTTTGGTGAGACGAACATTCTCAGAGTCCCGTCTAACCTAAGGAGTTCGGAGACCGCATCGTGTACCGGTCGGTGTGTCTCTGTATGTCTCGGGCGTAGGACGTCCTTTCTGACTTGTCCGTACCGCTGATCAGTCTCACGCACACACACACACGCACACCACGAGTCGTCATTTCCTAATTCCCGCAGTCACCTCTTAAGACTCTCCCCTCTCCAACTATGTCCGAGACCCCTTCGGGGTACTCTCTCGCACACTAGACCCGCGACCGTACAGGCCCACCTTACCACTCCTCTCCTGAGGAGGGTACTCTCTCTGTCGGTTCATGGAGACCAGTCGCAAGGACTCTCCTGAACCATCTTTGACGTAAAATTCGAATTAAGTACATATGTGCAATGTTGTCTGGTGAAAAGACGCACAGGTGCCACGTCAAAAGAAGTTGCAGATTTGATGTCAACGTGCTCCACTTGACATCAAAGTGGATGTTAGCCTTCACTTGTCCTAACACCACCTCTGTCAGTGTCTTTGTGCACACGCGATTGTGAGTAAGTGGTCTTTCAGTCAACCAAATAGGAAGGCAACAAATCAGTGACCCAACATAGGCTGAGAAACGGAGGGGAACTTGACGTCGTGTGGTCCGACAGGCAGTGGGACAGATAGTGGTAGAGGGTCTCGAACGAGTTTGAGTATACGTAACTCAGTCACTACGGTAGGTTGGCAGAGCAGAAGACAGCAGGGGAAGAGGAGGACGGAGGTTAGAAAGGGCCGTAGCCCCAGAAAAGGTGACTCAGTCAAGAAGAGTAGTCCACCGGATGCATGACCTTGAAGTCGAGTCGTAGTCAGGAAGGTTACTTATAAGTCCTGACTAATAGAAACTCCTAACTGACCAAACTAGAGGAACGTCGGGTTCCCTGATACATTCGAAGTATTTATTTATATAGAAATTTCACTACCTTTTTTATTATTTCACTACCATGAGGACGAGCTTCTAAAATGTGGAAGCACTTTCTAGTCTACTATTTGACAGGACACATGAATTTACGTCAGTGAGTCAGTACAGGTTGAGAAACGTTGGGGTACCTGAAGAAATCCTGTCTTTTGACCTCATCCATTGGGAAGGGAGGAGGTCACCCAGACGGGTTGGGTCCTTAACTTGGTCCGGGAGGACGTAACGTCCGTCTAAGAAATGGTTGACTGGATAGTCCCTTCGGACTGGGTATGAATTTATGGTAGAAACGGTATTCTCTCCAACTTGTTTTCTCACGACCACACCCCAGAACTTCAGTCGTACCCCGTCACGGTCGGCACCCTTTGAAGTGCACAGGACTGCTGACCCACCGCACAACACGTGACACCAGGATGTCACCTGACACCGGTCTTATTTCCGTGCCCCCACACACAACACCCCTATCGAGTGTCAAGGAAAAACAAAGAAAATTCGTATTCTACATGAAGGATTCGACTACAACAACTCGTGATCAAGACACGGTTGGTCACAGTCTACGACCCCGAGACTCCACTGAGGGGGGATGTGGGGTGGAGTGGTTTATTTTATATGTGTACCGTTTCTTCGTGTATTTTTCTGGGGGACGTAGTAGACAGTGCCCTCTTAACATCTAATATCGTCTTTACTCTATGTCACTGTGTGGGTGTATCACATCGCCGGTACGAGTCAGCACAGGTTGAGAGACGGCGGGGTACCCGGGCGGTCTGAGGAGACAGGTACACTAAAGGGTCCGTTCTTATGACCTCTGCCAACGGTAAAGGACGAGATTCCCTAGAAGGGCTGGGCCTCTAGCTTGGTCACAGGGGTCACAGAGGACGTAACCGCCCGTCTAAGAAATGGTGGCTCAGTGGTCCCTTCGGGAGACGGTGGGTACTCCTGCCGGGTCGAGATTTTATGACTGTCGTGGATACGACCGTTCCCACACATTACTGTCCTCGACAGGAAGTGACGACCACCCTCACCGTCAAAGGTTCTGTCAAACCGTCAAAGAACGTTTTGATCCGTACGAAAACAGGAGGTAGGTCGTCAGTGTGAGGAGCCACAAATGGGTCTACTAAAACTTTCAACACAGGTATGTTTCGGGATGTCTTGAACCTCCGTGATCCACTTACTCAATCGTTTCACACCATGTAGGTCTATCACCGCATAATAAGTCACGGTTTTCCTCAGTCGATAGTTCGGTACTTTTTCTGTGTCTCCTCTTTACGGACAAATCCAAAAAAGACGGGTAAAGAAAACTAACCCAACAAACAAATAAACGATAACTCGCCGTACTTGATAAACAAACCCTCTGATTAGGAAGCGACCAACGAAACAAACGTTCACGAAAGAGGGTAAGAGTTCCAACAGAAAGGTAAAGTAAATACAAAAGAAACAGTACGTTTTTGAAAATTCAAATTAATCCAGGGTGAACAATTAAAGATAAAAATAGAAGTAATGAGATTCTTCACCCAGTTTTTTCTACAACGACGCTAAAAACAGTTTCTCACAAGACGGACGCAAAAGGAGACTCTCAAAACATGACAGACCGGAATGTAAGTCCAGCAATCAGGTAAAACTCGAATGAAACACATACCACAATCTCTCACAAGACTGGAGCTACAAAAGGTACATCGATAGACCACAGGTCAAAGGGCCGTAGTGATGAAAAGGGTGACACGTAAGGACGGAGCGCACGGTATCACATCCACGGGCAGCCGCGCACCCAGATAGAGACACGAGAGATGGGACAAGGTAACTGGACGTAAAGTCAAAGCCCCGGTCGCGGTATGGCAGAACTACTGATCGAAACATCACATCAGACTTCAGTCCCTCCGACTAAGGAGGTCGAGACAAAAAGAAAGAGTTCTAACGAAACCGATAAACCCGAGAAAACACAAATATATGTTTAACATTTAAGACAACAAGATCAAGACGCTTTTAATGGCAACCACTAAACTACCCCTAACGTCTTACCGGTAGTATTTTTTTTTAGAAGTTTATTATGTACGACTTCTTCCACACCTCTTTTCCCTTGGAGTGCCACCCTCACACTTGGCTATGTCGGTGATGCCTCTTATCATACCTCCAAGGAATTTGACTTTTATCTTGATGGCATACTGGGTCGTTGGGGTGATGACCCGTATGTGGGTCTCTTTTGACACTAAGTCTTTCTATGTGCATGGGGTCACAGGTGTCGTCGCGGTACATAGTCTCGGTCCTGTACCTTCGTTGGATTTCAAGGTAGTTGGCTCCTTGTCTACTTCTGCGCCGTGCATATATGTTACCTAAGAATGAGCCGGTGTTTTTCCCCACTTGGGCCCAGTAAACATCTCTGCACCTACCTCGATCTCTCACAGTATGTGTCACTTCAGTCAGTCTCTTTTTGTCTATAGTGTACAATTGTGCACACCTTAGATCTTTTTACCGTACCTACTAGGACACACGGTTCGTCTTTACCTCTGTGTGCATCTCTTGTCTCCTCCTTCCCCTCCCATCCCCGTTACCCCTCCGACCCCCACTGTGCAACTATGTGTGCGCGGCAACTAACATCCGTATTTTATTAGTGCGCCGATGTGACATCTCGTGCCCCTCGCGACGGATTCCGTGGCGCCCCTGGACTTACCCTTCTTTCAGGTCTTCCATCCCCATACACATAGACCTGCCGGACAAGTAAAAGTCTTTGATTGTGTTGTAACGTTTCGTTGATATGAGGTCATTTCTTAAGACTTTTTAAATTTTTATGTAGGGGGGGGAGGGGGGCGGTGTTTTCTTTCTGTCCCTCCTTTGAATTCACGTGCAATGATTCATTTTCTTCGGTCAGACTTTTCCGATCTATGACATACTAAAGTTGTTATAATGTCAGACCTCTTTCGTTTTCATACCTCAGTCATTTTCCGAGTCACCAACGGTCCACGGTCCCACCTCTGTCCAACCTATCCATCCGTCTCGCGTCTCCTAAAAGTCCCGGCACCTCTTGTTTGTCTACGGCACGGACAGGAATTCCCGCAGACGGACCGATTCCTCTGTCGGTCGCGTGTTCCTCTTCCTCCTCGACGCTAAGAAGGACGCGACGGTCTTCTTCAGGTTCCTCCCTTGCCTGACCGGAACCCCCGAAGGTCGCCGAAGAGGTCCTTCTCTGTGTAGACTCTACACTGTCTTTCTCGACGTTCGTCTTTCCTTTGGTCTTCTGGTGACGTCCGGGGTTTGACGTGCACCTTTCCGGGTGGGTCTGAGCCACTCTGTCGCCTCCTGGTTGGTACACACTGAACCGGGTCCTCTCGAGCCTCGACCCGACCCTCCGACTCCGACCTGCCGACCCGGTGCGTCTGGAGTCAGGCGACGTGGTACAGCTGTGCCCCTGCAGTGCACGCCTCGATACCCCCCGACTTCCCAAGACTTGTCCCACTGCACTACTCGAGGGACGAAGTCTTGTCGCTGGGGTCTCACGTCCTGTCTGACCTCTACTACCTGACCGGGTCCCCCTGTCACCGAACCGATTCTCTCCCGGCCTTTCTTCACCTACTGTACTCCCACCTTGCAGGTCCGGGACCACTGGTCCATCCCCACTCCTCCTTCCCCTTCCTGACACCCCCACTCCCCAGAGCGAGTCTATCGTAACCCCACGCACTTCCCCGTCCCACACACTCTCCTTCGCCCCCTTACTTCGACCGTGCCGACCGATCCACCACGACCCTGCCTCGAGTTACGTCGTGTCTTAGACACACTTTTGGGTCCCTTCGACGGCAGGAGGACGTTCAGTGACAAAGCAATGGTGACAAGGGAAACTACGAGTCTGAAATCGGTCTTGGACCTTATATCTACCGGTAGATCCTCAGCAATCTAGGACCTCATTTGTAAACTGTCGGAAGGGTTTCACCGGACTTGGGGTTTACTGTCGACCCACGAAGGACGTCGCATCCCTCTTTGAACTGCACTCGGAGTTTCGGTCTCGTCAATCGATTTTCTCTCTCGATAGACGGTGCTTTGACCAGGGTCTATGGCTTTTGCAACCCCAGGCGACCAGATCCTTCACTAAGGAACCACAAACATTGTGGGTTACCTTCAGGAAAGGCTGTCACAGGGACTCAACACTCCTAGTCGGTCCTCGACACCACCAGCAAAGCATGCACAAACTGGATATTTTATTTTAGTTGTGGAAAAAGGAAGAGGAAAACTCCACACAACGACCATCCACAGGTAAATACAATGTTACTAGAAGTCTTTTAAGAAAGGACTTGTAATAGAAGGGAAGACAGGGTCACTGGGTGGGGCATGCTCCGGGTAGGTAGAGCGGGTTGAGATCCGGAACTCTCCCCTCCCCCCTACGAACAATTAACAATGGCATACGCACCGGGCAAGGGTCAGGTGGAGACCCGTCTCCACGCGCGAGGCCACAACCTAAAGGTAGCAGGAGCCCCTCGGGGTTCGTAACGCAGCGGAAACCCTCCCGCCCCAGGGTCGCGTCGGACTAAATGCCGTGTCCGGACCGTGGCTAAAGGAAAGTGTGCGAGGGATCCTTCACGAGACCACTACAACCGCGGGCCGTTCACTGTCTCCCTAGTGTGTCATGGAACTCTACACTACTACCGGCCCGGTGTGAGCCGGAGACTAATGTCGATTTTGTTGTCAACGATTTAGGTCGCTTGTACCTTTTTGGTCTTTCTTCTCCCTTTTAGTCGGTCCCGGCACCTCCCCCGGCACCACCGTGTCCGGACACACACGTGAACCCTAAATTTCGACTCGACTCTCTTGACGAAAATAGAAAAGGTCGTACGTCGGGGTCCGGTTTTGTCTCTTTTGTCAACAATTTTCAGAGGCAAGTTTCCGTCAAACTTTGTAAGAGAGAGAAAGAGTGTACTCATAGAAGTGGTGTTCTCGGTGTGTGTGTGTGTGTCTCTGTGTCTGTACCGAGTGTGTGTGTGGGGTGGCGAGGGGCGGACAATTGGTACCGAGTCCATTGGACTTCGTCCATTTCGTTTCCTTCCGTAAAGGGGGGTCGGCGACTACCGTGTCCTTTGGGCTCGACCTCGCGACGTCTGCCCCGACCCCCGAGGGACGTCGACGCCGCCCCGTATCTGGGACACTCTACCACCGTCGACGAGGGACAGAGAGTCTTTCCGTCTTCTTAAGACGATTCTTACATGCCAGAGAGAAGAATTGTGAGGGAGTATTTATGGTGCGCACGGCTCAGACATCGCCTGCGGGTAATGGGACCGCAGGAGGTCCACCCCGCAGACATTGAGACGCTTAGCAATTCTGGTGCTGCCAGACAGTCGCTCGTCTGTGAGGTCTACTGTCGCGTCTTCGACCGAGGTATATGGGACGCAAAAGACACCGACGGAGCCCCGACGCCACCGCACCGCCCCGGAAATGGGGAGACAGACGAGTACAGACTGCGCCCAATAAGCTGCTCCTCCTCTGTCCCAGGAGAGGAGCGGTCGGACTTACTGACTGAGGCCTCCCAGTATCCTTTAGGACCCACCCAAAACAAGAGGAGACAGGGACATGACTTATCTCTGAGTGAGCCAACGACTACCCAACTCGAAAGAAAGTGGGTCGTCCATACTTATACGTCCATATCGGTCAAAAATAAACAACCTTGGTCTGCTGGTCCATGACTCTTTAAAACATGGCATTAAGGAACACATATTTTATCTCTAAGACGGAGATAGTGTTCTGACAAACCTCCTAGGTCTTGCGATAACACTAGTGACCGATCCGGGTCACTTTCCTTCGTGAGGGCAAAGAGGAAACAACAGCGGGGCAGACATTCAGCACACACTGAGAGACGTTGGTGTACCTGACGTCGTACGGTCCGGGGCGACAGGAGGTGACAGAGGGTCTCAAACGAGTCTAAATACAGAAAACTCAACCACTACGGTAGACTGGCAGGATGGCAAAGAGGAATGACTGTCTTCTGTGACCATGAGGTTTGGACATCCAAAAAGGGGGGTGTGGCTCGTTAAGAGATTAAGAGGTGTCTGTGGTCGGTCCACAGGACGTCAACTCAAGGTAAGACTGTGGGGCAGACGGACCTCCCTCGTCGTCTAGGGTGTCCATTCCCGAGTCGGGACTCTGGCTCGATCCTGAGTCTTGGATCCTGAGAGGGGGAGGGGGATGTTCTGACAGAGGAGTCCACTGGGTGCTGAAGACGGACCGAACCGACACTTGACTCGCAAGGGAGTTAAAGGGAGGAGTCGAAGTATCAAACGATCTTGCCGAGTGTCTTGAGTCCCGCGGTCCTGTGTCGAGTCTCTGTTGTTTCACCTTCTCTACACACCCCGCGCTAAACCCCTTTCCCCGAGGACGGGGAGGACGGAAGGGTCGTGGTGGTCGAGGTTTCTAAAGGTTCCTGGAATGAAGACTCTAAAAATACCTTCGAAATAGTACATCTGTACTAGACAAGAAATTAATAAGTAAATAAATAAACCGACCCGACCCAGGATCAGCGTCGTGCATCTTAGAAAGTCTACACCGTACACCCTAGGTCAAGGGACTGCCTCCTAGCTTGGGTGTGGGGGACGTAATTCTCGTGTCTCAACAAACAACAACAACAACAACAACTCTCAAAAAAAACTTCACCTGGTAAAAGTCTCGGAGGTCACTTGAATGATGTTATAAAGAAGACAAGGTACAGAACCGAAAAGGTCCTCCGTGGCCGAGATCCTAGGATCATCGAGGGACTAGTGACGGGGGGGTTGTAACCTTCCGTTTCAGGGAGAGGGAAGGGTTCTCCTACTCCCCGTCCCGACCTTCAAGGTTCGAAGACTAGTGTCGCACCAGAAAGACCCCGGGTCGGGGGTAGAACTTCGGTAGGTCCTCCTGTGGTGGTCAGGGAGGTAATCCTACTTTCTACGAGGACAGTGAGTCCTTTAATGTTCCTTAAATCCTCGATACAGTCCTTGGACCCAGGTCCTGGTTTACAATCTTGTCTTCCACGAGGATCGCGTACATGGTGAATCCTTTAAGGAGAGAAGAAACAAGTGAATCAGTGGGTCACTGAACAAGTAAATACGTAACTTCTTCATAAATAACTGGGGAAGAAACCCGATCTGAGATGGATCCACGATCTCCGGCTTCTGCTTTCTCCTAAGAACGGACTTCAGTCCCTCAAACGGTGGATTGGGAGAGGACGTGAAAAAGGGAAGAAATTATTTCGACAGTTGAAAATAGGAGGTCACGACAAAGAAAGAAATCTAAGGAGCGAAAGATCTCGTTCGTTCTCAGTCGAGGAGCCTCAAGGGTGTCCGGTCGGGCTCACGACACGAAGTTAGAGGGGTCGGGATTGTACTTCGGGATCCCCTCGGTTGTCATGACGGTGTCTAATGATACTCCAATTTCGTCTTCTCCCCTTTTTTTTCTGACATTTGGAACTCCTTTTTACATGATTCGTCCACTGTACAGTGACAGTCAAGACTCTATACAAACGGACCTCTTTGAGAAAAAACAAAATGAAGAAGAACAACAAGAAATTATAAACACAAAGTACATAAATAGACCGACGCGACTCAGAATCGAGGGGTTGGTCCCTACCTTGGGCCCGGGGGACGTAGTTCTCGTGCCTCAGCATCGGTGACCTGGTCTACCCTTTCAGGGACTAACAACAAAACAAAACAAAACAAAAATTATTGTTGTCGAAATAACTTTATAATAAGTATTCGGAATGTTAAATGGGTGAAGGACACATGTTCAGTCACCAAAAATCAGAAAAGTGTCTCAACATATTGATTGGTAGGGGTGTCAGTTCGACTTTCTAGAAGTAGTGGGACTTTTCTTTAGGGCGAGGACAGTCGTCGGGGACTTGGGAAGGAAGAACAGGACCGCATAAAGAACACGATGGCGTCCCAGTGTGAGTCATAAGGCGTGCCGCGACAACGACAGCCTGTACTGCAGCGCTGACTTGTTGTCGTTGTCACGGAGTCTCGTGCCACGACTATATTTGCACTACTGGGACGGGACCGAGGACCCAAGTGTCCGTCGTACCCTCTAAGAACCTGGTACTGGACGTGAGTCCTGGAGGAACTACCCTCTCAGAGCTGATGTAAGCTTCAATGATTAAATATTTGTCATGCTAACGATCATTGCAGGGACTGAGAAACCCAATGAAAAAAAAAAGTTTCACGATTAATAATAGTCATAAGTCGTTTTAACTAAAAGCATACAACTAATACATAGATTGTTGTATCACCCACAGAGTATAATCAAAATTATCAGACTCTTAAGAAAGTCTAAAAGACACATCTAGTAGTATAGAAAACGTTTGTCGTTATCAGACCCGAGAGGAGAAGGTTAAGTATACGGAGTAAAGAAAAGGAACAAGGGGGAGGGGCGGGAAACTGATTCCGAGGTTTTATGACAACTAAATTTCGGGATTATCTAAGTAACTTAACAAGGACTGGTGATTCTTACGAAGGTTTCACAATGGCAAATAGTATTATAAGGGGCATCGAAAAATCCAATTCCTTGGAGGAAAACCAATATCGAAACATCAAAATAATTTTAATGCTCACTTACAATCTGTGTAAAGGACGTAGATAACTCTACAAATCACCAACCTAGAGGAACGTCAGTTTCCCTGAGAGTTCTCAGAAGGGTCGTGGTGTCAAGTTTTCATAGTTAAGAAGTCGTAAGTCGGAAGTAATACCAGGTAGAGAGTGTAGGTATGCACTGAGTACCTTTTTGGTATCGAACCTGATATGCTTGAGACGGCCGTTTCACTACAGAGACGAAATGCCAGTCAGTAAATAATCCAGGTCATAGACCCCTCGATCGACCTGTCCTCCCGGGCACCCGTCCCTACCTTCCTTCCTGCTCAGCTCTCGGCCGGACCCGCTCCCACGCACAGGTCGTCCTCACGACCCGGACCCGCCGACACACGGGCAGTCGGTCGGGCGGGGTAGGGCAAGACGGGGACGTCACGGGTAGGAGGTGGTGGACGAAAAGAGGCTGAAGGGAGACCGCACGAGGAGAACTCAACCCTCCACGACCGGCCACCCCCTGGGAGACCGGGACCGATCGCCCTCGCTCTGTCTCCGCCCGAACTCCGGGTCTACTGGGTACCTCTGCCTCGCTCTTGTCCACACAGCATTACAGGAAGGACGGAGTCGTCTGTACTGCTTTGTCTGACAGACGGGACTTGTCGAGTAAGCAAACAGTCTCGACGAGTGTCCCGCTCGCTCCGGAACGTTCATCGTCGTGTAAGACTCGTCCCTCTCAGGGCCGACCCGCAGGAAGGCGACTTGCCCAACGGTCAGCTACATGACTCGTAGGATTCTATTCGAAAAATCCTTCTCGCCGGAAAACTTAAATTCCCAAGTATTACCGGACTCGGGGTCGAACCACGTCCTCAGCGAAGGTCTGGAGGAAAGTAACTAAAAGACTCTTTGAACCTAGAACTAACACTTCATTACTAAACGGAATCGATATTTGTCTTTTCGTCCTTTTTAGGTCTTATAAAGGTTGACCACACGTTGGACCTGGCGTATTACTTTACACAGGGGGGCGGGGCGGTAGTGGTGGAGGCACATACTGGGGCAGACCGGCGAGAGAACCAGAGAGACTAAGAAGAATTATTACTTATCCTTGAGCCGTGTAAACACAACGAGCACTTTTACTCTTGACGGAGCGGACGGGACACGAGGGACCACTCGTGGGGGAACGGCGTCCCGTCCCGACCGAAGTGGAAGGGCCCGGTCACGAGAGTCGATCACCCAATGTCGGACAGATCTGATCTTGGGGCAGTAGGACCGCGGGTCCCCGGTCCCCCGACACGCTCCCCGGACAAGTCACGTCACCCCGCTCCCCGCTCCCGCTCGTGTTCCCACCCCTCGGACCTGAGGACGGGTCAGTCGGACTCTCCACCCCCCGCCAGTCGGGCGGCTTCCTCCCCGGAATGCCCGTGAACCACGGAGGAGAGTCGGACACACACTTCCCGGCCCCACCCACGTCGAGCGGACCCCTCCGTTTCGGGAAGGAGTGTCGGGGAGGAGAGCGGGGTCAGGAAACGACCTCGGTGGTCGTCACGAGTAAGTAAACACTTGCACGGACTCGGGTCGCTTCTCTACCAGATGTTCGGACAAGCAGCCGAAAGTTCTTCGAGGTGGGACTGTTGTTTTGCAAAGCTTCCAAATAGTTTACCAAAAGTCACGAGATTCTGCTTCTTGTCGTCGATCGTAAATGGATCGCGAACGACAAACGGTCTGTGTGCCTATGTAAAACAACAAGTCAGTGAGTCAGTGGAGACTGAGAAACGTCGGGGTACCTGACGACGTGTAGTCCGAAGGGACAGGAAGTGAGAGAGGACCTCAAACGAGCTTGAGTACGGATAACTCAGTCACTACGGTAGGTTGGTCGAGTAGGAGACAGCGGGGGACGAGGAGGACGGAAGTGAGAAAGGGTCTTAGTCCCAGAAAAGGTTACTCAGTCGAAAAGAGTAGTCCACCGGTTGTATAACCTCGAAGTCGTAGTCAGGAAGGTTACTGATAAGTCCTGACTAAAGGAAATCCTTACTGACCAACCTAGAGGAACATCAGGTTCCCTGAGAGTTCTCAGAAAAGGTTGTGGTGTCAAGCTTTCGTAGTTAAGAAACCACGAATCGGAAGAAACACCAGGTTGAGAGTGTAGGCATGCACTGATGATCTTTTTGGTATCGAAACTGATCTGTCTGGAAACAACCGTTTCAGTACAGAGACGAAAAATTATGTGACAGATCCAACCAATATCGAAAAGAAGGTTCCTCGTTCGTAGAAAATTAAAGTACCGACGTCGGTGGTAGGCGTCACTAAAACCTAGCGTTCTTTTATTTTAGACAGTAACAAAGGTAACAAAGGGGTAGATAAACGGTACTTCACTACCCTGACCTACGGCACTAGAATCAAAAAACCTACAACTCAAAATTCGGTCGAAAAAGTGAGAGTAAAGGGGAAGTAGTTCTCTGAGAAATCAAGGAGAAACGAAAGACGGTAATCTCACCAAGTAGACGTATAGTCTAATGACTATAAAGAGGGCCGTTTGAACTAAGATCGAACACGAAGTAGGTCGGGCCGTAAAGAGTACTATATGAGACGTATATTCAATTTATTCGTCCCACTGTTATATGTCGGAACTGCATGAGGAAAGGGTTAACACTCGGTTAGGTGACAGGGTACAGGTCAAGACAAAGAAGAACTGGACGTATGTCCAAAACGTCCTCCTTCCATTCCACCAGACCATAAGGGGCAGAGAAACAACTGCAGTAAAATTAAGTCAGGAGTTTTAATTCAAATTAGTTTAAATTATTAAACTAGAAGGGGTCTTAGTAGTGAAATCTCTCCCTAGGGACCCTGAAGGGACCACCAGGTGACTAATTCTACGGGGGGAAGGTTACATCCCCCGTGCCTAAGTCAAGGGTCAGGTGTTTGATTTTAGGGTGCACGGTACGTCGTGTCGGTTCTTTTATCATTATCATTATCTTTCACTAGTGACTTCTGAATCCTTTTGTCTTTACGGTAACATATGGTAGTCCGTCTGGTCACGTAGTGGTTCCGACCACGACACTCCCCGTGTCTCTGGCGTCCCCCGTCGACCACGGACGGGAGGTCCACGAACTCTCAGTCCCACTATTCTTCCCACATGGAGCGACTAGACGACGATTCTTATCCGAACAAGAAAATAAGGGAGTAAGTCGTCGCAAATGACTCGGACTGCCAGCTAAATGCGGACCAAACACTACATAACCACGGTTCACGGTACACGTCACGGCGTCTGTGACCAGAATTCCTCGCATAGTAGACGTCGCTTATACGGCCTTCAAGTCTCATCCCCCCACCCCGCGTCTCTCTCCTCCTCCTCTTGCCCCACCCCGCGAGTCGAGTTCGAGTTCACCCCCAATGTTCCTCCTGCACTCGATCACTACTTCCTGTCCGAAGAGCGGACGCCAATTACTGGCAGAGGGGCACCCACCCCTGGCTGGACCAATACACACCGTCCAAGTGGTCGTTACGGACTGCCTGTCCGTCGTCCGTCCCTCTGCATGGGAGAAACACACATCCCACTCTCCCGAAGGCTCCTCGGGCTCAATCAGGCAAGCAGACGTGTGGCAGGGGTGGGGCGATGGGGCCACAGTCACAACCGAGCGTATGGGTCGAGCCATGGCCTACGAGTCGACCTGGTAGAGGGTCTCCCACCTGCTCCCCGCGTCCAGGGCCCGGCCCCCTCCTGACCTCCTTTCCCGGGATCTGTCCGTCTCGGACCTTGCACGGGAAGTGGACCCCGGGGACCTGAGCCCCAGGGACCCAGACCCTCGTCGAGTCACGGGTGTCGCGGCGCACGTCCCTGCTCCCTCCGACCCGGTCTGGGTCGACTTGGCTAGGCACGGGAACGTCGGGAGGAGGAGTCGCGGAGAGTAGTGGTGACACGCACAAGTAAATTTGGGTCGTTCTGGGTGAGGTTGTTTTTGCTTCTTTTACTAGAGACCGCCAATAAATATAACAGTCGGAGGAGACCTCACGAAAAAAAAAAAAAAGGAAGGGGGTCAGGTCGAACGTTATTAAATAATTCTTTCTATTTCACTAAAAATTCACACTAAAAATTCCTCAATCCGGGTGTGCACTCGCACGAAAGACAATAAGAAGACGAACCCAAACTACAACAAGGGTTGTACTTGAATCTAAATGGAAGAAGAGGACCATCAAACCCTGGTGTCTCCTTTTGTTAGGGTTAGACATTATCATCGGTGACATGTGTGTGACTACGTCTTTGAAGAGATTTTACTGACTTGGGGCAGTGGTGTGTCCGACGAAAGACTCTTCTCCCGACTGTGCCCTCCCTTCAGTGTCCCCTCGACTGAGAAGCCTCTGTAAGGAGAAGAGACGGTGGTAACAGAACGAAGAGGCAATTCGTTTTGCACCGAAAGACTTGTGTCGCGGACAAGTAGTGGCCCGGCTCCTTCTCTTTCCTCTCTTTACCTTCTCCGACCTTTAAGACTTTTACCAAATGCTTCATCCAAATTTTTTTTTTTTTACTTCCCTTACTTGGTGAGAAAGAAAAAGACAGACGTTTGAGATTTCAGAAAGTTCAATGCCGGTTAATCTTTTTTGAACCTCGCGTAGAGTTCCGGGTCTAAAGGGTGGTAGTCTTTGCGCGTCGGCGGTTCCTTTCCAGCCCTTAGCCGGACACCTCGGCTCGCTCGACCTTTTCATGACTGCCTGGTCTCCCCTCGGACCTCGCCCCACCCCCGACGTCCCGCCCTCCCCTGAGGCCCAGAGGTGGAGGAGGTCGGGTAGCCCACCGACACGGGGAGCCGTCCGTCCGTCCATCCGAGAGCCGAAGCGGGCGGAGGTTCCTACCAGTCCGGTGTCCTCCTTCCTTGGACTCTAAGGCCGCTGGGAGGTACTTTTCGGGGATCTCGGACCTGCGGGTTCGGGAAGACGACCCTCAGCCCGGGCCGGTCGCGGGGCCGTCGGAGGCGTGTCCGCAGATATAAATCCACTCCCGTCCGGCGACGGTTCCATTTCTTTCCGTACCAGGGACAGCGGAGCGTGCGACAAACAGAACCGTGTCCCCGGGGCGGACACGGGCGCAGGAGACGAGTGGTCCGGGACACGACGGGGTTCAAGACCTGCGGGAGCGTTTCCTCCTCCATGGAGGACCTCGGGGCGCCGATCCCCAACCCCCCCGTTCGAATCGGGAGGACTTACCACGGGAAGTACGCACGCCGTTGCACGGCGGGTCGTCCCTGACCGGAGGTACAGGACTCGCGAGGGAAGCGTCCGGTACACCAGCTCGGGACTCACTGGACCGCACGGGTCCCCGAGCAGTGGAGAGGTGTCGCCATCCGGGGGTCGGGCGCCTCCCGTCAACGAGAGGGGCCCCGGGCCGGGGACCCGGACGACTCGTGGACCCCTGTCCGGGGCCAGTGGCGGGTGACACAGGGACCGGTGGGACCCTAGAGGCCTCTCCGGGGGTCGGTACCTTTCCGTCGGGTCGAGTCGCCTGGAAGTGGGCACCCGGCGGATCTCCGAAGAGGTAGGAGCTCGGGGTGGGTCTTTCGGGAGTGGAGTGGAGGGACGGGTGGGGGAAGGAAACTCTCGGGGTGACGACCGGAGGGAAGGAACGGGGGTTGAAGAGTGGGGACTCGGTGTTGACGGACCACAGTGGGGTCGGTACGGAAGTCAATTGTGTCAATTGTCGTGGGGGGAAGCGAACACTTAGTGGAGAAGGTCCTTCGGAAGGCATTTCCCGGATAACTGACTGAAGAGGGAATTCCAGTGCGACCGGACGGAAGCCTTTACAAGGTAGGAAGTCCCGAATCTAGTCATGGTAGGTCACGTCTCGGAATCGTTCACGGGTCGGGAGACGGGGAGTCGAGTCCGGAGACGGGACCCGGCGGACAGTCTGTCGGACGGAGGGAGGACCGGTCTGGCCTCCGACCCCTTCCCCGGTAGGGGCGAGTCGGTCGAGGGACAGGGGTCTCCTTGGAGAGTGTCATGGGATTCCACGTCGGGGTCGAAGACAGTGGGATTAAGAGACGGTGGGGCCGGGAGGGACTCGACCACCTCCCCACTCGTGCGACCCTCCTCTCCCAGAGGGTCCGGGGGTCTGTCCGACCCCCTCCACCGCTGCCCTGTCGTGGGACGCCCCGGGAGCCCGGGTGCCTACTCCCAGGAGTGGATCGCGCTCCTGGGTCGAGGGGTCGGTCGAGATCGCAGGCTCCGGGTATGTGTGGGGGACACCTCCCGAGTCGGCAGAGGCAAAAGTTTAGAGGTCCCCGGTCCAGGAACCGTGTCTGTACCCGCCCCCCGGGACCTTACCTCACGAGAAGCAAGACTGAGACCCCCTCGGCACACCGGTAAGAACTCGACCGGAAGGGCCCCGGAAGATCTTAGATTCGTCGAGTCTTGACGGGACGGACGGAGTGAGGGAGTGAAAGTCCGACTTTACGTAGTCAGGATGAATTTCTTGGAGAAGACTAGGGTGGTCTTTTTTACTCGGGTTTCGAATAAGAGGAGGCGTCTCTTCTCCGCCAAGACACACCCTCCGCGGTTCGGGGGGTTGGGAGGTGGGTGGGTCTGCCCGGGTTTGACGGTCGACCCCATCCCTCTGGGGAGGAGACTCGTCTAGGTGTCCCGGAGAGTCTCGACCAGGGCCCAACACCCCCACCTCCCAAAACCTCCCTGACAAGGGCCCCTGGCTACCCCTTGAAGTGTGGAAGACCATTCAACCTTCATCGAGTAGTCCCTTTCAGTCCATCGTTCTCTTTGCAGAAATACCTGTCGACAGTCGCTGACCTCGGCCGAGGTGTATCTGGACATCTGGAGCCCCTTGGTCCGTCGGTCGGCGGGCTCTGTCGTCCCGACCCCCACCCCCGGGGTGACGCGGGTGGGGGACGCGGTCGTCGTCACTGGGAGTCGTGTCGTCAAGGTAGGACCGATGCCTCGGGGCCCCAGTCCCGTCCCGACACGGAAGGTCCTGGCGGGGCCCGGCGTCACCCCCTTCGGTCTGGGGACAAGATGTCCTCCGCGCCTCAGAGTCCCGTGGGACTCTCCGGCAAACACAAGGCGTCTCCGGCGGCGGGATCAAGAGTCCCATTTGTAAATACACTCGTGTGAACCACCCCCCGTAGACCCCTCCGTCTGGGGAGTGGAGAGGAAGCAGTCCGTACCTGGTCCAGACACCGATCTGGGTCCTGGTGGGACGATCAGACCCCGAGGTGCGGGCCGAGGCGGACACTGGAGCCAATCCGGAACCAGAGGGAGGGCACTGACCTCCCTTCCGACCCCCCTGGACGGCACACATTCTAGCAGAGGTCGAGATTGCAAAATCCTGAGGCTAGAATCTATGAGTACTAGTCGGACGACCCAGAGAGACGTCTACTCTGGAGTCTATGCATGGGACGAGAAACGAAGAGGACCGTGGGGGGCACACTAGTACGACGAAGGGCGAATTCGAGTGCCCGAATCTCGTCTCGGTCTGAGGAGTGGTACCCGGGGGGAGGAGTACCTCGGAGACGGAACTCGAGGAGGGTGGGACTGGTGCCCGAGGCGGCAGTCAAGGACCTTGTGCGTACGGAAGTCTAGAGACGTGGACGGTAAGGGCGGTGGGCCTCGGCCACCCGGCCGCGGAAGGGTCAAGAGTCTAGAGCCGACCTTACAACGGAACGTCCCGGAGGACTCCTAGGGACAGAGGGCGTTCACGAGGAGACTCCGAGACGGAGAGCGAGGCACGAATGAATGGAGCGGAAGCGCCGTGAGTACACAGAACCTCGATAAACGAATCAAGGTCAGCACAGAGTCACAGGGGAGCGGAGGTGGTCCTACCCTCACAGTGCGTGCGCCTCCGGGGGACTTCCACCTCCGACGTGTGTGTGTCGGGTCGTCTCCCGGACCCTGTGCCTCCCACAAGGCACAAACATCTACCTACTCACCTACCTACCTAACAATAATAGTAACAACAAGTCAGTGATTCAACACAGGTTAAGAGACGTTGGGGCACCTGACGTCGCACGGTCCGAAGGGACAGGAAGTGGTAGAGGGTCTAAAACAAGTTGAACTCGTAGCAGCTCAGTCACTATGGTAGGTTGGTAGAGTAGGAGACAACAGGGGAAGAGGAGGGCGGAAGTCAGAACGGGTCGTAGTCCCAGAAACGATCACTCAGCCGAGAAGCGTAGTCCACCGGTTTCATAATCTCGAAGGTAGTCAGGAAGGTCACTGATAAACCCCAACTAAAGGAACTCCTACCTGACCAACCTACAGGAACGTCAGGTTCCCTGAGAGTTCTCAGAAGAGGTCATGGCGTCAAGCTTTCGTAGTTAAGAGACCACGAGTCGGAAGAAATACCAGGTCGAGAGTGTAGGTATGTATGAAGGAGGTGTCTCTCGTAGCCAAAGAAAGGACTAAAGACTCCGAGTCCGGGGTAAGAGGGAGTTCCTAGACTTACGTCGTTACTTCCTCCACAATATATTTAGGACGCAGGCAATCCTTTAGGAGTCGGTCCTCGGCTTTCCCGGGTACGAGGACACCGGAGTCGTGTCAACCTGAACCTAGGTAAATTGCAAAGAATTCCCGGGGGAACAGCGGTCCGGGACCCACTCACGAGAGGTGGGCACCGTACAAATGGGAACTCTCGAGAACACTCCTATTGAGACGTGGACTCAGAGTATGTGTCATCCTTTGGAACGGACTCCAGTGTCTCGAAAACTCACCCTCTCGGGCCTAGACTTGAGCCCTCGCGATTGGGATTGAGACATCTCAATCTGGATTGAGTATTAGGAACACTCACTCGTCCAGTTCCTCACTGTAGAGTCCTCCTTCGTCGAGACCCCGGGAAGGTCGTCCTTTTCGAAATTAATCTGAGAAGATACTCTAGTTAGTGTCGAAGATTCTCGACTGGTTCTTTGCGAGTACTACACTTGCCCTGAAAAAAAAGAAAAGGTCCAACAATTAAATACAAGGGTTATTAAAGTCTGTGTATTGTCGCGTATGGCACAATGGACTACAGCCCATGACAAGACTCGTGAAATTTGAGACAGTGTGTCGGGATACTTCTACGACAAAGACAGAAGTAAAAGGTCTACTCTTTTGTCAGTGTCTCTCTAATCCATTTAACGGGTTCCAGTGGGTCGATCATTCACCCTACACCAGGGTCTTCAGACCGCAGTCTCCGGTCCGAGCAATCGGGGCCCGATTGTGAGCCCCACAACTAACCACTGATTTCCCCTTTAGGATCGGTCCGATTCTCTTCCCGACGGTTAGTCGATACCTTCGTTCCTGTGACCTGACTTCACCAAGATAATGTGAATTTCACCGACCTTTTAATGTGAGACCCAGTCCGTCAACCCTCTGTCAGACCCACGACTTTTTCACCCTCCCGGGGGGGCGGAACCCTTGACGGATGGGAGACGGAAGAACCGGAAAAACCTTCTCGGTGTCATAAGGAGAATTTAGTATATAGAACCGTTAATAATATTTGTAACCCGAAAGGACCACTGAGTCTACCATTTCTTAGACGGACGTTATACCCTCTGGACCCAAGTTAGGGACCCAACCCTTCTAAGGGACCTCCTCCTGTATCGTTGGGAGAGGTCGTAAGAACGACCCTCTTAGGTATCTGTCTCCTCACTCAAACCAACCGATGTCAGGTACCCTAACGTTTCTCAGTCTGTGTTGACTTACTGATTCGTGTCGTGTAGTATATAAATATAAGACACTTGCAGGGTGGAAAATCGAAAAAAACGACTTAAAATTTTATAGTTTACATAACTCCAACTTAAATGTGTCTCACTTTACATACATTCTCATATGAAGGGATACTAAAAACTGTTTGAATGTGTACACATTGATGGTGGTTTCAGTTTTATGCCTGCTACAGATTAGTGGGGTTTTCCATTTCTAAAGGAGTCCCGGGGATTGCGACTTTAGGATGTGGTGGGTGGGGGTCCGTCAGTTCCCAGACTAAAGGTAGTCAGTAATGTCTAAGGAAAACATAAAGGGTTCTAAAGTATATTTACGTTGGTGTAAAAAATAAAAAATTTTACATAAGAATGACTCCATATTAGCTGTACTTTGTAGCATATTCAAACATATGTTGCACAACTAAACTTAAATAAAGAATGCTACAATCACAATCGATCTGGAGGGGGGAGTGGGACAGAGTAAACAAACACAACTCTTACTAATACTAGGTCAGAGAATCGTTGAAGTCTCGAGCATTGTGATGGTGAAACATAGTACTGACACGACGCGCAGTCGAGAAGCCCTGGATAAATAGTTGATCGACGTTCACACAGGGGAATGTGTGGTAGAGGGGTCCACGGGGACGTTCACACGGGGAATGTGTGGTAGAGGGGTCCACGGGGTTCGGGAGTCGGAGACCATTGGCAGTGGGGCAAGAGGCAAGAATGTTCAAACGGAGAAGGTCTAAGGTGGATACACTACAGTCTGTCACGAACAAAAGAGGCACACCGTAGTGACTCGTGGCACCGGGGTCCAGGCAGGAGCGACTTCCACCGTCCTGAAGGGACAGGGGGTCGACTGACGTAAGGTGACACACACACACAGAAGAGCCAGACAAGTAGACAACTGTCTGTGCATCCAACACGAGCATAGAACCACCAACACTCACTGTGACGTCATTTGTGCCCTAACGTCCATAGAAAAACTATAGGACAAAAGGAAAGGAAACCTATCTATGGGACCTCACCTTAGTCACTTAGTCTTTCATTAAGAGATGACATGAAAAAAAAAAAAGGACTCCTTGATGGTATGACAAAAGGTATGATTTGACTTGGTTAAACATAAGGGTGGTTGACACATGTTCCTAAGGGAAAAAAAGGTGTAGGAGTGGTTGTAACCAATGAACAGAGAAACCACGATCGGTAAGATTGTCCATACTCCATTACGCAGTAACACCCAAACTAAACGTAAAGGGACTACTGCTCACTACAATTCGTAGAAAAGTCCATGGACAACCGACAGACGTACAGAAACCTGTTTACAGACAAATCAAGGAGACGAGTAAAAAATTTAGTCTAACGAATCTAATAGCAAATCAAAACGCCATCACCACCATCACCAACAATGACTCAGCACACTCAAGGAATATATAAAACCTATAATTGGGGAGTAGAGTATATACTAAACGTTCATAAAGGAAGGTAAGAATCCGAAGGGACCACCGAGTCTGTCATTTCTTAGACGGACGTCACTCCCTCTGGGTCCAGGCTAGAGACCCAGTCCTTCTAGGGGACCTCTTCCTTTACCATTGCGTGAGCTTATAAGAACGGACCTCTTAAGGAACCTGTCTCCTCGGACCACCCGACTGTCAGGTACACCAGTGTTTCTCGACCTGTGCTTACTCACTGATTGCGAAAAAGAGGGTAAAGATCTAACGGAAAAATAAAGTGTCAAAGAAGTCGACACGTTTTAGAGAAATCGAACTGCAGCAGGTGAACAACTAAAAACGAAAACAATGAACACGAAAACCATAGTATATTTTTCCTGGTAGTGGTTCTGGTAACAGTTCCTGAAAGAAGGTATAGTCCAAAAAACATAGTCCAGAATACACATTCAAAAATTAGGGAAAACTCAATGAAAAACACTCACCATGTTCTATTCCTAGGTCAGAGTAAAAAGACGTACACCAAATGACCAAAAGGATTGCGGTAAATGACTTTTGTGATAGTACATAAGAACCGAGGAAACAGTTCGTCATTGACTGGTATTTGGGTCCCCGAATAAAGACTCGACAGACAGGACGACGTGACCGGAGACACAGACACAACCACGGTCATGGCATGACCAAATTACTGACATCAAACATCACATCAAACTTTAGTCCCTCACACTACCAAGGTCGAGACAAGAAGAAGGAGTTCTAACGAAACCGATAGACCCCCGGAAAACACCAAGGTATGTTTAAAATCCTAGTTCAAAACCTTAGTATATAACTTATGAGAAGACACATCGAAGAAGACAAGTCATTTCAAAACTCTAAGAAGGTAGAGGAACGTACCCAATCATCAAACAGGAAAAAAAAAAATAACGACTTCTCACAGGGTAAAATATAGTATTAACAAAGAAGTGAATACTCATAAACAAAGGTCAAACTCTGATAATTTTTATTTCGAGGTTACACACTAACAACTTGTCCATCCAGAGGCACACCCGGACATAAAGGTAAGTAGACTCACTAATGGATCTTGACCTTAACGACCCAATAGTAATATTCAAGTATAAATTCAAAAACAGTCATATATCCTCAAATTAACTATAGACTTAAATCAAGACAGAACACCCCGCGTATAAATTAAAAAGTCTTCGACAACTTGACACATAGTGTCCACACACGGAAGAGAGGGTAGTCGTCTCGCACTCTTAAGACAACGAAAGTTGAGACTCTCGACCGGAAGGGAAATTAAAACCGGTAAACCCACCCATGTACCGAAAATAAAGTCGAAAGACTACTGTCACCTACAACTGGTAGAAGAGTCCATAAATTAATGATAGACAGAAAAAGCACTGTGGAGAGAGTATAGAACACTGGTGCAAGGGTGACCCATTAAATAGAAGGATACTAGCTCAGCATTCTCAAGGAATAGTAAAGACCTGTCTCCAGGAAACAGTGAACAGACAGACGTAACGTGCACAAACGAGCCATAGAAACCGAACGGAGAAGTAAAGGAATCGTAACAGAAATTTTCTCTTTTCCGAAACTTAAAACTACTTTAGGTCAGATAAAAAATAAAATACCAGATATGAAAGTCATAGGATCCTTAAGAAACGGATGTAGATACAGAGAGTAGTTAATTTCTTCTACGGAAAACGAAAATGTATACACAGGTACTAAGTAAAGTCTAAGTAAAGAGACACACTAAACCCTATTTCGAGTCCAAGTAAAAAGAGGTACTCCTCTAGAGTGACAAATTCGTGGCACACCACCTTTCTGCGAGGAAAGGGGTAATACAATGAAACCGTCGAACCAACTTCCAGCAAGGGTACACACACCCCTCTCCAGACAAAGAGCCGGCACTAGGTGGGAGTAGAGACCTGGTGTGAGCCGAAGGACGAGAAAGGTGGAGAACAGAGTAGGGACCGGAGACGACCAGGACGGGTCTCCGGTCGTGAGTCCTCTGAGGACGTCCCCAACGTGGACCGGCACATGGTTACGGGTCCCGTGGACGCAAACGTCTAAATTTCAAAGGTTGAAGAGAAGAACCATGGTTCAGTGAAGAGGACGTAGACAAATCTACGACGCAAGTGCGGTGCGACCTCGAGACTCAAGTGTGCGAACGGAGGGCGGACGGACGGGGAGAGGTCGCAAACTGGGGCTTTCGGGAGACTCCGTCTCTTGTCTTTACGGTCTCGCGGGCGGAAAAATACCCCGGGAGAAGTCTTTCAGAAGACTCCGGGACTTTTCTTGATGTATTACCTTTGGTAAAACGTCGGAGGTCGTGCCCATAAATAGAGTTATTAGTAAAGTAAATTTTACACCCAGTTTGTATATTTAGTATAGAACTTTCTTTCATACAACCACGGTGTCTTTAGCGGGACACAAGAATGGTGGATTAAACTTTTTACACAAAACTTCAGTCCTTCTTTCGTTTGTTCGGACCCCGGACCGGCGAAAGGGGGTGTACGGGGGAAGGAAGTGCAGCAGGGGTTTTATTCAGGGTGAGGACGGGTTTACGTCGCCCCTCAGGTGTGGGACTTCAATCAGTGAGGGACGATAAAATCAGAGGGAGGAAGGTCTGTTCCCTAACCCTTGGGCTCGGGCGGTGAGGAGTGGGCAGGAGTAGGGACCTGCGGTGGCTGGGGACGTTGTCGCGAGTCAACCCGGGGCAGAAATATTTGGGAGGAGTCTCGAGAATCTACGACCACGAGTAAATTCCTGTACGGGTCTCCCTCCCTCGGGGAGAAGGTCTGACAGAGGGAAGTGAGGAGTCGTGTTCTCTCGTTGTCGGCGATCAGGACCGCGGGTCTTGGTGCGGGAGTGGAGGTGTATGGCCCGTCCCCTCCCGCCGCAGTCCTAGGGGGGAGAAATGTGGTGTGAAAAAGGGGGGTTAGTATCTCCAGTGTCCAGTCGTGGTATTTCACTTTCACACTCAGCGAGCCAGCACAGACTGGGGTACCCGGCATCGTGCGGTCCGAGGAGACAGGTACCCCTAAAAGGTCCGTTCTTATCAGTTCACCCATCCGTACGGAAAGAGGTGTCCTAGAAGGGTTGGGGCCCTGACTTGGGTCCAGAGGGTGTGACGTCCACTTGAGAGATGGTAAACTCGAAGGACTCATAATAAAAAAAATTTTTACGAGTTTAGTTCTTACTTTGAGTGTGGGTACTAAAAGTGGTGAGTTAGACGAAAGACGAAGACCAAGAAAAAAAAAAAAAGGGACGTTCGGGGTCCCAGTCTGACTTGTATGTCAAAATAAAAGAGGAAAGTAAAGTCTGTGAAGACTAGTAAAATAGCATAGTAATTTTGAACGGACTTTCGTATAAATTGCGGACGGACTAGGAGGGAGACCACGACCTGGTCCGAGAGACCTACGGGAGGAGGGACCCCCACACACACTCCCCCTTCCTGTTCCTGTCGTCGGGGTCGGTCGTCAAAGAGAAAAGACCGGGTTCCCCACCGAACTCGGGGGACGGGTGGTACCCGACATGGAAGAGGGGCGGGTGGGTACAGGGAGACGGGTGTTGTGGAGTCGTCGGGACCTTTCCCCCTACGTTCGGATCCCCTGACAGTCGCCCACCACCGCAACTCCAGACACGGAGGTCGGACCCATGGTGAGTGTCGTCGGAGAAGAGAGGCGAAGGGAGGCGGAGGAACCTCTACTGCCCGGGGGCCGGGGGGAGGTCCCGGAGGAGGACAGCGACCAGACACAGGGCGTAGTCGATACAAGAGCCACGGACCTCGTCCCTCCACTCCTGGTCGGTCCTCTGGGGCCGTGAGTACTCCCGACCGGGCCGTACGACTGGGAAAAGAGACCTAGAACCAAGACCCCACATTCCAATAAGAGTAGTGGAGAATAGTGGACCTCGGGTCTCGTGGACACACCTCTACCCCCCTCGTCTCCGGGGGTCTCCACGGCACGCCGGGTCGGAACACGGGTTCGACACCGAACGGGGAGGCACCCGAAACTAGTCGACACCCCCGACGTCCGCCTGTCTCAGCAGGGGGGTGGGGCCCTTCTCCGGGGCGGGGACGTCGGTCGAGAGAACCTAAAGGAAGGGCAAATCGAGTGGGGTATCGTACCCCGAAGGGACCACCGAGTCTACTATTTCACAGACGGACGTTACACTCTTTGTCCCAAGTAGGGACCCAACCCTTCTAATGGACCTCTTCCTTTACCGTTGGGTGAGGTCATGAGAACGGACCTTTTAGGGTACCTACCTCGGACCATCTGATGTCAGGTACCCCAACGTCTCAGTCTGTGTTGACTCACTCATGTGAAAGTGAAAGTGTCGTACCTCATCTCAAGGGACTCGACATATCATCCAAGAGAGACTTTCACTTTCAGCCGAGTTCAGCACAGCCTGAGACGCTGGGGTACCTGATGTATCAGGTACTTTAAGAGGTCCGGTCTTATGACCTCATCCATCGGATAGGGAAGAGGTCGCCTAGAAGGACCGGGTCCTCAACTTGGCCCTAGAGGACGCAATGTCCGCCTAAGAAACGGTAGACTCGGTGGTCCCTTCGGGAGTCCGAGGGTAATCAGGAGACACAATGCGTGTAACGGTCACGGAAACGGGTGTCGGACGGCCGCATGCGTCACTTCAGGAACAAACGTCGGGTGGTCGACGGAACCGGTGGTGTCCAAGAAAGATAATTTTGGAATCAGAAGAAGGACCTGGGCTTCCCGTCACGTGTACCCCGGGGACTTAGACCGCGGGCACCCCTTCCGTTTGCCCCTCCGACCACTCAAGTCGGGGCTGTGAGGCCTCAAGACGTTCAAGATCGGCGCGGAGAAGGTCGGCCTCAAAGGGTCCTTCTCCCAACCCGGAATTAAGGAGGGGTGTAGACCGTGGGTCTCCTNGGACCTGGGCTTCCCGTCACGTGTACCCCGGGGACTTAGACCACGGGCACCCCTTCCGTTTGCCCCTCCGACCACTCAAGTCGGGGCTGTGAGGCCTCAAGACGTTCAAGATCGGCGCGGAGAAGGTCGGCCTCAAAGGGCCCTTCTCCCAACCCGGAATTAAGGAGGGGTGTAGACCGTGGGTCTCCTCCAAACTCACAAGCCCTGGACTCAGACCTCACCGTCCGCCCACAGAAAGTCTTCCCCTCCCTGGTCCCACCCCACGGGGTCCCCCACACGTGTAGGGCCTCCGCCCCCGGACACCCCAGTAAAGTAGAGGGACTTCCTCCCACTTTCCGTCCATCTGCCTCCACCCGTTCCCCGACCGTACCGGTCGCTGTCACGTCCGGACCGGAGGGGTGCACCCGGACCCGAGGGGAAGCCCCCGGGAGGGGGAGGACGGGCCTGGGCGCCGGGAGAGAGACGAGGTGGTCGCCGGGTCCGCCAAGGGAGGTCAGCGGGGACAGACTCGTCGGCCTTCCCAGAAGTCGAAGGCTGGGGTCCCACGTGGGCCCCTGTGACGCGCACGCGTAACACGTGAGCCTACGACCCGACTGACACTTTCTCTCCCGTCCCAATAGGGAACCACACTGGCCTCGTGCCCGACCCTTGGGTCCTGGACGGACTCGGAGATGGGCCTCCGGGGAGGACGAGGGGAGGGGTCCCCGCACACGGCGCTGGGCGGGGCCTGTCTGTCCAATCGGGGGGTACCGACAAGTGTGTGTCGGAGCAGAGGTCGGTCTTGATTCGGGTGAAGGTCCGGAGATCCTCAGGTGTTCGTTCTCGACGGGTGGTGAGACGTGGGGGTCCCGGACCGTACCCCGGGTGGTCCCCGAGGGTCCCTCCTCCTCCTCCGCAGTCACCAGACCTGAGTTTCCACCGAGGTGACGGGCGGATGGATCGTCCCACGGGTGTCGGGACGGGGTGGTAGGGCACCCGGACCTTCGGTTCCCGAACTGGACGGTCCTACGGGTCGTTTCGGCCACCTGACTCCCTGATTTTTCTTCTTGAAAGTATAACCGTACCGCGGCTAATTGTTCCAGCACTATTAAAGTCCATGTATCGTCTCACTGAGTCGGTATGTGCATAGGTAAGAGGGGTTTGAGGGGAGGGTAGGTCCGACGGTGCATTGTGACTCGCCTCAAGGGACACGACATGGCGTCCGGGAACGGCCAATAGGTAAGATTTATATCGGCACACATACACAGGTAGGGTTTGAGGGATTGATAGGGAAGGGAGGTCGGGAGGGGGGACCGTTGGCATTCAAACAAGAGACACACAAAGACAAAACATCTATTTACGTAAACACATTAAAGAAAAATCTAAAGTACATATTTCCGACAGTGTGCTACAGAGAGGAGGAGAACAGACTGACTGAAGTGAGTCACACTGTTAGAGATCCAGTAGGTACAACGACGTCCACCGTAATAAAGTAACAAAAATTACCGACTCACCATAAAGTAACATATGCGCAGGTAGAAGAAATGGGCAAGGAGACAGTCACCCGGAGATCCAGCGAAGGTGCAGAACCGACGACATTTGTGCGACGACGTTTGGGACCCGACGTACATAGGAAAACCTGGCACAAAAAGGGGTCCATACACGGGTCCTCACCCTAGCGTTCCAGTAGCCCATCGAGATAGACACGAAAAAAAATTTCCTTGGAGGTATGACAAGAATCGGCAGTGTGGTTGAGCGTAAGGATCGCTGGTACAGCCTCCGAACTGCCTGGGAAAGAAATGACGAACTGAGAACCCACAAGACGAGTGTGGGCTGCAAGGGGAGAGGAAAGAGGTGACACCTTCTCACCAAGACAAGGGTCTCGTCTACCAAGACTTAGAACGAGTAACTCTTCGACACATAGCCCGGTCCGGGAGGTCGTCCCGACCCTCGTGTCCCCAGGGTGTCCGTCCCGGGGCGGGAGTCCTCGCGGGTCGGGAGACCCCTCAGTCCGTCTCCGTGTCTGACTTCACGTCTCGACTCTTATCCCCTACGACTCCGACCACTTGTCCCTTGGGAGGGACTGGGGGGTCGGGGGGTCAAAGGTGTCCAGAGCACTCTCTTCAGGACCGGTGGACCTGTCCGGGAGGAGGGCAGAGGACGTCGTGGTGGCTCATCCGCGAAGGCTCAGTCGCAAGCGCTCCCTTACTGACTCACTTACCGATAATCACACTCGATGCACCTGGGTGCTACCCTGGAAAGAAGAGGGGGGTTCACCTGCCTTGGGACCGAGTTAGGCACGACCCCTTGGCGGCAGGTCACTGGGGGGGAGTGGTCGGGGTTGGGTGGGGGGGGTAGAAGGGTCACCCTTCTCAGCACNCCACAAGACGAGTGTGGGCTGCAAGGGGAGAGGAAAGAGGTGACACCTTCTCACCAAGACAAGGGTCTCGTCTACCAAGACTTAGAACGAGTAACTCTTCGACACATAGCCCGGTCCGGGAGGTCGTCCCGACCCTCGTGTCCCCAGGGTGTCCGTCCCGGGGCGGGAGTCCTCGCGGGTCGGGAGACCCCTCAGTCCGTCTCCGTGTCTGACTTCACGTCTCGACTCTTATCCCCTACGACTCCGACCACTTGTCCCTTGGGAGGGACTGGGGGGTCGGGGGGTCAAAGGTGTCCAGAGCACTCTCTTCAGGACCGGTGGACCTGTCCGGGAGGAGGGCAGAGGACGTCGTGGTGGCTCATCCGCGAAGGCTCAGTCGCAAGCGCTCCCTTACTGACTCACTTACCGATAATCACACTCGATGCACCTGGGTGCTACCCTGGAAAGAAGAGGGGGGTTCACCTGCCTTGGGACCGAGTTAGGCACGACCCCTTGGCGGCAGGTCACTGGGGGGGAGTGGTCGGGGTTGGGTGGGGGGGGTAGAAGGGTCACCCTTCTCAGCACGGAGGTTCCCACGGCCGGTCCCCCACACCCCTCGTCCCGACGAGTCTCTCTCGGTGTCCAAAAATAAAAATTAGAATTTTTTTTTATCTTTGCGATTTTGATCCAAAGTTTTTGACACCGGATAAAATTTACAAATGTAACTTGTTTACTTGTGAAAATTGTGTGCGTGTTTATACTAACACGGTAAATGCCCTATTAATGTCACAAATGGTTTCTTTTTGGGGTCAGACGTCCGAGGTCCGCCACACCAGGTCTTTACCCTGCGTGCAAACTTTGACGCACTGCTTGCCGGGGAACTTTGCGCAGACGCAGAGGCCCTCTCACCTGTCCCTCCGGACCTCGGGAGGCGACGCACGCCAGGTCGCGCGCGGGACTACCGGTCTGCCGAGGGGAAGGGGTCTAACCCACGGGGGAGGGCGCGTGTGGGGATGTGACCGGATGTCCGTCACCGTGGAGGAGACCCACCCGACAGGGACGACGTCCCGCTGTCGATCCCCTGTCCTGCTGGGGGGTGGGGCCGTCTCTGGCGGGTCGGGGGGGTCGGCCGGTCTCGTGTCCGACGTCGGCCAGGAGAGGGCCCCCCGGCCTTGTTACGTCCGAGTCGAAAGACTTGTCCCAGCCCCCTGCCTCGTCCCTCGGGTCCTCGGTCCCGCGGGACGGACCGGAAAGGAGACGGGACCCGACCGTACGAAGGACACGCACGGAAACCGGTACCCCGAAGAGTGACGTACGGGCGGATTGTCCTACCCTCAGGTCCGTGTGCGAAGACAGGGAAAGACATCTTCCTTAAAGTGAGTCGTCATTCCTGTACCACTCTATTTCGTCCTTCTCGGAGGTGAGAGGGGGAATCGTCGAGCCGGAGGCACCGCCCAATGTCTTCAGGGAGACGGGAACTCCCTGGAGGCACACTTTCCCCTGCCAGAGGGGTTGTAGGAATCCGAGAGTTCTTCTACCTCGCATCCGTCCACAAACCGGTTTATTGTGAGGTGACGTGCCTCCCGGGGGCAAAAGGTGACTAGCGAGCCACCTGTAAACCCACCAAAGAAAAAAAATGACAATACTTCACGACACTTGTAAGTACGTGAGGACAAACACACCTACACCTGAAAGTAAAGACAGTCCATATGTGGGTCCTCACCTCAAAGACCCACTAAACCCTTGAGAACAGACTACTCGACGACTTGAGGAAAGGTTTCTTCGGAGTGGCAGAATGCGAGTCAAAGGGGTTTGGAAACGGCTGTGATCGATGACGGACCGAAAAACTACTTTCGGTAGGATTACCCACGTCTCACAATAGAGGAACTCCGAAACGAAACACAACAGGGCTTGGGATCTCTACCAGGTCACAGAAAAGTCCGCGAAGAACCGGCAAACAGACAAAACCTCCTTGTAGACAAACAAGGAATCGGACAGAATACACGCACGCGCGAGTCAGCACAGACTGAGAGACGCTGGGACACCTGACGTCGGGCGGTCCGAGGAGGCGGGTATCCTAAAGGGTCCGCTCCTATGACCTCACCCGACGGTAAAGGAGGAGGTCCCCTAGAAGGGCTGGGTTCCTAACTTGGGCCCAGAGAACCAAAAGACGGACAAGAAAGCCAATAAAAAGAAAAACCAAAATTTATACGTTTTGTAAATGAACTAAGATTTCACTTTTTCTATGCAAGTTTCGTCGACGCGCAGGTAAGGTGGGTGCGGATTCTCCATCGGTAGACGAAATTAAAGGTCAAATAGTAAGGCAATTATAACGACGTAAAAGTAGACGCCCAGACTTCCGAGGGTAGGACCGTCACCATGTCCAGTCGTCCCAAAAGGGGCGTGATGAGTGTGACAGTTCGAAACCCCGAAAACGGTTAGACTCAGTTAGACTCACTACTCTTTACCGGACACATCGAAAAAAAAAATTAGTGAAAATAATATCACGTCAAATGTACATCATTTTGTGTGGATAAAGTTCACATGTCAAACCACTCACACCGTTTGCTACATGAGAGACAGCGGTGTCCAATCAGAACGGGAAAGGTCAAAGGGCACCCACCTAAATACCTCAGACGCCAGAACACAGGCCTCCGGGGGAACTGCGTCGTCTCGCTGGGACTCTACACACGTCCGCGAGACACGGAACCCCCGTCCAAGGAAGTCACCACCCGTCGCAGGCGACATACCACAGAGACAAACGGAGAGCCACCCAACCCGCATCCGACGCGGACAATGTTTGGTTCGGGCGGCACTCGGAAGACCGTGTCAGGAAAGCGTTCGGGCACAAACACAAGGAAACCCCCGTGTCCACTCCACACGTACACCGGAAGGACAGAGATCCGGAAGGGGGCCTCACCGGCACGGGGGAGGTCAGGGTGGTCGTCGCGACCCACTCGAGGCCGGCGGGGGGGCGAGGCAAGAGTGGCTGGAAGCCACAACGGTCGGTGTCCAAAAGTGGAGCCGGTAAGGTCTTCCGAAGTAAAGAATTTTCTACAAATGACCTTATATCAACTAAATGCAACAACGTAATCGAATTCCACGTCACTACATTTAGTAAAGATGTGTGTAGGTGAGAATCAACTCTACGAAAGGGGTGTGTCTGGTGGTGGCTTATGACTCAATCTCGAGGGACCCGACATGTCGTCCGGAATAAGAGAAAATGTGTGTCATGCATAGGAGGGGTGTGGGCAAGGGGAGACCACTGGCATTCAGACAGAGGATGAATGAACACTTTCATTCAGTGAAGGAGTACTGAGAAGACAAAAGATTCATTCAAGTAGACATAGCAAAAGAAATCTAATGTACATAAAATTATCCAGTATCCTATGAACAGCAAGAGACCGGCTGAAGTGAGTCATACTGTCAGAGATCCAGGTAAGTGCAGCGACATCTACCGTAATAAAGCAAAAGACACCGATTATAAGGTGGCGCATATACATGGCATAGAAGAAATGTGTAAGGAGGTAGTCACGTCCTCCTACAAATGTCGTAGAACCGACAACATTTATTACGACGACACTTGTGACCCCACACCCACAGAAAAACTTAATCAAAAGAGGTCTATCTACGGGTCCTCGACCTAACAACTTAGCATTCACAGATATAAATCCAAAAAAAAGATACCCTAATATTAACGAAATGTTACAACACAATCACAGACGACACGTTCTCTCACTCAGTCGAGCCACGTGCGTGTGGAGGGGAAGGAGAGTTCGCGGGAGGGAGGGTCGGGAGGTCCGACAGGGCCCCGAGGCCCGACTCGCGGTGACGACGTGTCGTCGAAGGGTGTCGAGAGACAGAGTGCGCCCCAGCACGCACTTAGTCGCGACGGGAGAGTCAGACAGGGTCGTGGAGGGTACCACGGGTGTCCAGAGAAGAGCTGTGGACACAGAGAAAATGACGGGACGTTTATCTCAGTATGGCAAACAGATCTAAGGCACACGCACACACACACGTGAGTCACTACAGGCTGCGAAACGTTGGGGTACCTGACATCGGACGTCGGAGGAGACAGGTACCTTAAAAGGTCCGTTCTTTATGATCTCCCCCATCGACGAAGGGTGAGAGCCCCTAGAAGGACTGGGTCCCTAGTTTGGGTGCAGAGGACGTAGAGGACCTGACCGTCCACCGAATAAGTGGTCGCGCGGTGGACCCGTCTAACGTATGCATACGTACTTATGTATGAAAGGGGAAAGACTGAGAAGTGGGACGCACTCTGAGATCCAAGTAAGAGCGGTGATGTCTACTGGGTCAAAGTGAGGGGAAAGCACTGACGCGGTAAGTGGACACCTATCTGTGCATCCAGCGAACGTACAGGACCCCTGACATTTGGCACGACGTCACTTGCCACCCCCACCACACAGAACGTGCCAGGAACGCCCGATATCTACGGGTCCTCACCCTGACGACCTGGTATACCACTAGCCGAAAGGCAAAGAATTCCTTGGAGGTATGACAAGAGGTATGACCACCGGGGTCAAGGGACGGTGGCCGTCATGGCCCCCAGGGAAAGAGACGTGGGAGAGGCCATCACCACCTCCAAAGTGTCACCGACAGGACCGGTCGCACTCCGCTACGGAGTGACACCGAACCTAAACGCGCAGAGACACACACGGGAAGTCGGTAGAGCAACACCAAATCTAAACGCAAAGGGACCTCGGATTCCTACGACTCGTAGAAAAGTCCAACAACAATCATGATATAAAGGAGACGATAATTTATAGACCACTTAGAAGGGGTACAATTTTTTTAGTCTAATAAACAGATAATAACTCGACCTTCTCAAGAAACATATAAAACTATGTGCAGGAGAGATACATGGCGCACCGACAAAAGGACACCGGACACCATACGGAAAAGTCAAAGCACCACCACAGAAAGTGTCTGCAAGACGTTTGACACAGGATGTTTCGAAATTGTAAAGAAAATGAGATTCATTCCAACTTGTGGAAAAGAATACATAGCTTCGATAAATGTTCAGAAAAAGACATTTGACGGGTACAAAACCGGACAACAAAAAAAAAATTAGTCAAATAACCAAAAATAGAGGAACTAAAATTTTCTCGAAAATATACAATCCCCTACCATATTCCAATACAAAAGTGGGTCACACACAGTAAACAGAAAAGTCGAGATAAATATCTCGAAAAAGGTACGTCTTAAGGAGGACACACAAAAATGTATTAGGTCACATAGACAAAAACAACAAATATCTGAAACTAATATTCGACGGGTGAGGGTCCAATATTTCTTTAAGTGGGTGCAAACGTAGATCATAAACTTATCAAGTAAAAAAAAATGGAAGTTCTCTACATTTCTTTTAAAACTCAGAGACGAGGTAAACCTCAACTAAACCTATATGTCACTCCGTACCTTAGTTAGAATAGAAAAACCTTTACTGAGAGGTCAACAGGAGCATAGTAAATTTTCGAGGATAGAAAGATTACTAAACTCCAGTAATAACAACTTTGTCACCTAAAGGCATACAGAACCTGTAGGATAGGACAGGACAAAGAGTCGGTAGACCGAGGGGACCGGAGAGACGGACACCAAGACGACGGCGTTGCAGATTTAATGTCTAAACTACTACAAATTTGCGTCACATCCCCTTGGAGGAGTGACAAGAAAAGTATGAGTTTCCCAGGGAGAAAAAAAAAAAAGGGGGTGTATTTGAAATTTTGGTCGAACAGATCGAGGTCCTTTCTATGAACTAAAAAGATTTTTAGCCCTAACACAATTTAAATACAAGTGAGTCCTTTCCCTTGTAGAAACGACTATAACTTAACGGGGTACGTTTTTGGGTTCCATTCAGGGGTAAAGAGGGTCCCGTGAAACGTGTGTCCAGAACACTCCTGACAAGACTTCCCCAAAGAGGCATCTGTACAACACTTAAAAGACAACCCGAACGAAGGGTCAGGAAAGAGAGAAAGTGACCCGAGTAGAGAAAGTAATACAAAAGATTGACCTACAGCAAACAGATGTCCTTCCGACATTAACTCAGCAATTAAACCATAGAAGGATACAATGACTTATGAGTAATAACAGACATGAGTAGCTTCGTAAAAGAACCCAAAAGATTCATTTGAACGTATAGCAGAATGTTTTTCTGGTAAATAGAGAAGGAATTCGATGTCCCTAAAAATTTCGAAACACAATGTATAACGGTTTGGAGACCGGGGTTAAATATGAAGAGAACCTTCACAAATAAGTGTGGGAACGGTCGTGACTCACAATTTTAAAAAAATTAGAAACAGTTAAAGAATGGTGGAAATAAGTAATGCTCCTGTAAGTACCCGGGGAAACCAGATGTCTCCTGTTGAGACGGATGTTACATGTCCGGATGAGACTGATGGCAGTCGTATTTGAGATTCGTGTGACCGGAACCTCTGACATCCGTCTCCCCAGGACGTCCGAGATCTCTCTGACAGACGTCGGATATCCATCTCACCAGGACCCTAATCTCCGTCGTACCAGGACGTCGGTCATCCGTCACCACGAGTCTGACATCCGTCTCAGAAAGACGTCTCATGTCCGTCACACCAGGACGTCTGCGTAGGATCTGATCTCCGTGTCACCAGAACCTCTGATGTCAGTCCTGGTGAGACTGGGTCTAGAAGGATGGGCGGGTGTCTGACGTCGGGTGCCCTTGAGGTCCGGTACCAGATGTCCGACGTAAGTAGGAGCCTTAAACACGACGAGCACGGGACGGGTAGAGGGGAAAGGAGGTCCGGGACGGTAGGTGACAAATCGGAGACCAAGACACTCAGACCGAAAAAAAATCGCAGACCTACAATTCAGAATACTATGACAAACAACTAGGACTTTAAAGAACCCCAAGTGTTAAGTCTGAGGGAGATCTCCCGTCGGGGGCCGTCTCCTACCCGACGGGAGAGTACCTTTGGGGCAGGACCCGGATCTCTTCTTGCGGATCACGGGGGAGGGGAGTCGTCTCGGGGTCGCAGGGAACCCACGGAAGGAACATGGGGACTTGGAAGACCCGTCCCGGACCTGGGGAGGGGTGGCGGGTGCGAGTCCGGACGACAGAGGGGAAGATTAACATCTGCGGGAAGGGGTGATCTGGTGTGTCCTCCCGTTGCCTCACCGGGTACAGGGGGAGAGGTACGGGTTTCGGACCCGTCCCGTTACCTCGCAGGACTGGACGCCCCGAGTGACGGGGGGTGGACCTAGACCAGGTCCGTGGGAGAAATAAGAGGATTGGGGGCGAGGGGACACGAGGGTCGGGGCGTGGAATGAACGACCCACTGGACCCCGATCGACTGTGGGGAGAGACTCGGTCAAAGGTGCCCGACATCACTCAACACCTCCCTCGGAGACCGGAGTGCACCGTGCCCCTCCCGAGGTGTCCGTACACCCACGTGCCTTACTCCCGCTTCTCATTCACGCGTCGCTCGGGAGATTGCCGAGAAGGGGAGGCGTCCTTGGTCCCCTCGCCACCCACGTCGGAGAGAACTTGCCGTGGGCGCGGGGGGCAAGGTGGGTTGTCCCGTCCGGGTTCGGACGACACTCGACCCCCTCGGGTCGGAGTCATGCACCCGGAGTGCGGAAGTCTGTCACCCCAGAAGCACCAGAGCGGCGTCGCACGAGCCCGTCGTCCCTCACCCGTGGTCCCTCCCCACGCACTTCGGGGCCCGCCGCCGGGAGTCTCCTGTACGGGAAGAGTCACACAGGGGGTGCGATGTCGGTCCGACGACACCTACGGCTACGAATGGAACCGAGACGGAGGGACGGAGGAACGGAGGGTCCGGTCGGAGGACATTTGTGGCCCAAGGAAGAGAGTCGAGAGACTCGTGCCTCCACCGGAAAACGTTGGTTAAGATCCTTAAACCTTTCAGACACCCCGATTCCAGTCCCTGGTCGGGGGAGGTGGGGGGCGTCCCACGCCCCTCGGGGGCCCGGGGGGTACCACCGGAGCCGGAAGAAAGAGACCCCAAGTGCGACTCCCCCGGCTCTCCCTCGCCCCGGTCGCCGTTCCCGGCGGAGCCCTTCCGGCCGTCCTAGCCGCGGCGTCTCGGGCCGGTGTGGGGTCGCCGGGGGCCCACGGTCCGAGGGGCCGAGACTCGGCGTCAAAGGAGGGCGCTCTTCGTCCCGCCGCGAAGTCACCTCTGCCCCTCGGCCCCCGTGTGCCGGGACTCTGTCGGGGTGTCCACCCGCCTGTGACTCGTAGAGGGGAAGAGGTGCGTCTAGACCCTGTACTCACTGCTGCTCTGGCAGACTGTGCGCGGAGCGCGAGGCTCCGGCGGCGGGGTCCTGACGTGGAGCCGGGGTGTAGGGGGTTCGACCTCCGGACGGAGGAGCGGCCCTCGGCGACCGCAGGAGGCAAAGGCTGTCGAGGAGTAGGGTGCCAAGACTCGAGTTATTATTGGAACCGAAGCCGTGACGACCACTGGACCCTGAACCAGGGGAGGAGCTCGCCAAGAAAGAAGAACCGCCCCCCGCGCGAGGAGGACCGGCCCTGGGGGCACCCCCCTCACTGCCGCGCCCCCGCTACTACCACCGGTTCTCTGGGCTCCCCTCGTTTTTCGGCCGAGGAAGGTCGTCGGAAACACCCCCGACGCCGGGGTCGAACCGACCGGTCTCCCCTGCGCCCTGTCTTCCTCGGTACGGCCGGGTCCCTTCGTCTGGAGGTGACCCCTGCGTCCGATGCCGGCCCGCCGAGGGGTGGAGGCGACGCGACCCCCTTCCTCTGGGGCCGAGGAAGGAACCTCGACGGCCCCGCCCCGGGAGGACGGGACCCCGGACCGGACTCGCGGACGAGGGTCCAGGGTGGACGCGGACCTCCGGAGTTGAGGTCCCCCACGCCTCACCCACCACCCAGACGGAGGTACGTCGGTCCCCCTACCAGTCTCCCAAACCCCCTCCACGGGACGACCCCAGTGAGCCCGACTAAGGTGAGAAGTAGGACCCGACGTGGAGACACCGGCGGTGGTTCGTCCCGTGTCTTCGGTCCTCGTCCCGGGAATGGTGTTAAGACACACGAGCGCGACAGGAGAAGATAGCACCCGCTCCTTCGTTTCAGTCACTACTCAGAACTCAACCCAACGACATCCAAAATTTACTACGAAGAGAAAAACTCTCAATTTTTAACCAAATTCGGGGTGTAACCGACCTTTTGATCTCCGGTGACCTGTGGTCCGTGACTCGGGTGGGGTGGCAGGGGGTCGCGGGTTCCTAGTGGGACTGTCAAACACCAAATTCTCGTGAAATAATAACAAGAATTCCGATGAAAATTCATGTTTTTTTTCTACCGGACGGTTTGGAAAAAAAAAAAAAAAAAAAAAAAAANACCGGACGGTTTGGAAAAAAAAAAAAAAAAAGAGAAGAAGAAGAAGGTCCTTTTTGTCCGGTGTCTCTTACCATATAATGTCTAAATGTTTGTGTCTCTCTTACCAGACTTGTGTGACGCCTCCCGGACCGAGACACCTCTTGGAGAGACACGGGGCTCCGGCTCCTCACAGGGGGACGGGCCCCGGGGAGGGCCGCCGGTGAGGGTCGTCCCTGGGCCGGGAACCGCGAGGACAAAGGGGAGGGGTCGCTACAGGAGCGACCGCCCGCGGGTAAGACGTGTCTCGGCGGCCGTCACCCAGCAAAAGGACCCGCTGTGAGTCATCGGACATCGTTATTGTTTGATCACCGATAATTCCGTCTACGTCACAAGAGTATCTTATTGACACAAGGACGTGAAAATGTCTGTTTAGATGCTGCTTTTTTTTTTTTTTCTAGTTGAAAAAAAAGGTTTGTTTTTGTTATACTTACTAATGTTATCCTTTTCCCTTTTTAATTTATCGATGTATAGTAATTGTTTAATTAACAAGAAGTTTTTTATGGATGTTTAAAGAGACATGTAAGAAATGCGTGTCGCATTACTACCAGAATTTCAATGGATATATTTTTTTCACAAGAGTTACTAAAAGAAAAGGATGTCTTTTATACCCCCGGACCTACGTTTTCGGACCTTCGGGTCACTTCACCCTCCCTTTACGCACGCCCCAACCCCCCCTCTGCGGCAGGAGGACGGAGAAGTTTCCGGACGTCGGGGTCCTCGGGTCGCGGACGGACCAGTGGGTCACGGTTGACACTTTCAGTGGTCGTTTGGAGATAGAAAGAGGATGACTGCTGGTCCGGTCCCCTGTCCGGTCTCGGGACCGCCCGCCCCGGTCCTCCGTCGCGGGCCCTCCCCACCCCGGGTTCTTTTCCAAGGGCCTTTGTTTTCGTCGACAGCTTGTAGGTGTCGACCCAGACAGTACGAACGAAGAGGTGGATTAAGGATCAATCATCGATACAGATATCGTTTACTATTATTTACGTCATTATTGACATATTTCAGTCTCCTTACATATGACGGAACCGGGGTCGCGTGCTCTCCTTCGTGTGTTTTTATGGCGCAGTCTAACAGCCCTTAGACGACAGGCCGGTTCCCTTGTCTCGTCAAAGACGTAGCTCTCCCTTCGACCCTCTGTGGTCAGGGTTGAGGGGACCCTCGTCCGTCCCGCCGTCTTTTATCGGCTACGACAGTCGGACGCCGGTGGCGAGGTCGTACGATGAGCCGGCGACTGGTCGGTGAGCGGGCGGGCGCAGGTCCCGGACGGTCCCTCATTGCACCTATAGTTTATGTTTAGAATCTCATGTTGACATGGTCGTCATTCATATAGATCCTGACATTGACTGTTTTTATTTTGCGTAAGACTTTTCTTCGATCAATTCATAATTCCTAAAAAACAAATGACAGATATGTCAATTATCTTTGGTCGATAAAAATAGGTAATTTTGTACGTAGTGACAAATTTCGTGATGTCCAAGGAGGTTGAAGTCGAGATCGGATTGTTTGACGTCACAAGTCTTTTCCATTTTACGGGCACTAACCATTCTCAGACGTCAGGTCAACGTTCGTGGACTTTAGATCTGTCTCTTTCTGGATATCGGACGTACTCCGAAGGGGAAAGGTTTCGCCAAAACAGATTTAATTTTTGTTGTTTTTTGTGTGTTTACCAGTGTTTACAGTAGGACTTTGGGAGACAAAGAGTCGTCAAACGGGAGTCTCGTGGTCGCAGAGCGTGTTTCGTCCGTCCGGTGAGCTCAGGAGGAGGGTATCACGTTTAGTCTGTGCTGTCAGGACAAGAGAAGTTCATCTGCGTGTGAGTTCGTGCGTGTGTGCGTCCGACCCTCGCCTCGGCGCGCGCGGGCCGAGAGCTCTTCGCTTGCCTTTTCGTGTCTCGCAGCCCCCGCGGCCACCGGACCGGACACTGACTCTTTCGCGCTCGGCGCCGCCGGGCCGGAGCGTCCCGCGACTGGACAGGTCCGCAGAAACCATTGGCTCCGCCTGTCTCCACGGGGCGCGCCGCGGCGGTCGTACAGACTCCCGGGGCTCCTGCTTCTGGTTCATGCTTTGTGTTGTCTTTGGGGTGGTGCACCAAAAACGCTTAGTTGGTAGGGAGGGAGAGGGTGGCTTAAAAAAGGGGGTTAAAAAGGTAAAAAAATTCGTGACTGACAAGTTTCGAGTCCGTTTGGTACGTCTACCTGCACCACAGCCTCCCGCCGCGGGGGAAGTCCTCTGGTGCCTGCCCCTTACCGGCACCGACTGGTACACCCGGCTCCCCGACCGCCCGACCGGGGCCGCGCTCCGGCTGAGCCCCGACGACCTGCGCGGCAGGAACCGACGAAACTAGACTTCGGTGCACAGCGGGTCCCGGAACCGCTTTACCAGCAGGTGCCTCGGGCACTACCTGTGCCTCAACCCCCGGCCGAGACCGAGGAACATCAAGAACGGGTCCGAGGCCGCCTTCACGAGGAGGTGGTGCCCCAGCGTCCACCGACCTCCTGTCACCCCCCTGTCGCCAGTCTCGCCCCTGGCGTGCCTCCCACCGGCGCCGCACCCAGCGCCGAGCCGCGGACGCCGAGCCCCGGCACGCGAGCGTGGAAGTGCGTGTGCCCCGCCGCCGCCGCCGCTACTGGCGGGGCTCCGGCCTGCGCTCCCCCCGGACCTCCCGCCCCGGGTCCCCGACGAGGGGGGCGGGTCGGGCCGCGGAGACACGACCCTGTTGCGTCGGGACGCGTCCCCGGGGCTCCGGCGGCAAAACCCTTGTCCTCCCATTCCCCGCGACTCAGGGGGCGGGACAACCCCCACCCCCCGTGCGCGTCCGTGAGTGTCGAGCCCCAGGCGGCCATCGACCGGCCCGGCCGGCGCGTCGGCGACACGCGGTGGCCCGTCACGCTCTCCAACGTCAAGGCCCGCGACCGCCTCCGCGTACACTAGTGGCTCCCGGCCAAGACGCCTCCCTTCCGACCGCACTCGCCGCTCGTGGACAACCCCCCAACGCCTGGGGTGGGCCGGTGGGGCGGGAGCGCAAGGAGGGGACGAGGCTCCGTCCTGCCGGTGGGGCCACGAGGAGTCGGACCGACCCGTGGGTGACTCGACCCTCTCGGGGGTATCCACGCGTACCCCGGAAGCGGGGTCATGGGGAAAGGGCGGCTCGTGGGGGACGATCTGGAGAGGGCCGGGTTTCCGTCTAGACCAGTTCCGGGAGGAGGCGAAGCACCAAGGGTGAGACTTCGAGTTCCTGGGTTTAGGTGTCACTTGTTCGCGGCTCCTCCACACGGCCCGGGGGAGACTCGTCGTCGGCACACTCAGCGGCTCGGGGCCCCTGTCTCCGAACCGACGACCCGACTTTACCCTGGTAGTGGCTCACCCCCCCTCTGGTCGCCCACCTGGCGTCCCCCTCCCGGGGGACGGTTCCCTGGTGTCCGAGGTCTCGCACAGGGGGTCTGGGGTCTCGAAGAGGCTCGGTAAGACCCTGGAGGTTTTGTGAGGGTCAAGGCGAGTAGAGAAAGGTAAGGCTGGTACGTTCACTGGTGCCTCTGCCTCCTTGGCGGGGGTCACGCGCTCAGTGTGTGGTCACAATGGGTCACGGAAGGTCTTGAGCGACACGAAGGACCTCTGGTGGTGCGACGGACGGACCGTTGGAGGTGGGTGGGAAGTTTTGGGACAAGTTCATGGAGGAGACACACTCCGTACTTCGGTGGGGGTTCGTCCGTGGGACGGTCTGTAGGGGGTTGGCCTACTTTTGTGGACACTCGGTTGGTGCGGGAGTCCGACGTCGGTCCTTTCCAGGACTATTGGGGTCTACTCTACCTCCGCCGGTCGGTCGAGCCCCCTCGACCCTCAGTCGACTCTGGCTCACGTCGTCGTCCAGTCGTTCCCCTAGCCCCGAACAGGTCGGGGCCGGTAAGGGCATTTCTCGGTCCAGCCATCGGGGACGCCTCCGGACGTCTCGTCTGGAAGGGCCCTACCCTTCACCCGTCCAGACAATATACCTAGACCGAGGTAAACTCTCTCGTCCACACTAACCCAGATTGCTCCTTGCCGTGTGTGGGCTCGACTCCCTTCCACTCCGACTCGTCGTCGGGCTCTTGTTTCTGGAGCCCCGAAATGACTACCAAGGAGTGCAGCCGTCGCCTCGTCTCGGTGGCCCTTGGCCACACTCTGGAACGGCATCCCTGTCTTTCCCACCCCTCCTCCTTTGCACCGAGACTCTGAGCCTCCCGGAGCCTCTTGGAGCCTCTTGGCTCACGGGCGAGCAATCCGTCCTGGAAGTAAGTGGAAGATTCGAGCAAAACACTTTGTCCTTCTTAGGCTGGACTGCCCGGACCTCGCGCCGGACTCTGCCCAGACCCCCGGACGGGACCAGTCCAGGTCCGCAGGACGGTGAAGACCTCCCAGACAAGTTTGGCGGCTCAGGCACGAGGGGGGTGGGAGGTCTGTCCCGACGCCGACTCTACCCTCCTCTGAACCCCCCCTTGAACCCTCGACCCCCCGTCGGTGCGACTCGACCGACACGCTAGGTGTGCGTCGCTCTCTTTTCCTACGTCTCTACCCGGGTCTCGGTCCCCTCCTTCCCCCGGTCGGAGGGTAGGTCGAGAGTCCGGGCCGGACCGGGAAGGAAGGCTTCGGACCGACGTGGGTGCCGAGGTCCTCTGCGGGCCCCGGAGAGCGATATTGAAGGAAGGAAGGACGTCGCGGCCACTCACAAGGGATGGACCATCGAGGGGGACTGAGGGGGGTCGACTATGTACTGGTCAGACCGAATGAACTAATGGACCGAGGAGGTCTGAGCTTGACACACGTACGGGCGTACAACGAACTGGTAGAAGATTGTGTGATGGGTGTGTTTCGTCGACGGATATGGGTCAAAACAATTTTTTTTTTTTTTCCACCCCCCCCGTTTATCCCAGCACTAAACCCCGAAATTCCGTCCTTCGCGTTGACAAGTAGTCGGAAGGACCCTCGTTGTCACTTTGAAGTGGGTTGTGGACTCCCGCGGATGCTCGTCCCCCGTGTCTGACCCAGTCTTCGTCCGGACCCGTCCCCGACGCCATCGTCGGACCTCCGACTCGAGCCGAGGCCGTGGAGGGGCGCGAGCGTAGGCGCAGGTCCTCAGAGCTCGTTTGGGACTGACTCCTAGACGACCCGGGGTCCGGGACCTCCAAGTCTTTCTCCTTGGTGCCCAAGTACGGCCCGAAGACTTGGCGTGTCAATTACGGAGGGAAATAGTCGAGAAGGGGGTCCTCGGGCAAAAGATTCAGAGAAGGATGGTTTGTCCGACACAAATAACTGTTGAATGAAGGGAATAAAAGGAAATATATACATATACAGTTTTTGTCAGGGACAGACGGTTAGTGTCCCAAGACTGGTCTGAAGGATCCCGGGGTCGGGGCTCGTCTCGTCGGACCGTGACTTGAGGTCGGTACACCGGAGATTCCCCAAGCGAAGCCTCAGGGGGACCCTAGTAGCGTGACTAGGGCTTTCCCGACGACTCCTTCTCCCGCTCTTTGTACCGTTCAGGTCCGGTAAGGGAGGAGCACGCCTCGTCGTCGGGGGTCTGTGACGGCGAAGAGACTCCGGCGAGCCGGGTGCCTCGCCCCGCGTGTGTGCCTCAGTGGGTGCGTCGACCACGGGGGCCGTGTCGGGCCCCTACCCCAGGGCGGGGGGGCTGTCTCCGTATGGACGACGGCGAGGTGGCCCCGGTCCCACCCGCTCTCCGGCCGGCCGGACGGCCGCAGGTCCGACAAGAACCAGTCACGCTCCCCGACGAGGTACGAGTCCGACCCGTCCCTGCGCATGTCCCCCGGCGGCACGTCCGAGTACCACCCCCGGTGTCGGGCGAGCTACCCCGACGCCGAGGCGAGGGCCCCCAGAAAGGCCGTCAGGGGCAACCGGCAGAACAAGGACTTTTCTCTCGTCGCGCGCGAGTCTGCTCTTGCGGACTGTCGAAGACCCACCCCTTCCCCGGACGCCGGTCCCAGTCCGAGTGTGGCTAGTAAGATCGGAAGAGACGACACCCCTCCTTGGTGTGGCAGTAGTGGGGTGGAGCCCCGCGGAGGTTGTCGGGTGTCCCTCGGTCCCCGGACGTGTGATCGGGTCCACCCGTGACCCCTCGTCACGGGAGTTTCCCAGACCCCAGACGAGGTACCGTGGTCGTCCTTCTCTACCTGGGGGGTGGAGTCGTCGGACCTACGTCGAAGAGACTGTGTGGGGTGGGTGTGCCTCGGTCTCTGGAGTGGGGTTCGGCCGCACCAGACGGGCCGTGGTCGGAAGTCTTCCTGTTTCCGCCAATCCTACGACGTTGTTGGGTCGTAGCGGGTGTGCGGTCCAGGGCTGGACTCGGTCCCTGTGGCACTTGGAGGGTCTACTCCCTAGCTCTGGGGTACACCAGAGCAGTGACCTACGGAGTGCCACGCCACGAGTCCACTCCTAGGGGCTGAGGGCACCCTCCCGGAGCGGCCCCGGTGGGCACCGCAGGGGCCCTTCGACTCCGGCGCCGTCCGCGGGTACTCCCGGGGGTTCCCGCCGGGCGGTGTCGGGACTGAGGGGTAGGCAGGCGGGAAGGAACCGAGGCAGTACGGCGGGTGCGACCCTGGTAGGTGTGTGGACCCGGTTGCTGTGGGGGGTTGACGACTCGGACCGAGACCGGGACCCGGGGCGGTCTCACGCGGCACGTCCGAGCTCTCTGTCGGCGGGAGGGGAGTAGGGTGATCACTCGGACGGAAGGACACAGGGACCTCGGGGGTCCCGTAGACTCTCGGGTGAGCCGGTGACTCTTTGACCCCCACTCCCGCTCCGGGGTCCCGGACTCGTCGGCAGGGCGTCTACGTCAGACACGGGTAGCCCTACCGTGACCCCGAGCCCCCTCCCCCCAGCCACCACGTCCTCTGGTCGGTCCAAGACGGTCGTGCAGGGGCCTCGGCCACAGGAGTCGGCGGCACCCCCGCACCCCCGGTGGACCCTCCCAGAGCTTGCCCCTGGCTTCCGATGTGCACATACCTTAGCACGTCCACCTTGCTTGGTGGGCATCGAGTCGAGTAGTCGACGACGCGTCGGGCTGGCGTGCGCCGTGTGGCCAGTCGAGCACCCACAGGGGTGGGCGCGGGGGGTAGGAGGCCACCTGAGATGTCTCACTGAGTCTGTGTTAATCTCCTGCTTGAAGGTCGGGTGCTTCTGCTAGTGTCCGTTCACTCTGTCGGGTCTGCTCCACGAGGCGCGTACGGGGTGTCTGGGGTCGTTGCAGGCCTCTTAATGCTCCGGTCTTTCTCTGTTCCTCTTCTTTCGGGAATTAAGACTTTGGTCGGACAGACACTGCATAGCAGAAGGACACTTCTAAGTCTCCTGTAAGGACCGGAAATACGTCTTCCGAGGTGTCAGCATTGACGCTTGCGGCTGTAAGTCTATCTTCCAGTGTGTCGTCCCTGTAGTCGGGAGGCTGGGCTCCACTCTCCCGAAAAGGACTTACCACAAAAAGGGAATTACATCGAGTCAGTTGTCAGACGGACGGTTACGTCCTCTGTACCCAAGCTAGGGACGTAGTCCTTCTAGGGGAACCTCTTCCTTTACCGTTGGGCAAGGTCATAAGAACGGACCTCTTAGGGTACCTGTCTCCTCGGACCGCCCGATGTCAGGTGCCCCAGCGTGTCTCGGTCTGTGCTGGCTGACTGTTAAAGGGAGATCGCAAACTACAAGATGTATTTGACGGAGGGACTGTCTTAGAGGGGTTTTTTACTCCAAAGATCTGCAGTATAGTGCTTGACAACTCTCCGACGCCCGACCAGTGCAGTGACCCTGTTCGGGGGCACGTCAAGTCCGAGGCACGGTCAGGTGGTTACGACTGGCTCGGGAGCAGAGCACTACCAATGCCCTCCTTCTGTCGGGACGAGTCCCCGAGTGCTAGGCCCGTCGCCTCCCAGACGGGGCGCAGTGGGGCCCACGTTCTCCTCACTTGTCCCGTTTGCCCGGGGACGTCCGTCCTGCGTCGCCCGTAGCTCCCGGGGCTCTCTGTGGTCTTCGTGGGTCTTTGGCAGACTTCTTCAGCGACCAATTAAAATCATTTAATGTGTAATGAGTGTGAAGGTTCGAGGAAAAGGGCCAAGGGTCTCGAACCTGTGTCTGCAGGAAAAGGAAGGGGGTCACTTAGTGGGGGTCCGAGGCGGTGAAGGGCCCGCAGTGCACGAGGGTCTGGGTTTTGGTGTGTGAAGGACGGACACTGGGCGCCGCGGAGGCGGGAGGAATCCCTGTGCAGAACGAGGAGTTCCCCGGGTCTCCGGAGGGCCCACCACCCACGGCCCCTGGAGGCCTCTTGTGCTCCGAGTCCCAGGGCCCGGGGTGGGGGGGGTCCCCGGGTAGGAGTGGGGCCCCTCCCACGACGGTGTCCCTTCTACCGTTCCCCGAGTGCTCATCCCTCCCCTGTGGTAGGAGGTCCTGTCCCGCAGGCCCGGACCCAGGGTGCTCGACGGCGGGACGGGAGGCGCAGGGGCCCCCTTCCGTGTGAGCCGGGGTCCGTCCCCTGGCACGTCCTGCGGGAGGTGTGCGTGGGAGTACTTGTGCCCCGAGGGACGGGAAGTGGTTGTCCCGGGTCTCGACGTCGTTTGGGGACCCTTCCAAACAGACGGGCGAGAGTCGTCTCCGAGGTTCAAGAATCCGACCCCTCCCTTCGCCTTACTTCGTCAAATCACGAAAGCTCCTTACAAGACCCCGGGACCCCAAGGGTCCGCCGTCGAGGACCTGGGTCAAGTCACGGGGGCACAGGGGGTGGGGTAGGACCCGAGGACATTAAGTCCTTGTGGGGACTCGACCGCCCCACCGGTGCCCTACGTCTTGTGAGGGGATCGACCGACTGCACGACCAAATCCTGCCCCTAGTCCGGTCGTCGTCCACGGTCGCAGAGTCTCTTCTTCGGGCTCCGTCTCCGCTACTTGTGAGTCGGGCTCTCCGACTCTCTACCTCCGTCCCGCCGTTGGCCTGTGAGCCGTCCGGGGCCCGTCGGGGTGGAGGGGGACAGAGGTAGGAGTCGAGACCCTCCGGAGGGGTGGGGGTTTGGTGCCCCGACCTCCTGTGTCGCCCCTGCACACGTACGCGTTCCCCAGTGTCGTGGTCCCCTGTGCCGTCGGAGGGGTCGCCCTGGCCTCGAGGGTGGGAGGTTCGGGACGGGTGAGGGGTCTCGACTCGTGTCGCGTAAAATTTGTTGGTAAGTGACTGATTCACTTGACAATTTCCTGTCCATGGCACACTGCAATAGTACACTCTCAACTTGACACTTCTTTCGACTCGTGGCTTCTTGACTACGAAAACTTGACACTACAACCTCTTCTTGGAACTCTCAGGGAACCTGACGTTCCTCTAGGTTGGTGAGTTAGGATTTGCTCTAGTCAGAACCCACAAGTGACCTTCGTGTCAACGACTTCGACTTTGAGGTTATGAAACCGGTGGAGTGCACTTCTCGGCTGAGTGACCTTTGCTGGGACTACGACCCTTTCTGACTTCCGCCCTCTTCACCTGCTGTCTCCTACTCTACCAACCTACCGTAGTGGCTGAGTTACCTGTACTCAAACTCGTTCCAGACCCTAAACCGCTACCTGTCCCTCCGACCACACGACGTCAGGTGCCCCAACGTCTCAGTCTGTGCTGACTCGTTGACTTGACTTAGTATACACTAGGTCAATTGTCCCAGACACTACTAACTTCCCCTTAATTCCTTTAAGGTCTCCCTTACGGGTCGTCCTTTTCTGAAAAAAAGACTTTTTCGTCTTAAATTCCTCGTAAATGTGTGGTCCGTGTTTCCGGACACTTCGCGAAAGGGGGATAGGGAGGGGGTCGGGAGCAAAAGGAGGGGATCGGGTCGAGGACGAAGATTTGCCGGGGGTCCAGTAGGTCTGAGTCCCGTGGGAGGAAGGAGGACTCCCCCCACGTTCCCACACTTGTGCTGCAGGATCAGCCCACAGGAGTGGGGAGTCGTGGTCAAAGTCTGTCCTTCGTCCGTCCACACCCCCCTCTGTCGGGCCGTCCCGTGTCCCGAGTCTCCTTTCCGCAGTCGTGGCGCTCCGACCCTCCACTCCGTCTCTACGGCAGGCCCATGAGCTGCCACTCGGCCCACAGTGCCCGGCCTGTGCCGACTCTTAATTGAGCGTAAGTCTCGGGACGAGGGGTCCTGTGTCTCCCTGGGCCCTGGGACGACGTCACGGGTCGGGTGGGCCGTAGCCGTCCCGTGCCCCCTCGGGCGGGTGGGGACGGAAACTGGCTCTTCTGTCACAGCAGACACTGTGGACAGTGGTCCCGGTGGGTTGCCCCTACGTCTCGGTCCGGCGGTCCACGGGTGTGCGACGTCGGGGTTCTTGTCCCGGCCGCGAGTCTCTGGACGGAGTGAGCCCCTCAGTCCCGAGGGGCTGGAGACTCTGGGTGCTGCGTCCTGGTGAGAGGATTGTCGAACACGAGTCGGCACAGGTTGAGAGAGCTGGGGCACCTGACGCCGGGCGGTCCGAGGAGGCAGGTACCCTAAAGGGTCCGTTCGTATGGCCTCACCCCACGGTAAAGGAGAAGGTCCCCGAGAAGGGTTGGGTCCTTAGCTTGGGCGCAGAGGACGCTACCGTCCGTCCAAGGAAAAATTGGAGGACCCTTCGGGAGGATTGCCGAGCTGAGTCGCATTTGTTCCCCGGTCAGAAGGAGCTGACCTTGTCGGACATGTGCAAAAGGTAGTACTCCACTCTGTTCTCCCTTTTTGGTTTCAAAACCTTTTCTCCAGGTGTGGCTCTCGGGCTGACGGCTTCGAGGAGCGGGAGGGGGTGGCCGGGCCGTCGGTCTCCTGCGGGGCGCACCTGGTCGGTCCGGGACGGACGCCGGGCTGGCGCAGTACACCCGGGGTACACACGCAAGTGAGTAAAGTTTACTTGCGTCCGCAACGACTCTGGTTACTTTGTGTTTAATTGAATCGTAAGGATGACGATGATTTACACATTCACTACAAACAGTAATCCGTAAAAGAGTTACTTGTTGTGAAATTTTTTTTCTATGTTCGTTGAGAGCATAAGAACCGTAGCCTGTCTCAGGCCCGTGGGTTCCTCCCTACCTCCGCAGTACAGAGCGGAGGGCGGGCTCTCGGCGTCGTAGACGTCGCGGACGCCCCGAACGGAGAGTGACGGCGTTGCGCGCGCCGGTCCGTTCCCTCTCTAAGTCCCGTTGTGCCCGAGGTGGGTGCCTCCTCGGGTCTCGCCGACGGAAAAGAGGGAAACGAGAAGACGGTCCCCGGGGCCGACGACGCGCGTGCGTCGCTCGCCTCCGGTGAGAGGTCATCTCCGTAGTCGCACGCCCGAGGAGCCGCGCGACCGCCGAGAGCAACGTCTGGTGTCCGAGATCCGTGAGCCCGAAGTCGTCGCCGTGCACGTCCGAGGGTCGCCTGGCCCCTAGCTTGGGCACAGAGGGGTGCGACCGTCCACCTAAGGATTGGTGACCTGGTGGTCCCTTCAGACTCCACCGAGAATTTTACCTATCACAGACGTCGCCGAGACGACCCCAGTTCGGTCGTCAAGGGCGTGTGGGAGTCCGACTACGACTCTAAGGGGCCCCTTTCGGAAGGAGCCCGATCTTTGCACCATGGGTCGTGAGTCCGGTGTCCTGCTGCCTTCGGTGGACGACCGGGCCCTAAACCCTCCCCTCTGTGCCGGGAAGGTCTGTGCGCCTGGAGACGTGCGACGGACGAGTCTGCGAGGGTGTTCAGTCGTGGTCGTGGGTTATGTATTCACCTGGCTGGTTTTTCGTTTGCCTAAGAATCCTTGTCGGACGTGGTTGACCTAACTTACTGTGTCCTTGGGCACTTCGAGGTCCCGTCGCCGACCGGGTCCCCAGTGGCACTGCCTCTTCGCTAGGGTCCGGGACGGTGGTCCTTCGCCCCCAGACTTTTGTGGAAGTTACGGTAGAGGTGAGGGGAAGACCCACCCTCGGCCCGGGGGAGAGATTAAGGTAAGGTTGAGAAACCTTCCGAGTGAGAGTCGGAACTGAGGTGTGAGCCCCTGTTCAGCGACCTTCTGTGACGTGTCACAACTACCACTTTTCGGACCTACGAAGCAGGACCAGTCTCCTTCTCCCGAAGCACCATCCCCACCGACACTTGTTGGTTCCCCTCTCCCCACACTTGACTTCGTGTGGACACACTGGGGAACACCGCTGAAGAGTCTGTGGGGGTCCCGACCCCCGAATAAAATGAGTCAAGTGAGTTACCGACGTTTCGCGGTTACTTTCCGTGGGAGATATTACTTGCCTTAGATGTAATGTCATATTAAGAGACTAACTGTCAGACGAGAAACCTTTTTGGGTTCCTTCAGACAAAGAAGGAGGTCGGTGGTCTTTTGGCGAAGACGTAGGTGGGACGGTGCGGGTCCTAGGAGAACTCGGTTTTGTTAGGGCCGTTTGCCAGGATTGTGGCAGTTGTGGTATGGTAGGACAGCAGTGGGTGAAGACACACGAGAGGTTTAATCGTAGGTAGAGATTCACACCATGGGTCTTGATCTGAGGGGTACCTGGCCTCGGGTGGTCCGAGGAGACGGGTCCCCTAAATAGGTCCGTTCTTTTGACCTCACCCAACGGTACGGGAGGAGGTCCCCTAGGAGGGTTGGGTCCCTAGTTTGGACCCAGAGGACGTGACCGTCCTCCCAAGAAATGACAGACTCGGTCGTCCCTTCGGGAAATTCACACCATGGGTCTTGATCCATAGTGTGAGGCCTCCTTTACCTTTCTTGTCTGTTGCGAGAAGTTACACGTGTCGTATAAAACTTGGTTTTTTAGTTTTCTTTCATTCTTGGTTCCGGTTGTGTCTTGACTTAGGACTGTAGTCCTCTTGAGGCTCTGGACGTCAGTTGACCTTAAGGTGGCCGTTGTTGTCCTGGGTTCTACGTTGCCAGGAGGAGGTCGTCGGACCAGGGTATCGTTGCAGCAGAGGATTTTAGGAAGGCGGGAGAAAAAAGGGAGAAAGTGAGCCGATGTAACACTGCATGACCGATTTGTCTCTCTAATATTTACTCAAGGACGGGGTGCACGCGTGCGGGCAGTTCCTGCCTGGGCGTGCAAAGGGGGCCGCGATAGACCAAACGCCGTCAAGAGAGGGGAAGTGCTGGGTGTGCCGACACGAGGACGGGGACTTGCGTTCGCGCACCGGTCGTAGGGAGGGCGTGACCGTCACACGCGCGCGCGTACGCGAGTCAGCACGGGCTGAGACACTGGGGCACTTGACGTCGGGCGGCCCGAGGAGACAGGTGCACCTGAGAGGTCCGTTCTTGTGTCCTCGCCCGACGGTAGAGGAGGAGGAAGACTGGGTCCCTGACTTGGAGCTCGGAGAACGTAGAGGACGTGACCGTCCGTCCAAGAACTGGTCGACTCGGCGGCCCCCTCGGGACTACAAGGCTTGATAGGGCGCCTGAAGAAGATAAAAATGACGTCATGTCCACTGAGTGCTACGCAATCCAAGTCCACGTGTCGTCGCATTAAGTCGATGTATATGAGTCTTAGTAAGAAAGAATCTAAGGAAAGAGTGTCTCCAATGGTGTCTTAAGACTCGTCTCAAGGGACCCGGTATGTCCTCCAGGAACACCCAAATGGACAGAATACGCCTCGTCACCCACACACAAGTAGGGTTCGAGGGCTAAGAAGGGACGGAACGGTACGGAGGGAAAATCATTCTCGTGTAAACAAAGGATATAGGCATTCAGGCAAAGGCAAAACATTTAGTCAAGTAAACATAGTCAAAAGTCTTTTGCTAAGGTGTACACTCCCCACGGTACAAAGGCAGAAAGACACTGAAGTGAATCATACTATTGCCGATCTGAGTACGTACAGCGACGAGTACCGCAAGAAGACAAGAAATAGAATACCGACTCATCGTAAGGTAGCGTGTGTCATGGCGTTGGGGAAATAGGCAAGTGGACAACTACCTGTAAACCAACGAGGTCGTAAGACGGGAAACATTTGTCACCAGGTCACTTGAGACGCGACGTTTCAAAGAAAGGCTTGAGCCCAAAGAACCCCTGGACACAGGTCGTCGCCACGAAGGCCTAGTGTGCCATCGAGGGAAAGACCAAAGCATTGGTCGGAGGTAGGACAAGAGCCTCACCGAGAAGGTTGGACGCAAAGGGGGTGATTACCTCCTCCCTCGGGAAAAGAGGTGCGACAGACGCCCTGAAAAAGAAACCTCTAAAAACTACTACCTGGAAGACTGTCCGTAGTTCCCCCGTGGGACCACCTCAAGACTAAACACAAAGAGACCAGTCACGACTCTCACCTCGTAGAAAAACACACGAAAGACCGGCAGACACACAGAAGAAACCTCTTTGCAGATAAGTGTAGACTGGTCAAAAATTTAAAAACCCCCCCACCCCCTGTATCTTGATGTACTCGAAAAGGAATAAAACCTCGGTACCTGAAGAACTATCATCTCCTATTCAAGATTAAGTTGTGTAAGTAAGTTGTGATTTGTTTTAAAATTTTCGGTCAAAAAGAAAGTTTTGGTGGGTGGTTGGGATTGTAGTCTTTGAGACGTTCCTTTTTATTTAATGACTTAATTTAATAATGTTTTGAAATGATTTTTACAAACTCTTAAATTCATAACTCATATATTTCACTAATTTACAAGTAAATTATTTTCTAGGACTCCGTAGATGGTTTATAAGAAATTTTCAATAACATTAATAGTCAATACCTTCATAGTAATAATTTCCCGGAAACCCTGGGAGGTAGACTGACGTTTAATACATCACATAATTAAAGTTCGTAAATCACTTAATTAAGAGAGACTCGTCGGTGTACCAGAACCGATTTGAGAATAGAAAGACTTTTGGTCTCCTTTTCCTATCGACTCGATAAAAAAAAGAAATGAAGTTAATGTCTTATTCTTGTACTAATCTTAAAGAAGTTCTAATAAAGTTCCTAAGGACCTGTGATTCTTTCCGATGATTAGTTGCCTATTGACTATCCGTTTAATGGTTAGTGGTTAGAGGTAAGAGATTCTTCAGGGGTTCCCTAGACGTTTTTTGGTTACACCTACCGAGTGAAGTGAAGGGTTGAATAATTTTACGTAAAGAACGGTTTATAAGAGTTTGAGAAATGTCTTAGTCCTGACTGAGAGGGATATCACAGGCGAATGAAAATGACACTGCAGTCATCGTAGACCGATAATTTTTGGTTTATAAATTAGGGTTTGGATCGTGGGCCTTATCCTTGGGTCCTCTTGGTACTGACAAGTTGGGACTTTCCCGTAGTGCGGGGGTGGGGCTTAGAACTGAATTACTAGGATTTTTACAGAAGTCTCTTGGGTCCTCCCGGTAGTGGGTTATGGACCTCGCTGTGTGGGGAAACGAAAAGTGTTCGTGGAGGGTGTAGTTTACCCTTACCACTGAGGGTTAGTGGAAAATTTAATTTCGGGGGGCGGGTCCAGGAGTGTACTCCTGGTGAGGGGTGGTACTCCGGGGTTTACAGGATCGGACTCTCAACTGGTAGACAGGAGGCTCAAGAAATGTGCGAGAAGTTGGGCCGACTCGTGCCTTACGTTTCCGACTTGTGTATTATTTAAGTAGTGACAAATAAGTGAACTTGGCTTCAATTAGTAATCAGAAACCTTCCAAAAGAAAATTAGAAAAAAAAAAATTAACACCGTTTTATGTGATAAATTCAGTAAATTTTTGTATGTCAAGCCACCGTAATTTATATACGCGTGACCCAAAGAAACCACGGAGCAGAATTACCACCGTGATGCCCAGACGTTAGAAATGACGTCGCGTGTCCTGAGGGAGTCGACGCCGTACGTTCGGGAGTCGACGCCGGACGTCCTAGATCAAGGGACTCGTCCCTGCCTTGGGTCTCGGGGACGTGCCCCTCGTACCTCAGAATCGGTGACCTGGTGGTCCCTCAGGGGTGGACGTGACGACACATTGGTAGGGGCAGTAGGTGTAGGTCTTTAAGGAGTAGAAAAGTTTCACTCTGAGACGTGGAGAATTTATACTTGAGTCAGGAGAGAGGAGTCGGTGGACCGCTAGTGGGAAGAGGAGCGACGAAGCTACTTGTACTCGGGGGGTGACTTCTTGTAGTGTGTGACACAAAACCACTGGCCATGTAAAGTGAAACATATTCCAGAAGTTCCATGTAGGTGCCCCATCGTCGACGGTCTTGACCCAAGGAAAAAATGCTGACTCATTATAAGGTAACGTACCTGGGTGAGTAAGGAACTGCCTGTGACTCGACGAGACCCCCGACACTTGTGTCCACATGTCTACGGAAGTGAAGGAAACCCAGACATGAGTACTCTCCTGAACGACCTAGTGTACCATTGAGACACAACTTGAGAACCAGGAATCTGCAAAACTGATTAGTAACCACCATTCACAGGGAGTGATGTTCTGTTTTTACTGTCCAAAGGTCTTGGTATCCAGACCGGGTGTTGTTGTTGTGTTTGTGTGCAGAGACATTTGTGTCAGGTTCACAAGGTGTTCTGTTTACGACCGCTTATTACCTTCGTAAACTGTATTCTTGATTTATTTGGTTCTGGTAGGTAGTGGTCGAGTGGACTCGGGTGCCGGGGTCCCTGTGTGTGTGCCTGACGTCAGTCCCGACTCACAAACCTCTAAGTGTTTTATTGGATAAACACCAAGAACAAAAAGTGATACCCGGAAATTTTTACTGAAGGTCAGTAGTTTCCTACCGCTCACAATCATTATTGCTGGTAAGCACATTGTAATCACTTGTCAACTGTCTACACGGAACTAGGTGTCGGAGTTGGGCGACGGGACATTTGCACTAGGAGTTTACTGGTCTACCTTCGGGTTTGGTCTCCCGAACGTCTGTCTTGTCCACTCTCGGGGACCTCCGAAGGCAGGTCCTGGCCCCCTCCCCCGACGAACACCTCAATCCACTAGTCTCGGGGTACAGGACTCCGGCGACCTCCCCGGAGGACAGGTCACCTAGGGGTCGGGAGCTGGGTGAACGTCTCCTCCCGGAGGAGAGGGAGGGGTGTCTCCCTTCACCAGTGTATCGACTCCAGTCTCGGAAGTCTGAAGTCAACACCGGTTCACGAAAATAAACGGAACATTAAAAGAAATTCTTATGTGCGATTTGACTTTTGTATGGGGGGGGGGCGGGGCGGAGGAAAACCTCCGTTAGGCCTCGCCGGTTTGAACTCACCCTTCCTGTTCGTGGGACAGAAGGGGCCTCGACGTCGGTCAGTGCACTGTCGACCGGACTTTGTTCAGTCGGCAGTGGATTTTGGACGGACGAAGGTGGCGTCCTTCCGTCGAGGACGTTGCTGAGGGGCACACGGAAGTGGGAAGACAACAGCCGCCGTCCCGGAGCCGGGGAAATTCTCGGGGTCGGGGAGCGTCTTCTTTGGCCTAGACGTCCGGCACCCCTACACTGAGACCCTGTTCCCCGGCGGACCGCTCCGGTCTCCCTACTCGTCCTCCTCCCTCGTCTCCGTCCCGGCGGAGCGGGCCGGCGCGACGGAAGCCTCAAATTTAGTTAATGTCGACTTTTATGTCCCAACGGTAGACCAAACGTTTTCGTTCCTATTCCCTTATTTTACTTTCCCGAAAAAACCATGATTGGAGTGAAATTAGTAACGGTTTCTCGTACTTCTGTCGGGTCGCAGGAGGGTGTTCTTTCGGCACCCGGAGGGTTTGAACCGTCCGCCAGGGGCGCGTCCTGCCCGACCCGCCCTCCGGGCAGTCTTATTTTCAGGGGTGACCCCCGCGCCGTGCGACACACACACCCCCGCCCCCCCGTCCCCCGACCGAAGTCCCGGGCTCCGAGGACCCGCGAAAGACGCGCCTCCCACAGGACGGTCTTCCACTGGGCGTAGAAATGACGGGACTAGCGCTCTTTTCTCGAGCCAGCAGTCCTACTGTCGCACGTAAAGGAGGAGGAAACAGAGGAGTAGAAGGTCTTGTAGTCGGAAAATTTTTTAGAGATATTTCCTCCGATTTACCTTGGGTCCTCTCCGGCCGCCCGACGACCCCCCGAACCCCCCATGAGTCTCCTCGTTGTACCGGACGNGCTCTTTTCTCGAGCCAGCAGTCCTACTGTCGCACGTAAAGGAGGAGGAAACAGAGGAGTAGAAGGTCTTGTAGTCGGAAAATTTTTTAGAGATATTTCCTCCGATTTACCTTGGGTCCTCTCCGGCCGTCCGACGACCCCCCGAACCCCCCATGAGTCTCCTCGTTGTACCGGACGTTCTCGGGGAGACTCGTGCTTTCAGTCTTGTGGGGACACAAGGGACGCGACCCCAGACATCCTTCCCTGAAGGAGGACGTCTTGGACCAGACCCCACCGACGTGTCCTCGTGTCCAGACGCCACAGGAGGGGCTGGGGCTGGGGCGGGGGCTGTCTGTGTGTGTGGGGGGGTCGGAGTCAGGGGAACGGTCCGATCCGGTCTGGAAGTGGGCGGGGGGTTGGACTCAAGAAAGGTGGGATCAACTCAAAATGTCTGTTTTGGTTCCGTACGGACCCAGGTCGAATGTCTTTCATGTCGGGTGCCGCCGTGGCACCACAAATACCCTTATTTACGACTAGTCGGGCAATACCAGAAAGTATTTGACCTCTAGTGTTGCCATTGTCTACTACACTACTACTACTTCTGCCGTAAACACAAGGCCCCTTTTTGTGTAGAAGCTGGGTTTTTACTACGTTTTCGCCAGAAGGTTTAGGCCGGGGCTGTCTTAGTGACAGATATCGTTGTCACAGGTATTGTAATGTCTAGAGTCCTCACACTTGAAAGCTCGTTCGCCATGGAGACAGTTTGGTGTCCTTTGTAGACCATTTTACCAATTTATTTTTGTCTTAAATTTACAGACTGAGGTCTCGTACGAATACCATGGTTGCTCTCTGGTAGTGTTGTTTGCGGCTTTCGAGCGACCGGTGAGTGGCTTGAGTCACAGGAACTCACCCCCCACCCGTCCGTTTGTTAGGCCTTGGGACCGGTCCTAGGACAAAGGACCCCTCCCCCACCCCCACCGCCATGGTGTGACGGTGGGGACTTTACAGGAGTCCGGGTCTCGTCTGAGGAGGTGTGTGAGGGGTGTCGGGGGTCGTTTCGTCCGAGGGTCTTTCACGACCAGGTCCTTTGTTTATTTCTTTACTTGGTACTATGTACGGAGAACCAGGGTGGCGATTGTACATCGTTCGTGTACGTCCATAGGAGTGGTCGTTTTGTGTCGGGTCTACGTACAATGGTCCGCGAACGACTTCGTGAGACCAGGGAACATTTTGTGAAATCTTCCGAAAAGGTAATTTTTTTTTTTCTAAGTTACTGAACTGGTGAAGAGTTAAATTTTTTTAGACATAAAGTTTCTGTGTCATTTCAACTTTTCGTTTAAATTGAATCCTTTTACCAATAAAAGGATTGAGTAGACTACCTCCCAGGGATTATACTTGAACATTGTAGTGGTTATCTTTCTATTTGTACGATTAATTTTATTCTGTCTTTAGTGTTTTCTTTAGGTTTACCGGTTATTTTTGTACTTTTCTAATCAGTTCAAAGGATCGTCGTCTTTCTTTCTTTTTTCGTTTCAATGTTGTTACTAAGAGGGTACTTTGGACCTTTTTAATAGTCAATTGCTTTCCAGTGGAGGTCCAACGACACCCACTACCTGTGTACGTTTGTCAACGGGTACCCTTACAGTCAGTCGTTTAGGTCTTCTGTACCTGGCCGTCCTCCGTGCCTTCGTCTTTGCCCGCGGTAGGTTGGGTCTTTGAGGTGAAGATCTCTGTTCCCGGTGCACTCTACACTTGTTCTTACCTTCGGGTCTCTGTCGGTGCCTTCCTACTGTTTGGTGGCACGTTGGGACATTTGTCGGGGGCACAGACGTAAACAATTGTCCAAAAAAAACCAGTGTTCGTTGTAGTTTGTTCCGAACGATCGACTCCGTGTCACCCCTTAGATAGCCTTCCTATGAGACGATGCCTAGAACCTTTGCTTTGTTCTCCGTTTGTTGGTCACGAGTTATTCTCTTTTCCTCCCCCGGGACCCTAGTCCCCGTTGGCCTCCTCCTTCCGCGGCTCAGAGCCGTTCTCCGGGCGGACCCCTGTAGGGGGGTGGGGGCGGAGGTGTCGGGTGGTCCGCGGGGTTCAAGTCCACGCTCTTGGGTGTCAGTGGCCAGGTCCGGGGTGTAGGAGCGGGAGGTAGTGTCGTCGTGGTGCCTCGACTGTAGCCCCGAGTCTTTCAGCTCTTTATTCTGTAGGTCACCCGAAGGGTCCACCGTCGGTATCACTTCTAGGACGGACGATGTCAGACACACCGGCGTCTCGGACTATGCTGACGTCGCTGAAGCGTCCTCGTGCCTCGACGACTTTTCAGTTTCCGGCCGGGAAGGGAGGTCGAGGGGACGAGGGGCTTTACGATGCTCAAGGGTGTCAGTTCTCGCCGGTGGACTCGAAACTTACTCAATGAAGATTCTCTGACTCCCAGAGTGTCCTTTCACCAGATGTCCAAATCCCTCCTTCCCGCTCCCGTTACGGGGAGGAGACGACACTTGCTCCCTTCCACGACCCAACAACCCAAAAAATTTAAGAAAAAAAAAAATTCATTTTCACAACCTTAACAACCGATCTTTATCTTTACTCGGAAACCCGTCGTTCTCGTCACATCCTTTTCCACGACTCAAAATTGAACCACGAGCGACACTGTAAATGCAGACAAAGAATGACGAGTCGGGACAGGACAAGGACTATCTGAGACTACGACCCTTTCTGACTCCTGTCCTCTTCCCCCGCTGTCTCCTACGCTACCAACCTACCGTAGTGGCTGAGCTACCTGTACTCAGACTCGTCCGAGGCCCTCAACCACTACCTGTCCCTCCGGACCACACGACGTCAGGTACCCCGACGTTTCTCAGTCTGCGCTGACTTGTTGTTACAGGACAAAGTTAACGAAGCGGAGGAGGAGGGTGAACTGAAGGGAAGGGGTAGTAAAGACTTGAGTGCGAGGGGGACGTTGGGGAGGACACATTGTGGGTGAGTGTAGGACTTTGCACCAAGTAAATAGATAGTGCATCCTGCAGTAGTGAGGACCACACCTGTCTGTCCGCGGGACGGCACCCAGGTCGACCAAGGTTTTCCACTGGAGGGTTCCTCCCTGTGGGTCCCAGCAGGGACGGGTCCAGGGGCGGAGGGAGTGGGGGGTTGGTAGGTGGGACGTTGTGCCCCTTTCGATAGGAGCTAGTTTCTAGTGGCCTTCCGTACTGTTGTTCTGGGATAGACTGACGTCGGACTTGACTCTTCTTTTGTGGGTGCCGCCGTGACGACTTCCACTTTCGTGGACCCCACAATCTACCGTAGTGACAGATGCCGTGTGTGGCCTCTCTTTCGGTTGCCCCGGCGTCCCATAAGTGTCGATCACTTCTGTGTACCCAAACGTACCGTGACCACCAAAAGACAGACACCTAGGGTTGAGAAGGGTTTCAACCACCCTCCCCGCGGCCCTCCTGTCGTCCAGCGTACTGGTGGTCTAAACCACCGCGCGAATCTTACTAGTTTCAATGTCATTCCGTCGGTTCCCACACTTCCCCTCGGGCCCTCTACCACCGCTCGCGGTGCGGTGTGTGCGATTCTACGGGGCCCGTCACTGCCACGACCAAAGTTCTGCCTGCAAAGCTCCGCCCTCCTGGTGGGTCCGACGGGTGGTACTCAGACCCCTCCAGAGAAGGCTGTGGCACACCTCGACCGCGTTTCCGGACATTGTCGCCCCCAAACCCACAGAAGGATTGTGTTGGCACCAGTTCCTCTGAACACTCACTCCTGACTGTCCGGTTCCTTCGGTGGATTCCTCCCATTAAGACCCGTTCCCCAAATCCTGTTCAGTGGCCTCAGGGACGTCCAGTGGGACTTCTCGAGCCTAAAATAGAGTGACAGTCTTTCCTCCATCTCGGCGACGGGTGGGTGTTTGTGCCGGTGCGGGAGGTGCCTCCGCGAGCTCTGTGTGTCCGACCAGCACCTCGGTGTACCGGTAGGTGGGGAAAGTGGTTGTAGAGACGACGGTTCCAGCGAGGACACAGTGCCTCTTCTCCGTCGGAGGCGCAATCAGGGGACTGTATTGGACGAGACCCCGATTGTGTGCGGTTCAACAACAAGTTAACGAGTCAGCACAGACTGAGACGCTAGGGTACCTGACATCGGACGGTCCAAGGAGACACGTACCCTAAGAGGTCCTTTCTTATGACCTCGCCCAGCGGTAAAGGAAGAGACCCGTTAGAAGGGCTGGGTCCCTAGTTTGGACACAGAGGTCGTGACCGTTCACCCAAGAAATGGTGACTAGGGTCCCTCGGGTTATGGGTTTCACCAGAGGGTGTTTATTTATGGTGTCAAGATAACATTCTATCGACTTCTTGTAAAATCGAAACTCTTGGTAAATCCATCTGGACCCTTTTGAGGGGTCCTCATTTGTGAACCCGTCCCCAAACGAACGAAAAGATCCCACCTGACTTGAGAGAGGTGACTCTTCCCGGGTCGGTAGGGAGATTGGACGCTCTCCGGGGGTGGACTTGACCTCGAGAGGGAAGGTATGTAGAGTGGACTCCGGGTGTGACCCTAGGTTCCCTCCACGTGTCGGTCTTTGTCTTTCTTCTCGTCCGCCCTAAGTGAGTGTGTCGTTTGAGGCCTCCGAATAATGGGTCAGTTGTTGACCCGATTCTGGTAGACTAGGTTGTGGACGTAGAGTTCGTCTCCGTCACTAGGTCCAATATACTTCACACGTACACGGGTCTATGATCCCTGGACGTGCGAAGACGAACACCCCCCGTCCCTAACCCCCCTCTGTCACCCCTCCTCCCCATTCCTTCCGTCCCTTCGTCACCCTCACCCCCAGACAGGGTCCCCACCCCCACCCCCCCCAGAGACTTGATTTGTAGTTCCCAAGTGTCCTTTTTTTGTGCGTGTTTCTCCACGGCGAGTCCCGAACAATGCGCAAACTTTCCCTAAGAGTGGTAGGGAAGGTTTCGCTTCCTACGACTGTCACGTAAGTCTCGCTGTGCAAAGCACGCTTACGAAGGGATCGCGGACCTTCCGGACCCCGTGGGTCTGGACCCAGTCCTCGCCGTTTCGCAGCAAGACATGTGTCTTCGCAGGCGCCGCTGCGTCGTCCTTGGGGGGAGGGGGGAAACGGCTCTCCTCCTCCGTTCTTGTCCTGACTCCTGCCCCCACCCGTACGGAGCCGTCACCCAGTGTTCGAGGACGTCCACCCCCAGACGAGTCTCAAGGGACCACGACGGATCCCCGCGGTTGTCTCAAGGCTCGTCTCTCCTTTCGAGGTCTTTGGAAGGACGCGTAACTCCACGGTTTTGGTGACTCCCGCGACGGCACCCTTGCCCCCAGATTCGGTGCCGGTGTCGGTCCTCGGAGGACCTCCTGTAGGTCCCTCTGGTCTAAAGTGGTCCCCGTCGCTACTAGTGTGCACCGTTTCGTCCGTCTTCTCTGTCGTCACTGACGTCCCGTTCACCTGTGTGGGGCGGTACCTCTGTCCCCGTCCGGACCCATTCGCGACTGCCTCTGTCCTTGGCGATTCCAGCTGCGGCCACCCCGTCGAGACGTCCACACACCCCCCCACCTGTGTGTCCCAGTCCCTCCGTGTGTCGAGGCACCCGCCCCTCCGACTCGGGGTCGGCCCGTATTTCCGGACCCTTGGGAGGCGGAGACCACCGGTAAGTGCGGCCCTCGACCGGGCACACAAGGCAGGTCCCGAGCCACGTCATTCGTCCTACCCCGGGCCTTGTGCACCACTACTGCTCGGACACTCTCGTGGATCCACGTCCTCGCTCTTGGTCCTCTCCCCGGACGCCCCCGTTCTTTCGGTCCGCTCCCCAGCGTCCCAGGGGGGCCCGGACCCCAGCACTCCCGTGGTCCCTCCCCGCCTACCTTCAAGGCACTGGCGACTGCGAGTCCTAGTGTCGGGACCCGCCCCGGCACCTACGCCTTCCCCTCTGCGAGACAAGGGACCTTTGTCGAGTCCCACCTCTTCGGTCGCAGTCCTTCCGGGCCCTCCCCGTGTGGCAGTTCCCCTTCCCCGACCCGAGGGGGGTAGAGAGTCCGGAGTCCCTGAGAGGGACTTTCTGGGTCGTACCTTCGACCGTGGGTCGTTGGGGTTTGGTTCCCTAGCGCAGCAGTGGTTAGATTCGGCATACCGTGGACTCGGAACGTGCGCACGTGCAAACATTGTAGTGAAGTTCTGGTCTATTCTACGGGTGCACCGGACCGTTCGTACGAGGGATCTTACGTCGACTGTCCCGAGTACTGCTTCCTCATCTCCTGGGGTGTCGTTCAACGCGACCTCTAAGGAACGTGGGGTCTGAGTCTCGGTCGGAGTGCGGGTGGTGTGCCCGTCTGGGGTCTCGGGCCAAGCCCACGAAGGGTTTGAGACGGACTCCTTGTGAGAGGGGTAGGAAGCTCGTGACTCCGTTCTACCAGGAGCTACCCGTTGACCCGTTGCCACGAGGCTCAGGGGTACACCAGGACTCCTCTGTCTTTTCGGGTTTAGGAGGGACCTGTCCGAGTTGGTGTCCCTGTCCGACCCCCACGTTTCTCTCGCCTCGGAGGCTGCCCGGGGGATCATTCGCGGGGCCGGGTGGTCCTCGACCAGACGGCGGACGGGGTAGGCCTAGGAGACACGTAGATCAGGAAAGCGAGAACCCAGAACAGCTCCCTTCCGTCCGCCCTCCATCTCTTCAGTCTCCGCTCGCGTCCCCTCGCTTGAGGCGAAGGGCGCCCGGAGGTCACGCCGGTCTCTGGGCCCAGGTTTTAGACCTAGTCGACCAACCGCCCTAAGGTTGGATGCAGGGATTGGATAGGGAACTGACGTTGTGCCTCGAGAAATTAGTACGAAACCTCTGTTAGACCCCTCTTTAAAGCTCTGTCTGTCTCCTCACCCTTCTGGCTGCCCCCACCTCCGTCTCCGTCCGTCGTACGTACGGACTTGGGTTTCGAAGCCGCTTCTGCGATCCCCTGGTGCGTGGCGGCAAATACTTTCTTTTTGATGGGGTGTGCATCTTGAGCCCCGAGCCTGTGCGTCCCTGCGTCCTCTGCCCCAAATGTCCGCTCTAGATCCCCTCTCAGGTTCTTGGCGGGGCTGAGACTGGGTTCCGGTGGAGACTCGTCAGGAGGACCAGGAGGCCGTCCTCACGGTCCGGTGCTGGAATCCTGTCCGACCGAGACGCAGGAGTCTCCTCGCTCCGGCTACAAGGTTGGCACACCTGGGTCCTGACGGCAGTCACAGGGGTCGAGTCTTCGGAGAAGTACGTTTGTCGCGGGCCTTTGGGGTCTTTCAGTCCCGTCCTCCCCCTTGGTTTGGGACACACCAAAACAAAGGAGTTGAAGAGTTGGTTGCGGAGACTGAATTAGGTAGGTGGATTTTTTGTGAGGGGAGGTGGGGGGTAAAATCTCAGCAGAAATTTGTCACAGAAATGTGTACGATTACTCCGAAGGGGTTGTCCGGGGTCTCCAAGAAATTGTGGAGAGATCCTTTCGTCAGGAAAGAGTTCCAAGAGCCGGGTTACAAGTGTTCGAGACACTTTGCCTCCGCGGGTCTCCAGGGGCCTTGTCTGCTCTTCCCTGGGCACTGTTGTTGCGACCCAAGACGACGGGACTGACGACCGTGCGAACCGTAAAGAAGTGGGACGCACAGTAGGTCGGTCCTCTTTGGGTCCCGTCCCGTCGGCAACCGGCCGGGTCGAGAGCCATTTCTGAGAATTCCGTCTTTGCGACGGACGACCCTTTTCCGACTACAGTCGAGAATTCTCGTGCCGAGGGGCCGAGCCTATTCCTCCAGAAACAAAAGCCGACTTGACACTTTTACTCTTTTACGGAGGTCAGACTGTTTGTTCTTTGGGTGTGTTGTGTCCAGTCCGGACACTGGAAAGAAATTTCCATGGTGTGAAGTAATCGTTTTGTGAGGGTCCGTCGTGTGTCGACACGGAAATTCCAGGACGTCTCGCCGCCCTTTTGGTGGAAACGAAGGTGGGGTCCGTCCGTCGTTTGGGGTGGGGTGGGGGTCCCGTCCCGGTTCAGTCGGGGTGGTCTTCCTGAAGAATCCGAGGTGGAGGGACTTGGTTTCGCAAGTAATGTCTAAGTCCGAGGGAAGAGTTCAAGGAAAGTTTTACTTATGTGTGTGAACGATCTACGATTCCTCCCAAAGTCTCAATCAATAAATCCTATTGACTTTGATTTCCGGTATTTTATAGGAGAATTTGGGGTCTTGTGAACACCCTTCTGTGCGTGCGGACACACAACTTTCGTGTCGTCTTCTGTCTTAGACCCCCGATTTTGAAGGGTTCAAGTCTGCTACGGTTCTCCCTACACCCTCTGTCTCTCTCTTACGTGTATCAAACTCCCTAAGATAAAGTTCTTGAGAACTAAATATCTTAGACCTCTCCCCTTTCTTTTTCACAGAAGTACATAAATTTCGTTTAATATTTTACGGGACCGGACTCGCAAAATCCGATTCCGACCTTTCTAGGGGACCTCTTCCCTTTCCGATGGGTGAGGTCGTAAGACCGGACCTCTTAAGTCAGGTACCCCAGCGTTTTTCAGCCTGTGCTGACTCGCTGAAAGTGAAAGATAACCAGACTGTTATAACCACCACCGAGTCGTCCATTTCCGAAGGGACCATCTTTCGGGAATAGTCGGCCATTTCTTAGGTGGATGTTACGTCCTCTGGGGTCAAGCTAGGGACCGAACCCTTCTGGGGGACCTCTTCCCTATCCGATGGGTGAGGTCATAAGAACCCGAAGGGAACACCGAGTCGACCATTTCTTAGGTGGACGTTACGCCCTCTGGACCCAAGTTAGGGACCCAACCCTTCTAGGGGACCTCTTCCCTTTCCGACGGGTGAGGTCATAAGACCGGACCCCTTAGGGTACATCAGGTACCCCAGCGTTTCTCAGTCTGTGCTGACTCACTGAAAGTGAAAGTGATTCATTTCTTAGATGGACGTTACGTCTTCTGTGTCCTCTTCACCCAAACTAGCGACCCAACCCTTCTAGGGGACTTCTTCTTTCTCCGTTGGGTGAGGTCCTAAGACCGGACCTCTTAGGGCACCTCTCTCCTCGGACCACCCGAAGTCAGGTACCCCAGTGTTTCTCAGTCTGTGTCGACTCCTTGATTCGTGTGTCTGTCTGGAATTTGTTCTTGTGCTAAGGTTTCGGGAGAGGACTCGTTCTTCCTTCCCAAAGAAGGGCCGAGCACGCCCCGAGAGTGGACGTGTCTCTGGGGCAAGGTGAGCCGCGGAAGTCCCCCTCCCACTCGTCGTGGGGACTTCCCTTCGGAGCGGCACGTCCCGCCTACCTGGCGGAGTGAGAGAGTCAATGGCTGTTCGGGAAGGAACGGCTCCGGGGACGAGGGGCGGTGACGACGGGGCCCCGGATGAGACGGACGGTGACGGGCCTTAGGAAGGGAACCCAACTCTTGCGCGTGTATCGTTAGTAGGGTTTGGTGTTCCGCAATTCCAGGATATAGTCGGCTGAGTGTCGACGACCTGTGCACACGGAAAAGTCATACCGAGATTCTACCAAGGATTCTCGCGATGGATGTCCTTGTCGGTCGGACGCAAAACTAAGGACCGAGACAATGGTTGGTCGATCGAAGCACTGGAACTCGTTCAATGTTGGAGAGTCAAAATGGTGGACGTTTTCTCCCCGTTAGTGTCGTAGAGTCTCGACTCTACTGCGTGCCTCACTAGTGCGGGTGTCTCGTAAGTCGTGTCGCGAATCATGTGTTAGTCCGAACAGTCACTGCCAGCACCGGTTCGGGATTATGTTTCCGAGAGCACTAAGAGACCTACGACCCTTAGGACTAGATAGTGGTGAGAGTCCTTACTTTTCAGACTGGGAGAGGTTCCGAATACATCTGTACCTGTGTCGCGATTGTGTGAGACGGATATTTATGTATAATACATAATGCATTATTTATGTATACGGACGAATGGAAATTTCGGGATCAACGATCTTACAGTTCCATGTTTTTACCGGGGCCTGAAACGTTAAAGGAGGTCCAGATCAACCACAAAATAATTAATGTGATATCAACTAAAAACCGAAGGGAACATCGAGTCAACTATTTCCTAACCGGACGTTACGTCCTCTGGGACCAAGCTAGGGACCAAACCCTTCTAGGGGCCCCTTCCTTTACCGTTGGGTGAGGTCATAAGAACGGACCTCTTAGGGTGCCTGTCTCCTCGGACCGCCCGACGTCAGGTGCCCCAGCGTTTCTCAGCCTGTGCTGATTCGCTGAGTGCGTGTGTGTGTGACAGGAGGTGTCACCGACGCCGTCAGAGGTAAGGGAGGTCCAGATCGAAATTTAGCTCTACTCCTTAACGAAGGAGATGAGAGTACTTCAAACACCTTACTTGTCAGGGACCATTTCCGTACAGGTATGTGTAGGGGTGATTTCCATGATTTCTCTATGTTCCTTACCTCTGAGTTTCCTTCGCACGACTACGACGGCTCCTTGTCTGATCGGCGAGGAGTTGTGGGCTCACGGCAGATATGGTGGTTGGGATGACGCCCCCTCTTACGCGTAAAGTCAGTCGTTAGTCGCTCCGAAGAGACGCTAATGTACGGGTCTTGAACTAAAGTTTCCCGAAGGAGGTTGAACGGACAGTGAGACATCCTTAATGACCAAAACTCAGACCAAAAGGGGGAGAAAAAGACAAGTAAGGATACCCCAGTCCTCCCTTCACTGATTCCGGTTCCCTCCTTTTTTTTTTTTTTTCTTCTTCTTCTTCGTTCCCTCCTCCTTCTCCTCTCTTCCCTCCTCTCGTCGTCGTCTCTGGGGATGGGACCCCTTCGTGAGTTCCTGTGGGTCCTAGCCGAAGGAGTCTGAGCTCCCTCGGGAGCTTCCGTGCCGACGCCGCCCCTCTGTCGGAGCCCCCAGTGCCCAGTGGGGCCCGTCCTCGAGTCTCCTCGTCGTGGTCGACCCCCCGGCCCCCCGGAAGCGCCCCGGGACGGAGGAAGTCGCACTTGACAATTGTGCCCGACCCGCCCGCGTCGGCAGTGCCGTGGTCCGGTCGCTGGCTCCGAGACTGGAGTCGCCCGCGAGTCCCGAAAACGGCCAAGGCTCCGGTCCCCGTTGATGAGACGTGCACATGTGTTGTGACTAGTCTTTCTCGAGGAGGAGGGCGCCCCATACTCGAGTCCTGTGTGTCAGAGACCTGTCCCCCAGAGTAGAACGCAAGTTGTGTCTCTACCAAATCGTGGACAGTGGGTGGTGTGTGCCCTTCCGAGTTCACGGTGGGATTACTACACTACAGGCAGAAACTCGCCGTGCAGTGGGGCAGAGTCCACTCTAGTCCACACTGTACTAGTGCACTACTGACCAAAGTCACAACACCAATTAGGGTCGAGCTAGTGACAGTGAAACCTGTGTAATAGGAGAGTTAAAGTCGATGTGTGTGTGTGTGTGTGTGTGTGTGTGTGTGTGTCTGTGTGTGTGTGTCTGTGTGTGTGTGTGTCTGTGTGTGTGTGTCTGTGTCTGTGTCTGTGTCTGTGTGTGTCTGTGTCTGTGTGTGTGTGTGTGTGTCTGTGTGTGTGTGTCTGTGTGTGTGTCTGTGTGTGTGTGTGTCTGTGTGTGTGTCTGTGTGTGTGTCTGTGTGTGTCTGTGTGTGTCTCTGTGTGTGTCTGTGTGTGTGTGTCTGTGTGTGTCTGTGTGTGTGTGTGTCTGTGTCTGTGTGTGTGTGTGTGTGTGTGTGTGTGTGGGGGTAGAATTTCCCTGTGTGACTGACAGTCCCAATTTTCTCTTGTGTGCTTCGCAGGCCGTCTCCCTCCCAGTCGTGTCTCCTTCGTGAGCCATCAGTGTGAGGGGAGGAGAGTGTCCACTGGCTCACTTGTCAAGTGTGTAGGCAGTGAGTGTGTGTGTCCACCTTTGCTCCATCTGCCGTGAGGAGTCGTGTGTCGAGAGTGGTCCGAGATGGTCGGTTCGTCGGATGCGATGCAGAGTTTTGGTCATATTGAAATCGTACGTAGTCGACAATTCGGGGGTTCTCAAAATTTGACATAATGTCTATGTGTTCTCCAGTGTTTACCTGTTGTCATAGGTGACGTTGTCGTAGTAGTATTTTTTAATAGATTTGTAGACTTGTTTCCCGTCGCCGACCTGGTGGGAACCGTGCACGTGCGTCACCTCATGATACCTCGATACTTGTTCTTGCTCCTTGACCGCACCTCTCTATAGGCACTATGTAGCAACTTTTATAGACTCAAGTTCACTTATATATTTTATACTGTGAAACACACATTCTTTATTTCCCTGACTCTTGTATAAGTATATGGACGAATAAAATTGTGTGTGTGTGTTCTTCCCATTAGTGGAATTCCCCCTCCCTTGTTTTCACCACTTTCTGTGTCCCTTCCTTTATTATGAAGAGATCATGAAAGTCATACTAAAACTGAAAAAAAAAAAAAGAAAGTCAGAACAACTCTATATTGACTGCTCTGTAGTGACACTTTCGAGTCCATGTGTCGTCTTACTGAATGTATGTACCACTATACTAATGTGTCGGAACCGAAGATCGTCGCACAATTATAAAATGTATAAGTTTTTCACTTCAGTTCCTCCTCTCTTTTTTTAGAGATTAACTCACGGTTGTTTACTTCTCTAAAATTGTTTGTGTTGTGACTTTCCCCACCCTTTCATTGAAAACTTCAACCATAATTATGAAGTTTCTCCGACGATAATGTGGGCGTCGTGTCAGTCAAGCCACCGAGTCAGCACAGACTGAGACGTTAGAGTACGTGACGTCGTGTGGTCCGAAGGGACTGGTAGTGGTTGAGGGCCTCGAACGAGTTTGAGTGCAAATAGCTCGACCACTACGGTAGGTCGGTAGAGTAGGAGACAGTAGGGGAAGAGGAGGACGGAAGTTAGAAAGGGTCGTAGCCCCAGAAAAGATAACTCAGTTAAGAAGTGTAGTCCATCGGTTTTATAACCTCAAAGTCGAAGTCGTAGTTAGGAAGGTTAAGTACTGACTAGAGGAAATCCTACCTGACCAACCTAGAGGAACGTCAGGTTCCCTGAGAGTTCTCAGAAGAGGTTGTGGTGTCAAGTTGTCGTAGTTAAGAAGCCGTGAGTCGAAAGAAATATCAAGTTGAGAGTGTAAGTATGTACTGATGACCTTTTTGGTGTCGAAACTGATTTGTCTGAAAACAACCGTTTCAGTACAGAGACGAAAACTTATACGACAGATCCAACCAGTATCGAAAAGAAGGTTCCTCGTTTGCAGAAAATTAAAGTACCGACGTCAGTGGTAGACGTCTCTCTAACCTCGGGTTCTTTTACTTCAGAAGGTGACAAAGGGGTAGATAAACGGTAGTCACTACCCTGGCCTACGGTAGAAGTAAAAAACTTGCAACTCAAAATTCGGTCGAAAAAGTGAGAGGAGAAAGTGAAAGTAGTTCTCCGAGAGAAATTAAGAAGAAGAGAAAGACGGTATTCCCACCACAGTAGACGTATAGACTCCAATGACCATAAAGAGGGTCGTTAGAACTAAGGTCGGGTTCAAAGTAGGTCGGATCGTAAAACGTACTACATGAGACGTATCTTCAATTTATTCGTCCCACTGTTATGTGTCGGAACTGCATGAGGAACGGGATAAACCTTGGTCAGACAACAAGGTACAGGTCAAGATTGACAACGAAGAACTGGACGTAAGTCTAAAGAGTCCTCCGTCCATTCCACCAGACCATAAGGGTAGAGAACTTCTTAAAAGGTGTAAAAAACCACTAGGTGCTTCAGTTTCCGAAACCGTATCAGTTATTATGCCTTCATCTGCAAAAAGACCTTGAGAGAACGAAACAGTTACTAGGTTACCTACAACCGTTAAACTAGAGACCAAGGAGACGGAAAAGATTTAGGTCGAACTTGTAGACCTTCAAGTACCAAGTGTATGACAACTTCGGACCGAACCTCTTAAACTCGCAATGAAACGATCGTACACTCTACTCACGTTAACACGTCATCATACTTGTAAGAAGCCGTGACGGAAAGAAACCCTTATCTTACTTTTGACTGGAAAAGTCAGGACACCGGTGACTCAAAAGGTGTAAACGACCGTATACCTCTCGTCGTGAAAGTGTCGTAGTAGAAGGTCCTAGACTTTGTCGAGTCCACCTTAAGGCAGTGGAGGTCCTCGAGACAAGTATCACTGCAAAGGATTCCGGGTGAACTGAAGTGTAAAGTCCTACAGACCGAGATCCACTCGCTAGTGTGGTAGTACCAATAGACCCAGTACTTCTAGAAAAAACATCTCAAGAAGATGTGTTTTTCTCGAGGAGTCGTGTCCCACCCCCTTTTTTGAGAAGAATCGTCCAAACGAAAAGTCTTACCGTTCCCGCGTCGTTAAGACGGTGAGACTACACGTGACGCCCTGCCTTGTGACTTCCTCAGCTACGACCTTAGTACCTCTACACTTCTACCTGGTCCTCTCCCCTCCTTCTCGAGACGCCTCAACCTAATTTCGACGTCATAATTTCACTTGGGGCATCGAGGAAGGTGACTCAAATCTTTGGTTCGAAAGACACTACCGTCTTTTCAAGACACACACACGACAGGTCACACCATCGGTTCTCTGTACACCGAAATCTCGACCTTTGCCCCGATCACACTGACTCGTTGACTCAAAGATTGAAATAAATTTCACTTTACACTTGGCGGTGTTCGTCGGTACAGATGACAATTGTGTGTTTTGCTGAGTTCAGATCTCCGTCACTGTGGCGTCCTTGTGAGTCGTGGGTCCAGAGCCGAAGATTTCTGGTGAGGGGTCACTTGCTTTAGTCTGGGGGAGGGCCGGGGCTCTTTGCGGACTAAGTTACCGACCACGTCTTTCGAATGTTCTGTTCGTACGCCAGACGGCCTGTCGTTCTTTCCCGAAGTCCCTCCTCCTCCCCGAGTAGATTCCTCCTGTGCTCAGTCAACGTCCCCGAGAATAGACGGTTTCAGTCCCTCAATGTTGAGTGGATTCTTTTCTCCTCGGGATCTCAGGTGTCCTTCCTGTCTGTCCACTATCCTCTCGAGCAGGGGTGGCCGAGTGCGAACTTTTGGTCCCAGTGTCTACCTTGCCGAATGCTTTGAGCGAGGGCATTCTGCTTAGGGTGGGATTGGGAACGGAGTATGGAATTAGGTGAAAGAAAGATTCACCGTCTGTCTCATGAAAAGTCAAGGGTTTGTTCTGTAAGTACCATTGTGAAAAGAATCCGTTATTTTTTTTTAGTCTTGTTTGTTTGGTTGGTTTTTTTTTTTTTTTTGGGTGTTTTTAAGGAGTCCCAGTGGGAGAGTTATTTGTCAAGTTTACTGGACCTTAAGAGTTAAAGGTTTAAGACCTCTTTAGTGATCCCTTTGGAGACGAGAGAGGGGGAAGGAAGGGATTTCTTTAGTCGTCTGTCAGTCCGTATGAGACATCGAAGGATCGGACGGAGCTGGAATGGGAGCGAGATCACCTTTTATTGAGTTATGCTACCAATATACTTTACGTCGGTTTCGTACGTGGAAACTCTTGGGGAGAAGAGGTGTACAGACCTCCTCCCGTACCGTGGGGTGAGGTCTCAAGAACGGGCCTTTTAGGGTACTTGTCTCCTCGGACCGCCCGATGTCAGGCACCCCAGCGTTTCTCAGTTTACGATGACTCGTGTACAGGAGAGGCATTCTTAGACGTCAAATCATATCTTTTGAAGGTCCGTGGACTCTATTTTTCCTCGCCCTACGTACTGTCAAATTTACCGTTTGCAAGGTGGTTTAGTCCGTTGCGCGAATGATTCGTAGGATGGAGTGCCTCAGGATTCTCCTCTTCTTCGAAAATTTGGACGGAGGTTTTGAGTAGTAGGCCGAGAACCTTTTGTGTTCACCGTTTGCAAAGTGGTTCAGTTCGTTGCGTGAACGATCGATGGGATGGGGTCCCTCAGCATTCTCCTCTTCATAGAAAATGTGAACGGACATTTTGATCAATAAGCCGAGAATCTTCTGTCCGTCTCTTTGGAGTCATTACAATGACCCTACTCCTTGATGGGGAGCCGCTTGTTCACTGCGACGCGTAGAAAGCAGAGATTCAGGTCCCCCAACCGGCCCCCCCACGACGGAAAAGACAAGAAGATTTGGATGCCATACTCCTCCTGTAGTCAACACCCAACGTACACTTGAGGTGTTGAGAAATAGATAAGGGCCGTGAAATGTAAAAATGTCACAGTAGTGTCTTGGCCACGTAGTTCCAGGATAAACGTTGGTGTTCTAGTACAAGATTTACGAGACTGTAAGATTATTATAGTCATTACTACCTTCGAGACGAATGATCGACGGTCTGTGACGCGAGTCGTGAGTAAGGACCCACCTGCCTTGGATGAGGGTGACTCTTTATTCCTTCGTCCCTACTTAAACTTGGGTATTGGGTCAATACTGAAAGTTTGTAGCGTAAGCGGTAATTGTCCCGAGACCAAAGGGTGGTAGTGACTATAGACTCATTACCTGAGACATTATTTCGTTATTGAGAGTAGTTGACAGTTGACATGACACGGGTTGAGGCACGTATAAAGGTGAGACGACGAGTGGTGACAAGAGGTGTGCTTGAATGTCGTCGTGGTGACGTCTCTTCCTTTAGTCCGGGTCTATTTGCTTCACTAACAGGTTTCGGTGCGACCATTCATCGTCTGGACCCTAAAATTGATTCCGTACAAACTAGTGTTTTGTGTGATAGAGTGTTGGTTGAGGGTGAAGGAACTAGTTTACAGAGAATAAACCCAAACCCCTTTCTCTGCTAAGGATCGCTGTTTTCTTACTTGACGTTTGTCAACCTGCGGGTCGTAGATTCAATACTCGGAGGGGACAAACGTTCTCCAGTAACAACACGTCTCGGAATGACGACCTAAGGACTAGCATCGTTTAAGGTCCCGAGGTCTGACGTCCGAGTCGGAGACTGATTGTGATGTCACTAAATGGCTCCTATTTATGGTGACAGTCCGACAGAACACTGACGTGTGTGTTAGGTCGCGCGACCTTACGGCCTCTACGGCTCCCGACGACCGCGCGGCCGCGGGAGCCTGGTGCGCTCCAGGGGAGGTCTGAGACTCGAGGTGCGAGGACGGTCGTTTGTCGTCGTAGGAGCCCTCTTGACCCCTTCGGCTCGTAGGACTTACTAGCAACGCACGATTGAGTGCACACCTCTCCCTTTCCTTGTCCCGGTAAGTGGAGACGGGAGGTGGCTCTGGGGTCGGAGACTGGTATGGGTGGGAGCGCGGTGCCGGTCTCGCCGGAGGGGTACCGTCCCCCGCCAGAGACTCAGGTCGTTTGTATGCTTCGTCATAGGTGAGGGAGGCGTCCCACACGCACTCTCTTTGTGTTGCCCCTCCCCCACCCCGTTTTGATCCCGTGTCCCTTCGTGCGCCCAAAGGGTCGTGTTTACACCACTACAGTGACTCAGGTCGAGAGTAGAGTTGTCTTCTCGTGTGACTCCGTTGAGCGCACGTCGGACGAGGGGCAGACGCGGGGGCTTTGGTCGGGGTCCTGGTGGTCGGTGGACACCGGCGAAGAGCCTCCCGCCCTCGGCCGCGCGAGTCTGGGTTTGTGCTTTTGGTGGGAGACGGCGCCCTTCCAGAGCCGACACACGGTGCTTGTGTACAGTCCGCGGGCAAAGGGTCGGCCCCGGTCCGCGACCGGAGAGACCAGTGACGGGGCCGGGGATTCCTGTGAGTCGTCCCTGGCCAGGGGGGGTTCTTCGTGGACCGTCCCTGGTCGGTTCCCTCCGTTCAGAGGGGTTAGTGGAGGGCTTCGGCGAACTTCGGTCAATGGTGGCCACCCCTTACGTGCGCTTGCCGCCTGTGTACCCTGCCTCCAGTGGAGGGGATTCAATAATTTTGGTCAATTTACCGGGGAGGTCCGCCCCTCGCCCCCCGTGATCGTCCGTGGAAGAGGGAAGCCTCAGCCGTGTCTCGCCGGCCTCTTCGAGGGGCGCCCGGGTGCACTCGGCCCGGCCACCGTCTCATCCCCCCGTGAATGTCCACCCCCCGCTTCCACGCTGAGTAGAACCTTCGTACTAGGGGCAGTGTCAGGTCCAGCAGCAGCGGTCCCAGGTGTGACTTGAAGGAGAACGACCCTGACTACCCGCCCCCCGGGCACGCCACTCGTCACTCCCGGCTCCGGTGGCCCTCCCAGACGTCGGCCCCGAGGGGAGCCTCTCGTCGAAGTGGACGTTTCTCTGTCTCTACTCAGTGGCAACAGTGGTCCGTCCTCTCTACGCGGGCGGGCGGGGGTGCCGAGGGTCCCCTTTCGACGACCGTTGCACTACCCGGCGGGGTCGCACGAGTCTTGCCCGGGGTCCGGGCGTCACTCGACGGTTCGTACTCTGAAAGATGTATTTGCACCAAAGGGTCGTACTAGCGAGAAGAGGGAGTCGAAGTGACTCTATATTAACTGTATATTACAACGTGCCCAAGCGCCACTTGGGACACAACTAGACTATGTGAATGTCTGGTGTTTTTGTAGTGGGGGGGTCTCGATTGTGGAGGTAGTAGTGCAGTGTATTGGTAGGAGAGGGGAAGCCGTTGAAAAATCCCAGATCAAATTTTATTTTTGACCGTGATTTCATTGATCCCTCACGTCTGGTATTCGGTAGAGCCCTCAATTGACTTTTGTACTTTCCAGAAAACTGAGGACCCATAAGTTGACGCATAGACATTCTCATACTGGATTGGCACCGAAGTAATTTTGTGAGCGGAGTGAAGAGAACGAACAATGTAAAAATAATACAAAAACCGTACTATAAAAAAAAAAATTTCTTACTCCTTTAAAATACCCGAGTGTCAAGCGTATAGACGGGGGTTACAATGTTATTTGTTTTTATGTGCCAAATTGTCCTTTATTTGAAAAAGAATCTCATGTGATTTTTGGACGTACAATGTTTGTGATACTAATGCTAGTCGTGAGTCAAAGACACACGTTAAACAGTGCTCAATTGCGTGCTCACGTCAAGAGTTTTCTGAAAGTTTCGGTCTGTGAACGTAGTCTCGAGTGTAAAGCTAGACTAAGCTGTAGAACCCATAAAAAGTAAGGACAAAGTCTTTCCAAGACTCGTTTCTCGATTGAAACCCGGAGGAATACTGAATTAGTATTGGGAAGTAACATTCTTACCAATACATGGAAGATTGTAAATATTCACTCTGATTATCAATGAAAATTCTCGTTGCAAAAGATTCAGTACCTTCCCCCTCCCCCTCCCAAATGGAGTTTAAGAGTGTTTGTTATTTGGGGAGACAATACGAAGACTATAAACCGGAGAGTCCGGACTGGTAAAGACGAAGGTGAACCCAGTGGCAAGCTCTCAGTATAACCCTATTTCCGGCCACCCCGGATTCTTTCCGTCGGAACAACGGTGATTTCAAACATAGTAGTGTCTACGTACCTGTCAAGATTGTCGGCGAGTGCGGTGTGTGTGCTGTTCGTACTAGGACAATCCCTTTCCTCACTCCCCTTAAATTTTTTTTTTGTGTTCTGTGGAAGAAGCACAACTGGTCCTTTTTATTTTTAAAACAGTTAAATCAGTCGTCCTATATTTGATCGTTTGTATGCCAGTGGGTATTCGGTGGAGGTCAGTCCTAAAGAAAATTCCCAAGACCAGGGCTTTGTTTGACCTTGAAAGGTAGAATTTATTTTGTGGATTTTTTTTTTGGTTCGGGACCCGACCGACCAATGGGAGTCTTTAAGTCGTCCTAAAACCAACTGGGAGATGAAGGATAATTCAGTAAAGACCAAATTTTTTTGTTTGTCGTGACGACTATAGACATGGAGTTATTTGGTCTTTTATGAGATTCAGCCGGGGAGGAGGTGTCTCGTAGTCGTCGCGCCAATTGAAGACCTCCTCGGGGCCATTCTGGGGGGTCCTTGAGTCGTTGACGTCTGCTTCGGAGTGGGCGTTCCGACTCGCAGTCGCGCGCGAGGCGGGTCACAAAGAGGTGCAGGAACCGTCCTATGCGCCCGACTCCTCCTGAGGCACACCTGGGGACCCGAAACCCTCGGTAAAGTAACTCTACGGTCTACACACCGTTGCCACCAACGGTACCTTTTGATGGTGGTTTCGGTACTTCCTTCTCAGCGAGGGTCTTTTTCCTCCTCAGTGAGCAATGTGTTCGCAAGTGGCACCGCGCTTTTCGTGTTGGGAACCCCACTCTTAACATGAGGGCGAGGTGGGGCTGAGGGTGGGAACAGGTTCAAGAACCCGAACAGACGCAAGTTCAAGTAGTTTGCCTCCGCGACCGCACACGGGACCAGGTGTCCTTACCTAGAAAACTGTTGTGACCTCTACCCCCTGGACCCCCCATCTCCTGGGTACTTCCTTCGTGCCCACCAGGACGAGGGGCACCCCCAGGAGGTCTCTGCTCCCCCTGCACGGACGTCAGTCGTGACCTGAGGAGACTCACTGTCTGCACTGGGTGAGTTCCAGTGTGCACCTGCGCAATTGTCATCGTTCTCGGTACCGACGACGGTTACTCTGATTGTAAGAGGGGGAGACCCGGAGGTAGGTCGGTCTCCCACCTGGTCGATTGTAGAGTGTAAGGAAGTGGGGGTTCAGACACCAGGTGTTAGGAGATTAGATAATCCATTGGTTGGTCGGTTGTAGATGACTCTGGGACACGACACACGCTTCAGCGAAGTCAGCACAGGTCGAGAAACACTGGGGTACCTGACTTCAGACGGTCCGAGGACACAGGTACCCTAAGAGGTCCGTTCTTATGACCTCACCCAACCCCCGGCAAAGGAGGAGGTCCCCTAACAGATCTGAGTCCTTAGGTTGAGGGAGAAGAGTGTAGAGGGTGTGACCGTCCGCCCAGGAAATGGTTAATCAACACTTTATGGCTTGATTCTGTAGTTTTGGGTTTCATGCCTGGCAGTTGGAATGTACTAAAAAAAAAAAAATTCACTTCGATACCAGTTTGTGTAAATCTTTAGTATCCCCATTTGTTAAGAGGGTCCTCAGGGAAGAACTGAAAGATTTCGTGAATCAGAGATTCTCCCTCTGTGTCGTCACCACGGAAGGCACTCGGACGGGGGTTCCTGGGACGTAGAAGACGTCTGAGTCGGAAGGTGTGCCGGGGTGGGAGTGGGCTTGTCGGTCCCCGAGAGGTCGGTGACTGTTTTGTCCTAGGTCTGACGAGGTCGCGCGTGCTAGCCGTAGACCAGGGTTGGTCCGAAGGGTACACACAAGGGTCACAAGGAGATAGATCCGAAACTTTTAGAGTCGGGATTCTCAATTGGTCAGTGGTGTGTTGTGTCTCTTGAGTCCTAGAAATGAACCCAAGAGGGGGATTAGGAGACCATAACGTAGGTTATGTATTCCGGTTGATTTTTACGGTGGAGGAAGTCCGACGGAAGGAACTAAGGAGCTAGACTTTCAGTAGAGAAAAGGACTGTGTGTCTTTACATAGTGACACCGGGAAGGGTGAAACAAAACACGGGGAACTTCATTCCCTGTGCCATAAGTAAAGGATAGGAGTCTCGTGTCTGGTGTTACACAAGGTACGTCGTCTCCCAGTGCTATAGGACTGTTACACACATACTCCGGTCCTACCGGTCCATGTCTCAAACCCCTATACAATTTCTAATTTTTTATCATCTTATTCCTAAAAAATTTCTAGTTAAACTCATATATAAATGTACTTCTTGAGAATTTTTAAGTCATTGTCTTTGGGTTTAATTTATATCCTTTCCTAGCCTTGTCTTGAAAGAGGTCTCTTCCAGATGTCTACTGGTCATTCGTTCGTGCTCCTTTATAGAAGTCGTATTGGTCAGCAGGCACGTACGAGTCGGCGAGGTCGGCACAGGCTGAGACCCGCTGGGATACCTGCCGTCGGGCGGTCCGAGGAGTAAGGAGCCCTAAGAGGTCCGTTCTTATGACCTCACCCAACGGTACGGGAGGAGGTCCCCTAGAAGGTCTGGGTCCCTAGTTTGGACGCAGAGCATCCAGACGCACGTACCCGTCCGTCCAAGAAATGGTGATCGCGGTGAACCCTTCAGGTTGATCGGCAGTCCCTTTGTGTTTTGTGTGGGTGTCACTCTGTGGTCGAGTGTCGGTGGTCCTCCCGACCCGCTTTTCCTGTCTCCTGCTCACCGCCACTCCTACACCTGCCCGATCTTGGGAGCACAGAAGGACTGGACTTACATCTTGCCGCGTCCACGATCCCTTTTGGTGTCCCCCGTCGAGGAGTTTACCGATTGGTCTCTCGGTCGTTGGTGGGAGGTTCCATCTCTCTACGCTCTCTCTACTTCTGTGTATTAGTGTGTGTTGAATGGGTCCTTGCAAGTGTCGTCGAAATGAGAAGTGTCGGGGTTCGGGTGTTTGGGTCGCGACTCGTCTCTGACTTTTGCCCCAGATGGGTGTCCTGCCTTACACCAATGAGTCGATACTCTTCCTTCCTTCGCGACTAGGTGCGCTGTTGTGCCCTCTTGGATCTCTTGTCCTGCGAGGTTGGGCTTTCCGGTGCATAGCGGACCAAGGTAAAATGCCTTACAGGTCCTGTCCGTTCACACACCTCTGTCTTTCATCTAGTCAAAATTTTATTTATCTATCTTCTTTCAGCTGACCCCCGTTGACCCCCGACCCTCCTCAGCCCCTAACCTGTGCTGACGATCCCTCCCGTCCCAAAGAGAACTCTTACTATTCTTTTACAAAGATTTTTCTTTTTTTCTTTTACAAGGATTTTCACCTCTTCCGGCGTCTCGGGACACCTATGTGATTTTAGGTGGTAGAGCACACGAAACTTACCCGCTTACCATACTATTACACTTGACATAAAGGGATTTCGACATAAATATTCATCCACTTTCTTCTAGGGTGACAATGCTCTAGGAACAGAGGTGTTAATTGACAATTTATTCTTGTCCGTAGGTAATTAACAGGGACTTTATTTTTATTTGGAGAACAATAATGTCGATAGAGAGATGATACAGTGCCAGTCTATTGAAAGATTTATAAATAGTTCACATTTTTTGTTTTTGTTTCGTCTTCTCGAACTCCAATACGTCCGTGAGCCCAAGTAGTCTTAGGATAATTCGAGGTCGAGTCGAAAATTAGTCTGGCACAAACTCACAGATAATGTACGACTTCCGACACGCCTCACGGGTCTTTTTTTTTGTCTACTACTTTAAAAGTATGTCTGAGACTGGTGTTCGTCCCCTCCTTTTCTTATATATGGTTTTCCTTGAATAGAACCCCATATTTTCGGAAAAAAGAAAACGCGATTACCCCTACGGTTTAGAGTGTTACCAAACCACTAAACTTTTTCCTCTTTACTAGAAAGAAACAGTTCTTGTTTGTTCTCTTCCCGTAAACTCGACAGACTCCTTGGGCCATAAAATTCAAAGACTCAACCGAATCGATGTTGACAGTTAAATTGAAAAAAAAAAAATTCTCCAATGTTAATATTGATTTCCTCGAGCTGAGTTCGACAATAGACCGGACAATTTCTCTTCTATTAAAATAGGTCCATAGACAATGACTTCTTGTTACGGATTACCTATTTTTTTTTCATCAAGAACAAAGGTCAGTACTATCACCAAAGTCGTTTACCTAGTTTTCATAAGGAATTAATAAAGAGGTTTATTAACTTCTACTCGTTCCTAAAACCGGGTTCTAAAGTGTTCTCAGTCGTATATGATTAAAGTTTAATTTTTTTCTTTTTTTTTTTTGGAAGTCTCTCTCTTTCTTTTTTCTTTTGGTGAATCGAAATACTACACGACATATTACTAAGACCACTCTATAGTCTTCTTTTAGGACGAAAGGTTCAGTCTTACCCCTGCTTCCCTTCTCTCTCGTTCCCTCTCTCTACTCGGGGTCCCTAGGTGTCGAAACTTAGTGCAAGGACGGTGTCGATTTCCGAAGATCCTGAGGGCTGAGGGATGTGATATTACCTTGACTGAGAACGGGTGGGAGTCGACCGTATAGGACTATTCTCCTGACAAAGAAAGAGACCCCCTGCACTGTGTCACCAGGTAGAATCTGGCCTGGGTCATGTCTCGGACTGACCTCCCAGAAGTGTTGTCACGGACAGAGAAATTGCAACACATGAATCGACGAGTCGGTTGAGAGACGCTGGGGTACCTGACATCGGGTGGTCCGAGGAGACAGGTCCCCTAAGAGGTCCGTTCTTACGACCTCACCGAACGGTAAAGGAGGAGGTCCCCTAGAAGGGCTGGATCTCTAGTTTGGGTCCAGGAGGACGCAACCGTCCGCTCAAGAAATGGTGACGTGGGAGACCCTCCGGGGGACTCGGGGGTAGACATTCTAAGGTACCAAGGTACTCGAGTAGGACTCCCGGAGGGAAACCGAGAGTAGAGACGTACGAGATATTGGACATAGAAGGTTTCCGCCAACTACCTCTTTGTGAGTTGACAAGGTCCTGTGTCGCCTGTGTTCGCCCCTCCTTTTCGACGTTGACTCTAGGACTGTCGAGTGGAGTGTCGACTTCCCTTGAATCGATTTTTGGCTCTTGGGAAGGGTCAGAGTCGCCAGGTCGAAGCAAAGGAATAAAGGTGTGATGTTCTTTCGACCACAATCAGTTGCCTCCGGACCCTCTTTCCACCAAACCAGGTGTCTTAGCGTCGGAACTCAGACTGAGTCTGGAAGTCGTGTCTCCTCCGTTGACCCGACCAAGTCTCTCCATTTGCCTGGGGTCCTGTTGCGGTCCCGTCCGTGGTTTTAGCTCAGTCGACGGGTAGTACGGAGAAGGAGTGGTCGAGACACCGGTGTAACTTCTGACACCGCATTGAGTCCCCTCTAATTAGTTTTAGTGCCGCGACTGACACCGAAACACCTCTGGTCAGTCTGTCGCGTTCCGACTTTACTGTCACAGACACAAATTCCCCAGAGGACGAGGTCATAAGGTCGGACCTGTTAAGGTACCCGTCTCCTCGAACCGACCGATGTATGTCAGGAACCCCACCGTTTCTCAGTCTGTACTGACTCGTTGATTGTGCATGACATTGAAGACTCCTAAAAAGCACTTGGCGAGACGGAACGGGTTGTCTCTCAAAAGACGGTGTTAAATGTAGAACCGACACAGGGTGTGAGATACAAGAGGAGAGGAGGAGTAGAGAAAATAGCACAGCCTTGGATTTAGTTTCTTCATATTTTTGGTGCCGGGCCAGGGGGTTCGAGCCGCCACCCGAGGCAGAGGGCAGACTGGTGTCGGGTGCCGCTGGTCGACTACAGTAGGACGACCGTCCCCCCGGGGACTATTTTGTACGCGCGAGGTGTATAGTGTTGGGTAGAGGGTGGGGTGCCGGGTCGTCCGCCCCGCAGACGGAAAAGAGAGTTTCTTATGAAGAAACAGAGTGCCGGGTCGTCGCCCCCTCCTCTGTCGCTTCGGTGGGCGAGAGGTTGCCAAGTTGAACACCGATAAGAACTGACGAGAGACGTTGCCTCCCGATAACCCGTTGTGCTACCTTGGGCCCACTCGGTCGCCTCTATTTTCTACACTGCATCGCAGACGGGTGTCACGTCTCTGACGTACGCTGAGATGTTCGGTCCCTGCCTCGAACACGTGGGGTGTGGGGGGAGGGGTCCCGACGGGGGGTTTCACGGAAAGGGAGACAGTAATCTCTGCACGTCGAGACTGGGACGTCGGGCTAGTGTGCAGACTTCCGGTGTCGAGCCGATTTCCAGTAAAGACAGGTCAGTCAGTCCTACACCCGCACCCCCCTCCAGAGACGGTCTGGGGACCGAGTCACTCTGACAACCTCCCCACCTTTGCTGATTTGGGTGTTGGACGTGCTCACTGACGATTATTATATTAATTCCCATTGTTGTGGTGACATTTGGAACGTCCCAACTTTGTGTGTGACAAAAGTAATCTTAAGGTTCGTGAGGTTTATTAGAACATCTGTACAGACGTTCTATGAAACAGTCCTGGAAGAATGTAGAATTCCCTTACCGCTTGGTGAAGCCATGTACAGGATAAAATTTTAGTAAATTTTTAGACTCGAAAATAAGACCCAAGAGGACTGATGTCAGGACATTCCCTTCTCTTCCTTCGTGTCGAGTGTAGGACGTCGGTTCCTTTAGCTACAAAGTTCTTACCCACCTGTACCTGAAGGGGCCGCCGGGTCTCCAATTCTCGGACGTGCAGGGGACGTCCTTCGTGCCCAAGCTACGTTCCAAGCCCTTGATTCTAGCACGTGCGATGTGTCACGGTGTGCGGTGTGTCACGCCCCTCCCCCGTCCTTCTTGTCCATGTATTAAGTTCAGTGTTTCGTTTAATTATCTTCCCGACTTTCCTCTTTGGCCCGTAAATCTGAAGAGTCGAAAGTGCTAGAAAGATCGACGCGTCCTACGAAATGTCCAGTTCCGTTCCTTCGCCCTCCTTCTGTTGACCTCCTTCGTCCTTTCTCTCGCCTTCCCCTCCCACTCCCGTCCTTCCCCCCGGACTCCCCGACTTAGGACGGGGGCTCTAAGTGTACAGCGTCTGGATTGTGGGGTCACGAGTCTTAGACTGGATGCACCTCTGTCACAGTATGCCCTCCCGTGGGTCTGTTGTGCTGACTACAGGAATACTCTCTACTCATGTGTCTGTGTGTGTCTCCCTTCTGGAGCACTTGCACTTCTGTCTGCAGATGTTCGGTTCTCTTCTCCGGAGCGCACTTTGGCTGGAACGGTTGTGAGCCTAGAGTTTCAGGTCGGAGGTTTTGACTCTCTCGTCGGCAGAAGACACATTCGGGGCACAGGCCCCGTGGGACTAGGTCCTCGGGTTCGATTGACTCCTTTCCTCCCGTCCTCCTCCCTTCTGTTCTTCCTTCGTCCCTTGTCCTCCCGTCCCGACTCCGGACTGAGACTACGTTTCTGTCTTGTCGAGACCCTGTCTTGGCGAAGGTCGTGAACCAGATAGGGTTGACTGGATAGGGATCACCCTGGCCAGTTCTACGCTCGTCGCATTGAGGAACTCCGGTGAAGGTCTAATCTCGGGCGGACTCTCCCCTCCCCGGTCCACCGACTCGTCTTTCGTTCTCCTGAAGGACCGAGCACTGGACCTTTTCACGTCTGTGTCGGACGCGACACAGAGTCGTTCTTATAAGCGGTTCCCCTCTCGTTCCGAGAGAGACTTTTCGTGTTCGTATCCCCTCCCAGGGTCTCCGCGTCGGCCCGCGTCCCGCCCCCCGAGTGAGACGACCGCACGGTCGCGATCTGTCCCGTCTGTCGACGGTTACCAAAGTTTGTAACCAGTGAGAAGTCTCCGTTCTCCTCTTCCGCGTCTTTCTTTTAGGGTGTCTTGCCTGTTCTTAGGACATTAAGGGTTTATAGGGAAGATTTATGTGGGAGCCTGCGAAATCATTCCATTTCTCTTTATTGTTGGGCCATAGTTTTTCGTGATTGACCCTAAAGGGACCACCATGTCATCTACTCTTAGACGGACGGTTAGGTCGCCTGTACCCGAGTTGGGGACCAGGTCCTTCTGGGGTGTATCAACGTCCCGTTGATTCGGGTACGTGGGGTTGATGACTCGGGTGCACAGGGTCTCGGACACGAGCCGTCGTTCGGTGCTCTTCGGGTTCGTGTTGTCTCAGAGTGGGGTGGGCGACGTTGATCCCTTTCGGGCCCAGGTCGTTGTCTCTGGGTAGCGTCGTTGCGGGCGGGGGGTTTATTCCTTCGTGATTAACTTTTGTCACAATCAGCGAGTCGGTGTAGGTTGAGACACTGGGTACCTGACATCGGGTTATCCGAGGAGACAGGTTCCTTAAGAGGTCCGTTCTTATGACCTCGTCCATCGGTAAGGGAAGAGGTCCTCTGGTAGGGTTGGGTCCTGGAGGACGTAACGTCCGTAAGAAGACGACAGACTCGGTGGTGCCTTCGGGACTTTTATAAAAATTCATTTAAAAATTTTTAACGATATAAACGTAAGGATACAACGACAAGTAAATGGATCGTCCAGAATGTAGTAAATTTTATTGGCACACCGATGTGACATTTCGTTAATATGAAGTTTATTTATTTGGTTAGTTTTTTTTAAATTTTGAAATAGAGGTTTCTAGTTATGAGAAGGTTTAGTCAAACGTTAGATGAGCTAATATACTCTTGAACTTCCAAGGAGAGGGTGAATTAAACGTACTCTTAACTACCGGATAAAATTTTATTCATATTTACCTCACGTTGGAAAGTTTTCCACACTAGAACCCTGAAGGGGCCACCAGGTCACCGATTCTGAGGTACGAGGTTTACTTCCCCCGGCCCCAAGCTAGGGACCAGCCCCTTGACCTAGGGTGCACTCTGTCATTCTCAAGTGTACGACGCTGACTTCTGGGGCGCACTGTCGTTTCTAGCTCCGAGGGCGTGCGGCTTCGGTTCCTGGACCACGCGGGTTTCTTTATTTGTGTGTGAACTCTTTACTTATTTAATCGTCTGTCCACACTGGAGCCGGTTCAGAGAGGTGGAGAGAGCGTGGAGACAGGAGTCGATGGCACCCTCTAGTGTCACTCGTAGTCACCTTTAAACGTCCTTCAAAGGTCGGGTCTTGTCGGTCGACAAAGTAAAGTAGGAAACGATGCTGAGGGTGTCTCTCCTGCTTTCCCCTGAAGAGGTCCCAGTGAAGGCGAGACAACCGGTCTCCAGTCGCCCACTCGGCACAGGGCGGTTGATTACCGTCTAGTCGCGGGGTCTTCTACCCAGTCCCTCCCCGGGGTGGACTGGTGGCCCTCCGCCGCCCGGTAGAGCCCCGTCGATGGACTGACGGGCCTGACGGCGGTGCACACAATTTTTCTGTACTTGGGTGTGCCGTCGGGGCCGGACAGAGTTCCTAGTGTGCCCTTTCAACCGTGTCGCGGGTCTCGAGGTCACGGGGAGGCTCGGGGTCCGTGTGAGAGGTGTGGGAGCGACCAAGACCTGTGGAAGGGGCGAGGGGGTCTTACGTGAGTCTTAAGGAACACTGGTCGCGTCGGTGGAGGTGAAAGGTTCGGGTTGGGGTTGCACCGGACGACGGGGTCTTCGTAGAGAACATTCTGTCGGGCCACCTTCGAAGGTTTGATGTCTATAAAACTAGTTGTGGTAGTACAAACGATATCAGAGAGCTCTCCGTTTGTCCATGTCAGACCAAGGGTCTTTATATATATAAGATCAGGTCTGGACTTCCTTCTTCTGCTCCGAGGGTCCTTGGTTACGTCTTAAGTGTGCGTTTGACGGCAGGCGTGAGGACTTCCGGTCCGACCCGGGCGGATGGGGTTGAGCCCTAGAGTGCGGTCGAGGCTTGGGGGCGGTGGCGCCTTCGGACGTTCAGCGACCCCACACCGTCTGTGGGGTTCAGGTCGTAGAGTCTTTCGGGAAGACGACAGGCGTGTCTCCGCCGTTAGGTGGCCTAAGGAATAGCAACGAGGTGTCCGACCCAAGTCTTCGGTCTCACTTAAAGGGTTCCTAATTTTGTCCTGTGTCTCAAGTTTCTGAGGTGCTACGGCTCCCACTCGCGTCGTGCCCCTAGAGTCCGTGGGTGCACTAGATTCGCGGGTTAGGGGCACTTCTGGCCATTTTATTCGTTAAATTTCCTTCTAGAAACAGTCGTAAGAGTGAGTTTCTAGGTTCACGGGTTCCCGTATTAAGATAAAAGAGGTTGAGAAACACAGTTTTATTAAAATTTCGATGACCTTGACATTACTTTTCACTTATAGGGTAAGGGGAATGGAACTAAGTAAAACAGACAGATGTGTATAGGTCAAAAAAAAAAAATGATATTAACGATATTAAACGTTCCATTGAACGTCTGTAGTATGACGTTCGTGAAGTTGACAGAAGAGTCTCACTCTTCTCAGAGGAAGTATCTGTGTCTTGGTAGTAGTGTGGGTTCTTTCGATTTCGACTGTATTGCAGCAATAGATTATAGGTCAGGTCTAAGTTTAAAGGGGTTGACCTGACAGAGTCTTTTCGTCCCCCTACTTCGTCTGTCTTAGGTCCTAGGTTAGTTCTGGGACCCACTGTCTCGACGGCTCAGAGATCAAAGGGTCCCTGAAAAAGACAGAAAGAAGGAGAAGACACAAAAAAAAAAATTACTATAGAAATTTACGCACACACTCACGCGTCAGCACCGGTAGAAACACTAGGGTACCTGACAGAGGGAGGTCCGAGAGACAGGTACCCCAAAGGGTCCGTTGCTATGACCTCGTGCAACGGTAAAGGAGGAGGCCCCCTAGGTCCGGTTACTTGACGGGATGTCAAAGACCACCAGACTACTAAAGGGGCACTAAGCTAAGTTCCACTTGCAAAAGCCGTCCCTTTGCTCTCCTCCACACGGGTCGTACACCGGAGTGTGCCCTCCGTGGACTACGGAGCCGCATGGTGGAGCCCACTGTCATTCGAGGTGGCGAACCAATCCCACTACGAGTGTCTTAAAGAGATGGGATTTTTTTCATTGGAAAGTCTCATTGTACCCACACTCGTAGGGCAGCCCAAAGGGTCCGCCGAGTCACCAGTTCTTGGACGGACGACTGCGTCCTCTGTGTGTCCGCTACACCCAAACTAGGGACCGAACCCTTCTAGGGGACCTCTTCCTTTCCCGTTAGGTGAGGTCATAAGAACGGACCTCTTAGGGTACCTGTCTCCTCTGACCTCCCAATATCAGGTACCCCAGTGTTTCTCAGCCTGTGCTGACTTCGTGGAGTTGTGTAGGACAGTACGAGTTAGAGGAAGTCAAGTCAAGTCAGCGCAGGCTGAGACGGTGGGGTACTTGGCGTCGTGCGGTCCGGAGGGACAGGTAGTGGTCGAGGGCCTCAGATGGGTTTGAGTACAGGTAGCTCAGTCACTACAGTAGGTAGGTAGAGTGGGAGACAGTAGGGGAAAAGGAGGGCGGAAGTTAGAAAGGGTCGTAGTCCCAGAAAAGGTTACTCAGCCAGGAAACGTGGTCCACCGGTTTCATAACCTCAAAGTTCGAAGTTGTAGTCAGGAAGGTCACTTGTAAGTCCTGACTAAAGGAAATCCTACCTGACCAACCTAGAGGAACGTCAGGTTCCCTGAGAGGTTGTGTTGTAGAGTAGGAGACGACGGGGCAAGAGAACGGGAGTTGGAAAGTTCGTAGAGAAAGGTCAGTCAACCGAGAAGGGTAGTCCACCGGGTTCATAACCTCGAAGATTAACGTTTCGCCAAATCTTAGGTCGGGGAGGATTTCTTCCATACCCTAACTCTTGACCGTCTTCTTTTCTTTGCGTCAGGAAAGGTTTCTTGAAAACACGGACGGTACGAGTCTCGTTCTTGATACGGGGTGATTCCCTTTGTGTTTCTACAAACTCTAGACTAGAAACGGAGTTCCTTGTCGTCAAGAGTGTCCTCGCTATTCAGTGCCTCTATTTATTGTCCATTCCTTCTTGATTTTCGTCTTTCTTTTCTCTACGAGAACTGTACTTACTCACCACACCCTATGCTTAGTATAGAGTTATTTTGACAATGGGGGGGGGCGTTTGACGACTCCTGGTGTCTCCTGAAGACGATGTTTCAAAGACAGTTGTTAGTGGTATAATCCTTCACTTTACCTCCTTCAAAGGTTTATCATTAAACTTCTATTTTTATGTGAGTAATGTCCAATTTTTCTTTGTGACTCTTCGATACCTGTGCAGTATACTCCTTCTGTAGTTAAGATCGAGATTATTTATATGAGTCCTCACCTTAAGCTTTTTGTCCATCTTAAAGCTGTGAACCTTTGATACCTTTACCCGTAAGGTCAACCCCTGTCGACACCCTTATTTCCGTCGTTCGTCCTTACCACAGGACAACACACTCTCCAGGTAAATTCATCTTCTTTCCCGAACAAAGTAGACAACCAATTCTCCATTCCGATGCCTCTAGTCACCCAGTCTATCATATCCCGAGACTCGTGCCCGTCTCAAGTCTAGCGTACCGTCTGTTGACCCCCCCCCCCGTGACCTTCTCCACTGTGTCTAATCCCCCCAGACTACTGTGGCGCTACCCGTGTTGACTCGGGCCCCTGCCCCGTCAGTACGTGTGCCCCCACCTCCGGAGGTCACAAGTGTGTGTGTGTTACCCCTTCTCCTCCGGGCGAGTTCCCTGGAAAGTGCCCTTCGCGTCTCTGGACCTGTCACAAAATTGATCACGGAAGCGGACTGGGAAGGTTTTTCCGACGGGAGTAGCACAAGGACTTAGCAAGGGGGTCGTGAGTACGACTGGACATAAAGAAATATACAACTCTTTGATTTTCACTTTTTCGGTCTCTCGGTGCGACCAAAGACCGAATACCTATATGCTTACCCCTTTTTTTTTTTTTTTCTGTCATATTGGGGCATACAATTCAAGGTGTCCAACCAGACTGTTTCAGATTAAGTAGAAGATGTAGGTGTAAAGACAATACACAATACAGTCACCTATGAGACTTACAAGGACATTCCACTAAAAATTAACAACCTCCTTTTTTTTTTGGTCATACGGTTTAAAAGAACTTCATTTTATTATGACTACAGGTAGGAAAATCACCGTCCCTGATACGATTCCCTCAGGTTAATAGGTACTAATTAGTTGTAAGTAAGTCATCAATAAGCACCCATAGTGGACTAATTACTTCTTGTTTGTAGTTTGTGGAGTTTATTACTAGGTATAAATATTTTCTTTTTAAACCTTGTCCCCAAATTTTGTTTGAGTTTACTTTACATTCAAGATACAATTTTATCTGGTTAGAATAATATTGTACGGTAGTAAGTAATTTAACTACAGTTCGATTATGTGTGAATACAACACCAAAAAAAAAAGTGTCATGTGTCATATAAAACCTCAGGAAAATGTCTATTTAAATAAAGTTATTAATGTCAAACGTATTCGATAATAATATTCTACAAACGTACAGGGTTGGTTTTTGATTCTCCGCTGACTTTGACTTCAGACTTTCACCTGACTGGTCGAACTCTGCCGTAACCTTGTGTGAACCACCTCTAAATGGCCACTCCGTGTGTCGATTAAATTATGTATCTCTTCTCATGATAAGTATAATTCTTATTGCATCGTTTTGGTTACAAGAACGGACCTCTTAGGGTCCCTGCCGCCTCGGACCACCCGACGACAGATACCCCAGCGTGTCTCAGCCTGTGCTGACTTCGCTGAATCGTCGTCGTCGTCTTGGTTTCTTATACCCGTAGACACTCGACGAAAAACGTCCCTGATAACGTGTAAGCAGGGGATCTAAAAGCATAATTGATCTTTGGAAAGTCTAAAGGGATATTTTAGAATATAGGTTGGTTCCTCTTGAACATAGTGGTTCAAGGTTCTCTGACAATCTAGTATTAGATTTCGCGGTATTTTCAATTAGACTCTTGTTTATATAAGGTGGTCGTACCTCTTAACTGACACGAGGGTTTTGGACTTTCCGGGTGCACGACGACTCACACTTTCCCCGTCCCCCCGAGGGGATTTACTCTGTCGAAGTTTATTTGTACACACACACACACCCCCCCCCAAGCCTGTAAAAGGAGACGAAGAGTAAGGGAGGGGTGGGAGTGGAGAGGAAAGTTCAAATGCAGTCAATAGCCCACTCGCTTAAAATAGTTACTCTCCGACTCTTCCCGACTGAGGGAGCCCGTACAAACGAGTTCTATGCTTCCAGTTTGTTGGTGTCACAAGTATTTTCAACACCGGAAACCCCCGCCTGGAAGTCCATCGAGGAGTGGAGCTTCGCTGAGTAATACTTCGTTTTTTTTTTTCCTTTCTTTTACCACACCTAGTTTCTGGTCCGACAGTAATTCATTTTTACTTCCCCCTACTTTCCGGACGGGACGTGAAGTTTCCCCGTCGACTCGAGTCCACGCGTTTGTCGCCCTCCGGTATCCGGCCGGTCCGGGGTCCCGTCCTCCACCGGAGAGCTCCCGGTCCATGGACCCTCGCCCAATACGTTTCGTCTTTACACTGTTTCCTGTGTCTAAGTTTACAAAAGAACGACGTCCCTGTCCCTTCCTCCATTGGGGGTCTAATGGTCCACCTCCACCACACGTAGTCCAGACGTGCGGGTGTCTACTTTTGACAAGCCACATTACTCCAAGTTCCTGCCACCTTCTTCACTCAACAGATTTCGGCAACATGTTAATATAAACTTGTCAAGAAGGAATACGGGACTCCACACAGGACTTTATTTGGAAGCAAGACTCTCTGGAACCGGTATCGTCCTTCTTCAGACCGAAGGGTCCTGAACTTACGTCCTGGGAATGACTCGACTCCGGCTTCCCGGGGGGTGGGAGGGGTCTGAACGATCTCTAGGGACCCGTCCTCGTCTCTTTTTCGTCCCAGTGGGTCAGGTAAAGACTTGGGTGCTGTCATGGGAGTCGAGTGGGGTAGTCGAGGGAGATGTTACAGACCGTGGACCTGTCTGTCTGTCTACGACGACACCTATTCCTTCCTTCCTGAATATGAGAGTCCCCGGGAATTCAGTGAATTCGGATTAGAGGAAGGAGTCTGCCTGAGGCACCTCACTGTTATAATTTTCTCCACTGACACTTAGTGGGGGGTTGTGTATGTGAGGGAAATTGTGTCCTTGGTGGAATAGACATGTCGACACCGGTGTACCGTCTGAGAAACCCCTTAAATGTTCAAAGGGGATCTTACATGACAATCACGGTCTGTACGTCCACACGATTGCGGGACGTCGGTATGGGAGACGGACTCCAATCATTAGTCCTCCTGCCCATTGGTGAGTCCTCGTTTATAAATGAATCTCCCCGTTCTCCCTAATGTTTTCGAAAGACATACACTTAAAGTAAGGTAGAAAGATTAAAAGATGCCTCATCCATGATATGATAATTAGAGTAGAAAGTCTTTTCCTTTTACCTTCTGTTGAACTGGATCCAGTGTCCTGAGACCTCTCCGAATTGCCTCTGCTCACACGTGGTAGACCCAAAACTTCCTACTCGTCCTCAAGTGGTCACCCGCGTCCGGCGACCCTTTGTCTTGCCACGGTGACTCGGGGACCTCGTGTTCTCTGGGTCACTTTCGCGTCCTCCGCTGTTCCGCCTCTTTTCTTTCGGGTGCCTACCACCACGACCCCCGTCGGAGAGGTTTCGGGGGATTTTAGTCAGTGGTACTCATTTTTTGAAGCCAACCGAAGTGTCCGTCGACGGGTAGTCCGGGCACTCGGGAGGGAGACGGGCGAAGGTTAGTCTGACCGGGGTACCCTTGTCGGGACGTACGCCCAGGACCTCACCGGAGAAGGTGACCGATGCGAGTTCTTACCTCCCCCCTGAGGTGGGGTGCCCGGCTCTCACCGGTCCGAACTCGGCCTTTCGTCGTGGACGTACGCCTGTGCACCGGCACACGTGTGGACGGGACCGACTGGACCGTAAGGTGGGGGAGGAGAGGAAAGGGAGTTCGACGTTTGTGGCCTGGGGTTGTGCGTGTGGCAAGTAAGAGACACTCCTAGCCGAATTGAACGTCGTACGTACTGCGGTTAAACGAAGAAGACTCTATCGATCATCACTAAATTCCTTTCGTGACATCAGCTGACAGTCGGGGCACTCTTCTCGACGTAGTGCCAGTCGTGCCTTCCAGGGGTCTCGCGGCCTGTGGGTGGGTCACCTGATGCTACCCAGGGCCGCTCCGAGTCTAAGGTCGATTGCCATGAAGCGTGTCACAAGAGTACACTCGTTTACGGGTGGGTGTCTTGAAACGATTCTTAGTTTACCTCATTGTCATTGCTTGTTGCAAGAGTTGAGGTTTGGCGGTTCAGAATGTTCTCGAAACAACTCTATATTCAGATGTGGTATTTTCAGTGTGGGTGAATTGCGACGGGCTAAGATACGCAAAATCGTATAAGTGTCCCAACATGTTGGTAGACGGGTGTTAGACTCTCCCCTTTATCAAGTAGGTGGGGAAGAGGTGGTTTTTTTTTATTACTATTTGAATGTCGGGAATCGTCAGTCAGGGGTACGACAGGGGGTGGGAGGTCGGAGACCATTGCTGAGTGGAGGAAGGACAGAGGTCTCTGACCGGATAAACCCTGTATAAAGAATCTTGACTTCAGTGTATACTTCTGAAGAAAGGGAAAGTGAGTCGTATTGCAAAGGTTCCAAGTGGGTGCAACATTAGATACAGTTATGCAAGTAAAAATGACGGTTTATGATAAAGTAGCATGCCCTATACGGTGTAAGATCAGTGGGTAAGTAGTCCCCTACCCGTGAACCGGATTCAGACGAAAAGCCAATCCTATTACGTCGATACCCACATTTTAGACGCCTGTCTAAAAGCACTCCGGTACAAAAGTTAAGAGAGCCGACATATGGAGTCTTGACTTACCGACCCAGTTTACCGTTTAGACATTACAAAATCCCTTGACGGTTTGACAAAAGATTTCTCAAACGTGGTAAATTTTAAGGATGGTCACTGTGTCCTCCCAAAGTAGAGGGGGTCTAGGAGTTGTTGTGAACAATAAAAGATGAGACAAACTACAATCACCCATACTTCAACCTAGAGTGACATCAAAAGTGAACGCCAAAAGATTACTGATTACTACAACTCGTAGAAGAGTGCACGGATAGCCGGTAGACATATAGAAATCTCTTCACAGGGCAAGTTTAGGAGATAAGTAAAAAAAAATTATGTCGTTTAAGGGTAACCGATAGATGAAATGTATACCATTACATTCAAAGGTACAATGAGAGAGGTATGTAGAGTGGGAGAGGAGGGGAGAGGGGTTTAGGAGATAAGTAAAAAATTGACCCAATGGTCAGACACTTGACGACTCCACATTCTCAAAAAAAGATGTAAGATGTGAGTTCAGGGGATGGTCTATAAGCTACATATTTTCACAGGAAACTGAGACACCAGGAGGACAGAAAAATAAGTTTAGATAAAAATGTGAATAGGAAGTCCGTGTCCTTGTTTTCGGACTGAGAAGGAGAATCGAGAAAGTATTCCATACGTTGAAAATAATGTTTACGAGAGAATTTTCGGTGATAGAAAGGGAGAACGAAAAACTATTCGGTCGGGAGCATGTTGTTCCGGGGTCGGTAACGATTTATGGGTGGTCTATGTGGGCCCCTCGGTTGAGGATTTATTATGTATTGTCACTATAAGTGGTATCTGCAAGACCGTAAAGTCTTTAAGTTCGGTAGAGGGTCTCGGAATAAAATTACAAAAATGTTTTGTTTCTTTGGGTTACAGTGTGATAATTATCTAAATTCTTGGATGTACACAAAACGGTTGGATAAAAGAAATTTTGGTACGACTGTTGTCAGTAATTTTGACTCGGGTACGATCATACGAAGATTTAACAAAGTCGGAACTGTGTTCCAGTTACCCTTAATTCTGATTACTTCCTTATTTCGTTATGACTTCGTAAAAGTAAACCCCAGATGATCTGGTATAATTGAAGATCGTTTAATTTACCTACTCACCAAACGTTGGTGACCGTAAACATAAAGTGACAATCAAGGGGTACGGAGAACAAGAGAGACACGGTAATTGGAACTCCCAGGTCGAGAAACAGTTAGAGTGAAGTTGGTACGAAAGGTCCCTAAAGTCTTAGCCATTAAGGTGTCGTATGCCACCGTGTCTGGGTCAGTTCAGCCTCTCTGTCTACACTCGAACACATTAACTCTACAAGGGTAGACGACGGAACTCTCGGCTCCGGATTCCCTGTACGGAAAAGAAAGAATGTGAGTGAGGGCCTACACGTCCGAAGCTACTGAGTAAATTGAATTTGCGAACTATAAAGTCGTTTATTGAAGTTACCAACTACGCAGTTGGAAGGAACCTGTAGCTGACCTGCCTGCCAGTGATTTCTAAGAGTGTAATTTGGATAGGACTGAGGGTTTCCACGAGTTTGAGGTCTCTGTTATTAGACTCTACCTCTTTCCCTTCGGTGGAACAGGTGTAGGTTTAGGAACACAGGTGTAAGCGGGGGTATAATAGCCCCATGAAGTGACTCTGGTACCTAGTAATTCACCCTGTGACAGTTCCGTGACCTTCCTTATTCTCCTTCCCAGGTCCTTCGACTTCGTCATTCCCTAAAACAAAATCAGGTTTCAATTTTTATCCACGACACATTTCTCCTCAATATGAGAGAAAGTGTCCCGAAAGACAGGTTCAACGACTAGGACTCATAAATGGTCCACTTTCACTAAAGTACACTGTTTGTATAAGGACTCTGAACCCTCATTTGACCGAAACTGATCAGACTAGTACTCGATGGTTCGACGATGCATTTGGTCTCCCCGAAGAGTCAAATAAAAGTGCCTGGGGACCTTTGGCGGGAATGACGGAGGGTAAGGCCATGAGGATGGGAGGTGACACCATGTTCCAAAAAGGTTCACACCAGAACCTGGTGGATAGGGTCTTAGTGGACTTTACAAACAAATTGTGTTTCGGGATTGGGTCAGGGTTACTTTCCCAACAGGTCCCTGGGATTTTTAGACAGTAAATTCGTGGTGAGGGGGCTGAGCGGCTACAGAGGTTCGTATGACCGCACATAGAGGTTGAACAGGAAGAAGGTGAAAGTTTTGACTAGCTATGTTGCCAGTTGGTCATAAGACTAGTCAGTTTGCAAAGGTGATTAATTCCCCATAAACCTGTCGCTACCCTAACCACACTCTCTTCTGGATTCCTGGCTCGTAGAGGTCCGAGTTCGTAGACCACTCCTTTACGGGTCTCTCGTTCTGAGTCCGGGTAGGGCCAAGGAGGTCGGTTGTTAGTGTCCAGGTCGTAAATTTTGGTGGAAGTCCTCTGGGACAAAAGTTTGACGTTACGTGAAAATTGTCAACTGGAAAAGTCGTCAGTCTTCGAATCCCTCCCCTGGGAGTGGCCACGGAGCCAAAAGGACATTCCTCGTACCCATGTGGTAGACGCCTGATACAAGGGACATTATGTAAATGACTGTAGGAAGGTTGCCCTGGCTCTCTACAAGGTATTTTCGAGACGACTACCCTCAGGTACCGATGGCTAAGTATTTGGAGAGGTTCTACTCTCTTGACTCTCCCCGTCCCTTCTCTCGATTCTCTGTGAGACGTCTGTGACTAGAGTCGACCGACTCATTCAAGAGGTCCGACCGAGGGGTCCTGCTTTACCTCCGGTGTCCCGGAACCCCTTGTGGGAACCCGGTCGACACCTACGTCGACTCTTGTCGGGGCCCTCCTTTGACCACAGTCTCCTCCCTCCAGTTTTCGGGAAACGGCCCTAGGCGGAAAATTCCGTAGAGTAAAGTCAGAATGTTATAAGTATGTAATTCTTTGTTTTGTCATTCTATTAAATATTTCTTAGTCTACGACGGAAGATTTCCAAAGAGAGAGGTTTTTAAGGTGCCAACGGTCTCCGAAAAAGAAAACGGGGTCTGACGAAAAGTTTCCGGTAGAGTCCTGTCTCGCCGCCGAGGACTGGAGACCGTCGCGCCAAGAGAATGGGACATTAATCCGGAGACTTCGTCAGATAGACTAGACTGGGGGCTGTTCTTTTGGTCTCCTGTGGTTCGACGAATAGATAATGCCAACTCCCACTTTCTGTAAACCAAGACTTCAGAAACTTTGACGGTATATGGAAGGAGGATAGATTGATGGATGTACATCTTTTGAAATATGTCTTTACAAGATTTATATATATATCTATGTAGATGGTTGTCTGTAGGTACATTTTAATCTCTAGGTTTTATCTTTTAGGTTGCAGTGACGGTATGTGTGTGTGTGCCTACCACACGCTTATTTTGTGGTGCCGACTTCACGTTTAGTAAACTGCCGTTCCTTAGATGGAGGGAGGAGGTCTTGGTATATACATTGTAACAGCAAATCAACGAGTCAGGACAGACTGAAAAAATGGTGGGGTTCCTGATGTCGGGAGGTCCGAGGAGAGAGGTACCTTAAGATCTTATTACCTCACCCAACGATAAGTGGAGAGGCCCCCGCAGATGGTCAGGGTCCCCAGTTTGGACGCAGAAGACATAACCGTCCGTCAGAAAGGGATGGTGACTCGGCGGTCCCTTCGGGGTACATTGCACTCACTCGTTTTGACTTGTCTTGTCGTTTCCGTCTCTGACAGCCGGAAGGACACTCGTCTTTAATAGTGAGTCTGTGACTTTTATTTGGTACGGGGACGAGGCCCCCGATGGCGCATCCTGCTCCTGGCCTGTAAGACGACCTCGAGCTCACGTCTGGGCGCCTGTTTTGCCGTAGAAAGAGGAGACGAAAAAGTCTCGACTTCCTCTGTAGTACCAGGCTCACTGAAGAGTCGCGTTGGAAGTAGGTCCTCGATAATGGTGAAGAATTTTTTGTCATAGAAAGCCACATAGGTAGGTTCCCTGAGCGTACGTTGGCATTCTTCCTTACTTCATGACCGGGGAGGATGTTGTTCTCACTCGGAGAGTAATCCGTTTCACGTTCTTCGGTCAGGGTTTTCTGTTACGATGTCTTAAGGTAAATAGACTTTCGAACACTTATAAGGTTTTCCGTGACTTGACACGTGAAGTTTGCCCACTTCAAATACCATACATTTAATATAGAGTCATTATTTCGACACTTTTTTTATGGTCTAATTTTTTTTTGATAGTGGATCTATCGTATAAGTTTTCGTCTCTGTAATGAAACGGTTGATTCCAGGCAGATCAGTTCTCATACCAAAAAGGTCATCAGTACATACCTACACTCTCAACCTGACACTTCTTTCGACTCGTGGTTTCTTAACTACGAAAACTTGACACTACAATCTCTTCTGAGAACTCTCAGGGAACCTGACGTTCCTCTAGGTTGGTCAGGTAAGACTTCCTCTAGTCAGGACCCACAAGAAACCTTTCTGACTACGACTTCGACTTTGAGGTCGTGCAACCGGTGGAGTACACTTCTCGACTGAGTAACCTTTTCTGAGACTACGACCCTCCCTAACCCCCGTCCTCCTCTTCCCCTGCTGTCTCCTACTCTACCGACCTATCGTAGTGGCTGAGCTACCTGCACTCAGACTCACTTGAGACCCTCAACCACTACCTGTCCCTCCGGACCGCACGACGTCAAGTACCCCAGCGTCTCTCAGCCTGTGTTGACTCGCTGACTTGACTTGACTCAGTAGAAATTTCTCGATGTCTTCTTTGTCTCGGCTGTGCCTCCTGTCAGTTGTGCCGCCGAGAGATGGAAAAGTTCCGTTGGAGGCTACTTGAGACCCGTAACCTTCCCAATCAGTTCGTTGACAGTGCCGACGTCACATTGGTTCCACTCTGCTTCGTTTGCGTCTTCCCTTTATAAGACGTGGGTTTCATTATTTGCCACACTTTGTGTGTGCGTGTCCGGTGGTTTAGTTTTGTTGTACTCAAGGGCATACTCTGCACACAGGGTCGCAGTGGTCTTCAAAGAGAATAAGAGAACGATGAAGTTTCTATTCGGGACCCTTCCCGTCCTTGAACTAAAAAGAAAAAAAAAGAGTACTGGCATTCTGTCGTGTCGACCTCTGTAGTATTGAAAATTTCCGTCGTTATTCGTACAATTCTACAGTGTTTGTGAGGGACTTGACGCGAGACATGTGGTGACACCGGGGATCCTCGAGACTAGGAGGGGGTAGACACTCCCTTTGCACACTCAACAAGATGTCTTTTTAGGGAGTGTCCGTTTGATCCAATCGTAAGTCTAGAAGGTTGTTAACTCGACTTCTCGTCCAACGGTCTTGAAGTGGTTGTAAGTTTACTCACGTGCTTCGAGTGGTCATGTGTCTACTTCGGTCTCCGACAGTCAGGTGGGTCGTAATTGTCGGTTCAATAGAGTCGGGAGATTTTATTCCCGACACACTAGCGTTCAGTGGCGCGCGAGTGGGGTCACGAACGGTGCCAGTGTTCTCGAGGATGGTCGTCTTCTATGAGCTTATTTTGGCTTGACATTCTTAAAGACCATTCGTACGTTTACTCACAACAGTAAAAGTTTCGTCAGTAAGACCTTACTGAACTCGGATGAATAAGGTTTCTTTCAACAGTGACTAATGTTCTAATAAAAGTTTGAGGTGAACACCTTGACCGAAATCTTACTGTTTCCTTTTTAGTCGAGCAGTAAAATGTCCGTGTGAATGTAGGTTGGCTCGTACCGTCTGTCTTTCTCAGGAGAGGCTCACAGACGACTCATATAAATTGATGACCGGTGACAAGTTTTACAAGGTTTCGACGGAAGCACCGGAAACGTAGAGTTCTGGTACTTCCGTTGAAGATTTTGTGGTTGTTACAAGACCCTTACTCTAGTAGTGTCACAATTCTCGCCATTAAAAGGTTCCATTGATAAAACGTCTGTTCGAAGTTGTGGAATGAATCAATCTACCTTCGACATTGCAAACAAACGAAAGTTACAGTGCGAAATAAATGTAATTTCTATTGTTTTGTGTTCCACTATATTGACGATTTACTTATAATGTCCGACATTTGCGGTACCTATAAGTTTCCCTTTCTTATATTTGTGACTTTCTCCCGTTCCGTAGAACGGTTCCTAACTCTTAAATTGTCCAATGTCGTGTTAAAGACGGATATTTTTCAAAGTCGATTTCAAAAATATTTCCCTCCAACCTTGCACTTGTCTTAACTGTAACGACCTTTCTTCGTCCCTCTTGTAAGATTTACCCCCCCCCCTCTGCCCCTCCCGTCACCTAACTTTCTCGGATTTCCCCTACTATCTGTTTAGTCCTCTATTTAGTTTGCCTCGACGATGTCGAATTTGAGACTCACAAGAAAGTTGTCCGGTCACCCACCTACTTAGTAATGGGTTGTGCTTGATTTCGCTTTGTCGTCGTCTGATCTCGTCACAAGGGTTCTCTGGAGCCACGGTGCCACGGTAAACGAGGGAAGAGACCTAAACCGGTGGGCGACCGAAGGTACCGACACCTAAATGGGTGAGAACCTTTTTGTTCGGGAGGAAACTTGTTATGGTTGTAGTGATGCAGACTGGATTTTAATCTGTTGTTTATATGTATGAGGTCGGAGACTCTGGTAGCTGAGTAGTTTGCGTCTCTGACACATAGAGTCATGTGACCGGGTTACTCGTCACAGTGTCGCCCATTAGGTCACTCATTGCCTAAATTGCGACTTTCTGTGACCCTGCAATGGCAGGATCTGGGGACCGTCCCGATGTTAAATTCTGACCGTTGTGGTGCAAGACGCCTTCTGCGTCTCAAGGACCTCGGGAAGACGTGGCAGCCACGCTCACAGTCTACCAGGTTGGTGAGACCTTTTGTCAATTCGTCGAAGATTTTTTTCAATTCGAATGGGTTACTGAGCTGTCAATTTGGGTCTTCATAAATAGGTTCTCTTTCCTCGTGCACTCAGGTGTTTTTCCGAACATAGTTTTACAAACCTCCGACTCGGTGTTTCACTTATACGACTTTTAGTGACTTGACATGGGATTTTTACTGATTTTATTGTCTGAAGTACAATACATAGAAAAATGATGTCCCTTTTCTTTTACAAATCTCGTAGAAATAAGTATTACAATTTTTGAAACTTTGTTCCGTTTGCAGGGGGAGTTGGTATTCTCTCTTCGTTTAACACTATATGAGTACATTGTCTGATGTCGTCCCGTTAGGGTTTCTTCTCTTGGGACTGGACCCGTTCCTGCACCTACTTAGAGTCTTTATGGTACGACTCGTACTCTTCGACCTTAGTTTACTAAGATAAATGTACTTCGGTTTCTCGTCCTTTTTGATAGTTATTAAATATTAGTGGGTCGGTTTTGTCACCATATGGAGGTCGCCCCGACCCCCCACCCATGACGGGCCGTTCCTCCGTTCTTCCCTGAAGGACACTACTGCCTTTACAAGATACAGAAGTAGGCCCACCATTAATGTTGTCCATATTTGTGTCCCCTTTTTAAGTACTTCGGTACGGGAGTTTTAAAGTGGTATGAATTAATACAGAGTTACAGTTGTTTTCTTTCTTCTTTCTTTTGGTTTCTCCACTCTGGGGGGGTCAGGTGCCGGGTATAATTCAGGTTCTGGTCGGAAAGCAGACGACGACGACGATTCAGCGAAGTCAGCACAGGCTGAGACACGCTGGGGTATCTGCCGTCGGTGGTCCGAGGGGGTAGGGACCCTAAGAGGTCCGTTCTTGTGACCTCTCCCAACGGTAAAAGAAGAGGTTACACACTTTCACTTTTCACTTTCACTTCAGTGAGTCAACACAGACTGAGAAGCGCTGGGGTAACTGACGTCGGGTGGTCCGAGGAGACAGGTGCCGTTGTCATGACCTCACCCCTCGGAAACAGATCGGGAGGGGTTCATGAGAGGATAGTGTTTTATTCTGGAGTGTTATTTTTAAGGGGAACCCAGAACATCCTGGATAGGGTCTGTCCCGTTATAGAAAGTTCCATACTGATCCCTCCAAATTTCTTTTTGTATGTTGATTAGGTAACTAATGGATCCGAAAAAAAAATTAAGTGACTTAAAAACAGTAAGATTTATATATAAAACAAGGATAATCCTAGGTTTACTTGGTAGATTGGTAAACTCCAAATTCAACTACTACGATGTTATTTGTGACCCAGGGTTATATTGTCTGTCCATGCTGTTTCAGTCCGTCAGACTGAGACTGGTGTCACTTGTCTAGTCCATCTTCCGCAGTGTGACGGTCCCAGGGTTTCCTCTAGTAAAGGTTCAAAGGAGTTGTATGCAAATTCAGGGAGTGCTCTGTTACTCCCTTTGTAGCAGATGAGTTTCGGACTTTTACTTTGGACAGTGGAAAAATTCTTACCTATTTTGATAGTATTTGGCAACTCAGGCGATTCTCTGTGGTTGGACATTGTTAGTGTGAAAAAGTATTAGACATTAATAGAAGAAATACATGCAGAAGTAACAAACGGAGCGTAGAGGTACCAATTCGAGGTTTTAGAGTCCCTAGAACGATAGATAAAACAACGGTCGATACAGGGGTCATGTATTTTGTCGTGGACCGTCCATTGACCATAATTTATAAAAGGGGGTCTTTACTTGTCAAGTGAAGTATCTGGTTTCACTTCATTGATCTTTTGTTCTACTCGACTCCTTCAGTAAAGGTTCGTTGGTCGGTTGAAGTTTTACAAAGAGATTTCTTTGGCTCAGAATTTCTAAAGGGGAGTTGGTTTGAAAGTATGGGGAAGAAACGGGACGATAGACAGGAAGGGGATTCTCATTGAACGACCCTTAACTGTCTGAGTAAACAGAATCGGTGATTGACTCGTAGTAGGGTCCCGATTAGTGTGTTGAGGTTACAAAGAACTAGAAATTACTTTTCTGTCACCTCAGCGAAGAGTGGCTTCGTCTGTGGTGTCATACACCACAACTCTTGTTTCTCTAGTTTCTGTTTCCGGACCGCGTCCACTTTAGAGTCGTTCTCCGTTGCCGAACGAGTTTCCTACCCCAACGCATATAGACCTGGTGTCCACACCGAACCCCCAACCGCCCTCTGTCCTAGGCCCGCTACTTACCCACCTCCTGCTCCGACCTCCCGTCTCACTCCCAAGTACCTGCGCCCAGGTCTCCCTTGTGTTAATCTCCGCCGCGACCACTCCGACACAAGAATCACCATTACGCCCTTTGGCGGCCTCTGGTCCCCTGCCCTTTCCGAGGGCCCCGACGACGCTGAAGAAGGAGTCACTGGTGCGAATAAGAGGTAGGGTTCAGAGCTAGAAGTCGGCGTCGGGTGAGGAGACTCTAGATCTGGGTATATGAGCAAAGTTTCAGGAAGTTTGATTTGTATGAACTCTGATGTGAGTCCTTTGAGTGTCGGGTCCTAAGGGAGAGAGACGGTCACCGCCGTGGCAGGGAGGTCGACCTTTACGGTCTCCGACCCCCTCGGAGGGACAGGAGGGGCGAGAGACGGACGAGGGGACGAGGGTAGGTCTTGGTGCAGGGGAGTCCGAGGAGCGGCTCTAGGTGAGGGGTGGTGGGCGAGGAGGTAGGGACGTCACTGAGTCCAATGGTGGTGGGGAACGGGACTCGTGGCGTCCAAGTGCGGGAGAGGACAAAGAGGACAAAGGAGGGTTAAGCAGGAGTTCGATGTGCGTTTGGAAAGAGTCGGGCGGAGGAAAGTAGGTGGGAGGATGGGTGTGGGTTCTCGTGTGTTCGGGACGACTACGGAGTACGTCGCGGGGTAAGGACTACCTCACCCCTGCTCCATACAGAAACTCGGTTCCCTACTTTTTGACATTTCCAATACCTTCCTCAGTCGTGGCGTCTGTGTCTGAGTTTGATTCCTGATTTTCGACGGGTGCCCTGCGCGGTCGTCCCGCCGCGACACGCGGGCACGGGTCGTCCCGAAGTCGTCACCGCCCTCGTCTTTAGTCTACGGTCGCCCGACTCGTCGCCTACCTGTCCTGTGGTTGGAAGAGGGGGGGCGCTGCACCTACCGTTCGTCTTCCAGGTTGTCACTCCTTCTCTTGTGTTCCACCTCCCCGCCCAAACCCGAAGAGCAAAATTTCGACCCTCTCTGGACTCACACTCGTCTACTGCTTCTCGTCCTGGGTCCTCTCTTCTTTCCTTCCCCTGGGTCCTTTCTGTGGGTAGTGACTCTGCGGGGACTCCGGTCTTCCACCCCTGAACACTCGTCCTCGTCTCCCGCCGTCACCCTAGGGCTTCTCGGACGCCCACCCTTTCGGTTCCTCACCACAACCAGGGAGATAAAAGAGGAATTTGCCACAGATTCCTAGGGAGGTGGAGATGTCCTTTCGAGAGAGGGTAAGAGACAATCTGTGTTGTATTTTGGTACATGCGCTACGTGTGCACTCACACACACACACACCTAAAATACATAAATATACCACAAAATGTATCGGAAGAGACCACCGAGTCGCCATTTCTTAGACGGACGTTTCGCTCTCAGGACCCAAGCTAGGGATCCACCCCTTCTAGGGGACCTCTTCTCTTACCGATGGGTGAAGTCATAAGAACGGACCTCTTAGGCTACCTGTCTCCTCGGACCACTCGACATCAGCTACCCCAGAGTTTTTCTCAACCTGTGCTGACTCACTGAAAGTGAGTACAAAATATGTATGTGTGTGTGTATATATATATATTCACTACACAATATAAACTATGACCTGTGGTCCTCAATATGAACCACAGAAGCCGATTAGGACCCTAAGATAAAGTGAGGTGAGGAAAAGGGGAGAAGGAAAGAGGGGGAGAAATAACTATATTTCGGAGATTGTCTTTTTCCCAAGGTGGTAGTAGAGGCCATGGACCAACATTGACAAGGGTCAACCCTCAAGACGTCCCACCCCGAGCCTTTGGAGTGTATCCAAAATCTACCTCTTCTTAACGACAAGAGGCAGGGAGAATGGAAGGCGAGTTGTCTTCCAGTTCGGACCGTGTCGACAATGTATAAGGAAATTCTTCGACGGGCTCAGTGAGAGGACCCACTGACATTCGTGACCGTTTCTCCAGTCACGAAAAGTAGTCCCTTTATTTTGTTCCCAAGAGACGCCCCAGTCGGTTAGCCAAAATAGTCACCGAGTAGCCTTTTCGTTGTCGAATTTTCCTGTGTGTGACATTCTTTCCCTCTCCTTTCCCCATGTCCTCTTTCGACGCCTGCTACTCTACTTTCAAGTCCAATCAGGGGACAGTGAAATTAGTCGGACGGTGGATTCCCCTCTACACGAACTAAGTTTCTCCCCTCCTCCGCTTGTAGGTCTCTACCCGCGAGTAGTCGACGAGAGTCCCCTCGCCGCCCGACCGAGGTCGACCTCGCCCCCGTCACATTTGTGGCGAGGTCGCGAACCGTCGTGTGAAGACGTAGCCCGGTAATTTAAGACCTTAAGCGAGATAATTTTAGTTTAGTAATCGGCTCTTCTTAATTGTCCGTTGCTAAAAGTACGTTTCGTCTGTGTTTGGCTTGTGGTTGTCGCTAGGTATACCCACTGGGAAGAGGTAAGTGGTAAAGTCTGCCACGTATTCCGGCTGGGTGCTGACAAAGTCGGGAACCAACGAGCGACCGTCGGGACAGATATGTTACAGCTCGTAACAGACTCGCGACCTTGTTACATTCGAAAAGCGACAAATAGACTTTCAGGGACCTAGTGGTAGGGTTCTTTGGACCGCGACACTGTTTCGACTGAACACTGTACAGAGTCGGGAAATTCGTTTAACGAATAATTAATTGCGTCCTGGCTTCAAAGACAAGCCCAGGATTAATTCGATGCATGGAGGTCTTCACAGGGAGGGACGAGACGCGAGAGACTTTGACCCGTCTTAAAAAGACTGTACGTCAAAAGGTACTGTGTGCCTACCACCTCCCAAAATTGTCCACCATTTCTGACACTGGTTTTATGACCGACCCTTTTTTTTTTTTTGGTCAAGTCCGGTTTCGCAGTGGTCCAGATAATTGTCGCCTCTTTGTCCCGTCACTCCTCCCGTCTCCCGTGGAGGCACCTATAAGGTCACACTCCGTGGGGAGCGGGCGGGCCCCTCGTCCGACATAAGTGTCCCTCTTCTTTTGGAGAATCCTGCACCGGTGATGAAATCTCCTGGAGTATGTATTCTGTGTCCTCTTCTTAAGGTCATTTTTGTTTTTGTCTGTTTTAATTCGATCAGACAAACCTTACCGCGTGTATCCATTAGTTTTCATATTTCATTTCGGTCAACGTCGACACTACTGGAGAACTCCAGTCCTCTTTGACACGGACCCTCTCTCGAACCTCCTTCGCTGACTGACAAAGAAGAGGACCACTAGTACTGTTCCAACCAATATAAGAATTAATATTTGTTGTGTGCACAAAATACGTGAAAGTCCACATATATACAAAGTATTACTTTTCACAATTCTCTGCCTCTTTACGTCTCTGTCTCTCGTTATGTCTCCCCGTGTCTCTGTCGGTCGGTCTGTGTGTGCGTCTTTCTAGTTGGGTCTCCGGATTGTGTGAGGAGTCGTCTCGTCGTTGTAAGGTATGTACGAATACTCTTTACCTACGACCCACTGTTCCGTGTCGTGACTCAGAAGAGCTGAGTGAGTGATTTATATGAACAAACAATACAAATGTCTGCAGAAACGTTTGTCTACCCCCACTTTACAATTCTCAAGCCTTTCTAGTATATTTATCGGTGTTTAATTTCTGTTGAAATTCTTCTCTAAAAGATAAAATAAATCGCATTTATTTGTAAGAAAGTTGCCCATCACTAAGTGTACCAATCCTAATTTTGTATAGGACATGTGTTATGGGACTTTGATTTTGTTAGATGTCTTAAGATCCTTTCTTTCTTTCTTTTTCCTTTTCTTTTTTTTCTGTCCTAGTCTTTCGTTTGACTACCTTTGTTGGGGAATTTTGAATCCTCTTGTACATTGTAAACCCTTCCGTCTCTCCTTCTCTCGTTTCGTCTTTTACTTTAAAAGTTTGAGACGAAAATTTTACTTCGCCCACTTCAAAAAAAAAACCCCCCCCACCTCCTCCTACTATATACTCAAATAATTTTTTATTTTCCCCCCCCCTGATAAAACACTCTATTTTCACGGGAACGACTTGTTCCGACGTCGAGTCGAGGTCACTCTCGAGTCATATATGTCTCTCGTGTGTCGTATTTGACAGTGCCTTATTTGTAAGTCTATGCGTCTCTAGTTTGTCCATGCCAGTCTTTGTTCGGGACCCTTCTGACCAAAATATGGGAACACATGTACGTCTCCACGATTCGGACCTAGACTAAAGACGTCCTGTGTTGGGTGAAAAGATGTTGTAGGAGTGTTATTTTTCGGCTTATTCCCCCTCTCCAAAGTTTAGAAAGAGAAGAGTGTCGCGTAAAGAAGAAAAAAAAAATTTAGACGGAAGTTCCGACTGATTAGGTTTGTGGGACATCCTTGACTTCCGGACGTCTGTTATCCCTTCCTTCCTCCCTCCTTCCTTCTCTTTAGGCGGAAGGTTTTGTTTCGAACACACCCAAGGTTCTTTGTCGGTTCATGTTATTAGGAAGGTCTTCTCCCGTCCCGCTCCCCTCGACCCTCCTTCTTCCCCGCCAGCCAGTGGGAAAGGGGAGTTTGATAGTGGTCTTCCTCTCCGGGTTGACCGGTCTAGGACCGGTCTCTCGAGGTCCCGAGTGGACCCGAACAAAGGAATCGGTTCGAGGAGGGTCGGAGGGGGCCGGGAGGGGAGGGGAGGAGGGAAGACTGGGAGCGGATGTTTAATTTTCGGTGCCATCTTGCTTAAAGGTGTCGTTTTGTCGACGTCTGCAGGGTGGAGACTGTGTGGGGACCCACTTCGACCGGCGACTTTAAGCCCCGACCCCTGCTTGGGTCGGTGTCGAGACGGGACACGGGGAAAGGTGACCGACCATGGGGTGCGAGGATTCAAAGGACTACAGAGACTCAAGTAATCTGTTTCTTGTTACCTTCGTCCTGAGGCACTTTGACGACGACCAATTTGACCGTCTTTTGTTTTGTTTAGGGCGTCAGCGGGCCGGGACCCCGGGACGAGTGTGGAGGTTCGTCCCCGAGAGTGACCTGAGGTGGTGGGCTCGACACGAAAGGAGAGTTAAGGCCTTTTAGTAGAATTTACGTCGGACACTACTTTGGTCCCTATTAATACAAGACTTTGTTCTTTGTCGAATTCTTTCAAGTCCTTGAATCTTACTTACGAGGATTCGAAGGTCTTATAGAGTTCTACGTTAGATCAGAATGAAAGAGGGTTATATTTAGTGTGGTAATTTAATTTTTCCACCCCCCCTCTTAAGGAGATGGTTTAATGTGTGATTACCGAGAATTGGGCATTAATTTCATAGTGATTGTCGTCGAATTTCGGTGCCGGTTGGTACTCGTGTAAATAATCCTGGACTCGAAAGTCGCGCTCATTAATACATTTATCTTGGTGGTCGGTAGAACTCTTCTCGGGTACCTGTTGGTCGAGGGACAGGGGAACTCCTTTGAAACCTTTGACCGCAGATGTCTCCCGGAGGAAACGTGCCGACCCCTTTTCTTCAGCTCGTTTCGAGACACGGTCCCGTCGTTCCTCCCCGGCTACGGTTGCCCCGAGGAGCGGATCTCAGGACCAAGGGTGGAAGGGACTAGTACCGCTGTCCCACCCCTTGGATCTCGTCGTTGGTCAAAGCCTCGTTCCTTCTTAGGTCCAGCCTGAGTTGGCCAAGTACTACGGGTTTTCTACGACAGGCACACGCCGCCTGACACTGCCAGGGGTCCTGTCTGGTGGGAGGGAGTGTGGTTCTCCCCAGACTCATTGGTTGCTCCTCTACGGTGTCTTGAAACCTTTGGACCATGTCTTCTTCTTGTCTGGTCAGTTTTGGTGGCTGACCCAGGCGAGGAGGTGAGTCAGGACGATGTTTGAACGCCTTAGTTGATCCTGTCTGTTGACTGGCAAGACCTGGAGTCGAAGGAACCCCTTTTGTTCCGTTCGTTGTAGATTCCGGGACCCATCGGGACCGTTATTAATCTATTAATTTCTTACACTCTGTCATATGTTAATTCACGATTTAATATGTCATTGCTGGTGTTAACGACTACCCTCTCTAAAGCACCGCAAAACTCGCGTAGCTAAGGACTCCCGGTGTCCGGTGTGGTCCGCGGCACGGTCCTGAGCCCTAATGCTGTCGCCACTGCCTCTGTTTCGGGACAGAAGTCCTCCGAAAGTTAGATGTTCGCCACGGAAGAGTCCTCAACCCCCCCCCGCCCGTCCTTACTTCCGAGGAAAAGTCTCTATCTCCGTTTTGCCCCTAAGTTATCCATACTAAACTTGTATGTCATCCTTCCCCCTGTTTACTACTTGACCCATTGACAACTTCTAAAGTCATTATTTGGTCTCGAAAAACTTTTCTGTGTAATTATGGATTCGGATCACACGATTGACCGAATAGTGGTTGCTTCCATCAAAGGTCTTCAATCCGTGTTCGTCTGAGAGGGACGGAATACTGTTAGTTACAGAGAATAGGGTCGTCCGGGGGTTGGTCTGGATGAAAAAAGGGGAATTAAGAGAAACATTAATGCTAACGTCTAAAGATCCCATGTTCAGTCTACGGTCCCTCGTCTAGGGTTCGTCTTCCAGGAATAGATTCGATAGACCTAATGTGGGTCTTACACCCTAAAGTCCTTCTGGTCCATACGATACTGTGTCGACCTATTTTGTCTAGATAAACACAGATTCAACGATGTCTCCAACTCCTTTCTACCACGTCTGTGTACCGAATGAAACACCTCGTGTTGCGATTTTGTCGACTTCTTCTCTTATGTCGACTGGCTTCGTTATTACTGCTAGTTGTGAAAAAAAAATTTGATTTTTAAAAAAATTAACCTAGACAGGTTCAAAGTTCTCTGCCCTTTGGACGGACCCGAGTTTCACTTTAGTTTGTGACGGGTGGTTGACATGTAAGGCAAAAGGTTTATTGAAGGGACCTTGCGTCTACCCATATTTTACTTATAAGACTTTCACGACCTAAATCTTCCTTGTTATGATAAGGTCGAAAAGAATAAGGTCTTTTTTTTTTTTAGAGAAGTTTCTACATACGGGTAGAAGATTTGTGGGAAAACCCAAGTCTCGTCTGCACGCGTCACAAATACGAGACTTTTGGTGATCCTGTATGTGTCGGGTGATATTTGTGGTGAGTCTAAAACGACGCGAAAAGAAGTAAAGGACACATAAAACCACAATTTTATTACAATTGAAAGTATTATTCCTTTTGTCGTCGTCTACAAATTTGGTTTGTCTGAGATATCGTGTAGCAGGGTGCATAGATGAGTTGAAAGTTTTCGTTTCGAAGAAGGAGGATTAATTCCTCCCCCGGGTCCTCCGGTGAGAATTCACCCCACATAGGCGATATGGTGTCTCGTTGGACCTGGGCGAAAGACATTTGAAAAGGAGTGGTGGACGTCTATATTTTTTTTTAATTACACTATAGTTAAAGGATTATTAGGGATACCAGGAGAGGCTCCGATAATACGAAACATAACAACACTTTTATAGGACAATGAGTTACTGTTTCTGTTGGGGTGTCTTTCATGGGCATTTTCAAAAGGTAAAGAACAAGTGGTTTTTTTCTTTTTTTAAGAAAGTGTGACTGACGTTAGACAATGAAAGCCCCCTTTGTTCGGGGTAGTGAACGACGAATCTGAGATTTGTACAGACGGAAAATTTACTCCCTGAAATCTTCGTCCTATTATGGATTTTGTCGTCTAAGTTTCCTTCGTTGAGTGGTTTTAAGTGAAAGGAACATGTTCCTAATTTTCTTTGGTTTTTGGTGTCTTTCTCCGTTGAAATTTACATTCAAATAGGTTATTTCATTTTTGTTTTTGTCTTACTTAAAAAAAAGAAACTTCCCCTTTCCCATTGAAAAGTTCACGAATCCTTTGTCCGGATTTCAACAACAAAAAAAAAAAAATTGCACCTTTTGTGTTCACCTAGCCCAGCGGGAGGGTTCAAAGAAGGTACAAAAGAAAAAGGTCTCTTTACGACAAAGTGATATCCTGCTTTTGTACCTTTAAAGAGGGCGACGTAGTCTAAACGTACACCAATGTTTTTTTTTCGGTTTGTTTGTGAAGGGGACGGACCATCTTAAGGGGACCTCACAGACGCTGATGAGTTGTGAGTCTGGTAATGGTGCAAAAGTTTAGCGTGCATTACAAGGTCCTCTAATTCTTTAGCGGAAAAGAGAAGAATGATGATTGTCTCTGTCGAACTTTATGATGGGTCGTCACCCCTTTATGGAGTGTCAAATCATCCTCCATTATTTGTTATTCTTAAGTCTCCCAAAGAAAAAAAAAAAATTAAATCGAATGACCAACCACCCAACACGTTAGCGAGCGAAGGTGTTCCCTTACCTCACACCTCCCTTGTAGGGAGTTACAGTCTTGGGAGGGCCTCGACATGTCCTTTACCCTTAAGTCTGTTTCTCGGTCAGACACGAGGCACTGTACCCACGGGAAGGCCCGGGGGCTTTACTTATCTTCCTTTTTTTTTTTGTTTGAAGTAACAAACCCTGTTAACGAGGGGTTGTGTTTTTAAGTGACATTGAAAGACAAGGGGAGATATACGTGTAGGTTTCGCGAATGACCGACATCCTTATGCCGTCCTTATGACATGTCGTCTGTCACATACAAATTCATAGTCTCGTTTTTTTTTTCTCTCTCTCTCTTTCTTTTAGGCTGTACAAAATTGAAAAGCGAACCCAGGATCAAGAAAGAGATTTCTTTTGTGGTTGTCTGTAGGTTTTTTTTTTTTCCTTTCTTTATGTAGAAAGTTCTCAAATTTCACACTCCTCAGCGCTTCTTTATCGGTTCCAAAATTGTTACATATATAAAGTGGCGGAGGGGCGGGGAGTCGGGAGAGGTTACATTGGGACTTCGGATTCTCTGTGTTTGTTGTAGTGAAACATGCCTCCTTTCGTGGCGAACGGAAGGTCTCGTGGGACTTTCAGGGTTCTTTACTCTTGTTTTGCGTGTCTTCCGCTAGCCTTGGCCCTCTCCTCACCGGAACGGGTTTTTGGTCGTCCCGCCGTCAAAGATCTTCCCTGCCAGAGATGGAAGCATCGTGTCTTACGGCTATAACAACAAGTACAACAGGTTCATGACCATCAAGTTGTCCAGGTAGAAGTATTTATCGTAACTAGCCCGATCGTGTCTTTTGGTCGAGAAACGAACGCGGGGGGCCCCTTTTTTTTTTTTATTATGTCAAGGGTTTCAGTTGATGCCGATTCCTCGAGGGCCGAGACGAGAAATTTTTTTGAAGTGTCTTCTGCCTCCGGGCCGGAGCCTAGTTTTGTTTCAGTCATTTTCAGAATTCTTTTTTTTTTTTCTGTCCGTGTGGTTTAGCTTGAACGTCTTTCTTTTGGGAAGTTCCCGAGCACACGTCTGCCATACGCATGGCCTAGCAGTTAGGTCGTAAATTTTTTTTTTCCTTTTCTTTTTAGCAAAAGTCTTCGGATTGTATGCCCCCACAGAACGTCGCCTCTTGGCCCGCTCCTTCCCGTCGGGCGCCGGGTAGAGGGTCCTGTTTCGGCGCGAGCGCGGCGAGTGTCGGGCGACGCTCAGGCGGCGCGGCTGTGCGGCCGATACGGACCTTACTGAGCTTACGCGTGCCGGCCGGAGGAGGGCCGCGCGCCTCGTACGAGTGACCGTAGGGGCCCCGCGGCGCTCCCCGTCCTACGAGAGACGTGTCCGAGGCCGAGATTTACCTCGCTCACAAACGTTCCCTCTGGTTCTCTTCCACCCCCGGCTCCCGCCCGCCGCCCCCCCCCCAGGGGCGTGAGTCTCCCCGGGTCCCGGCTTGCCGAGACCTGTCCTTCGGCGGGACGGCGAAACGTTGCGGTCCCCTCCCTTCTCTTTTGGGTCCTTCAGCGGAAAAAAAGGTGGGGGGGTTCCTCGACTCAAATTTTTTTTTTTGGTTTTAGGTAGTACCTTCGTTTTGAAGGCACCTTAAATTGAGACGACGGCGACGTGAAAACCCAAAGTCCTTGGGTTCGCCGAAACGACACCAAGCGTCTGGTGCGAAAAAAAAAAAAAAAAAAAAAGGAAATAGAGAAAAAAGAAAGGAAGAGAAAATTTTCAACAAAATGTTGAAACGTAAATGTGAAATGTATATTGAAGAGAGTATTGGTAGTATTGTCGAGTGTATTTGTCCGGGCCCCACCATAGTGGAAAAATGTCGTGGTCTTTGCCCCCGAGTCTCCCTAATTTATTACCAGATACCGAGGGTTTTATCAACCATCCTGATGAAATAAGGGATTATAATATTGGCAGATTTTGTGTTCTTCCCCCCTCTCTCTTCCTCTCAAATTCCTTCAATTCTAAAATCTAGGTTTCCTCTTTCGGATTCCCTGTGTTACCCATCCTTCCTACTTTTAATAAAAATAAAACGTGGATTGTTTCGACAAGGTAGACACATAGTCTCCGATTGACTCATAGTACGACGGCTCAGAACCATCCTGGACCTGGAATTTACAGTGTAAGGTTGTAGGTCTGTTGACTACAGGTTTTCGACAAATGACTTAGTCATTTAGTGAGTTACAAGTCTTAGAGTCGTGTACTTCTAGTACGATCGTTTTATTTCCCCCTTTTTTTCAAAAGTGAGACCTCTACCGTCGATCGAAAACCGTGGTACTTATCCGATCAATCAATGGTACTCTTCACCAAGACATGATTATAATGGCATACGACAAACCTCTAAATCTTTAATAGTTCCCTATACGATATAACATCTGGTTCTGGATTGTAATTATGAGATTTTATTCTTAACTTATTCATGAAAGTTGTCGAACATACAATTTTCTAATCGTTGTCAACGTGAGACCCATTATCCGTACAAATACTGTTCAATACGATTAATGTAGAATAAACCTCTATTTATGCTGTGGGTTTTCTCGACGGTAACGACAACGTTGTCACCATTGACGTTATTGTCGTCCACTTCATCCGTTGTCTCCTTAGCTGTAAAGTGTTCGAAGTCAAATATTCCGATAAACAGATACGATCTAATGCATCAGATCTTAGATTTTTTATCCATATAGTAGTTAACATTAATTTTACGAACTACCATGAATTACCTTTTCCAGTCTTCTTTTGAGAACATCGGAGATTATATGTGTAGACTAAAAATAATAACATGAATTATGGAAATCCATGTCTCAGCCCAACTTGACTGTCAAAACCAAACCTAAGTTGATGTGTCCACTAAGACCTTTTGTTAATACCATGATATGAGAAACTGTAGTCAAGAGTTAGCACGTGGGGTGTGTTCTCTTTCGACTACCCGTGGATTCTTAACCCCGTCTCGAAAGTCTTCAGGACTACGACTCCCACGTCGGGTTTTATTAGACTCCTCGACCCCGGGTCGTGACCCTAACGAGAATTTCTCAGGGTCCGTCAAGACAGTACGTCGACTCTTGGTGGCGAAAATAGAGCCCCACCCCCCCCCCCTAGTGGACGAAAGTCTATGAAGCTAAATCTATGAATTAAAATATATGAATAAAACTCTTCTTTTCAAAAGCAAAATTTGATGTTACTAACTTGGTCTAAGTTTGTCAGGTCACCATTTATATCCTTATTTTATAAGTCGCTGAAGCGAAATTACTAAGTCACAGTGACTGTTACACCAGAGTCAGAGACTCTCCGTTGGTGAGTACACCTGTGTCCGGGTGTTCACGTGGCACTCGACACAAACCTTCTTACTCGGTGTCCTTTTTATTTTTATATATATATATATATAGGGACCAGGAGTAGTAAAGACAAGGCGACTGGACCNAGCGAAATTACTAAGTCACAGTGACTGTTACACCAGAGTCAGAGACTCTCCGTTGGTGAGTACACCTGTGTCCGGGTGTTCACGTGGCACTCGACACAAACCTTCTTACTCGGTGTCCTTTTTATTTTTATATATATATATATAGGGACCAGGAGTAGTACAGACAAGGCGACTGGACCTACGGTCACACTGGGACGAGTCTCTTTGTGTCTTGTCCACTCCCTCGTCCGTCTGTGAAGGTATCGTTACGCCGTCTCAGTGGAATGAAGGACGTTTAGAAGGCCAGACTCTTCGGGGCACGACCTCCCGCCGCCAGTGTGGACGGCCAAGACGTCCCGTCAGTCAGGGGACACGAACCGGGACAGGGTGGGGTCGAGGGGCGCAGAAGGCGGAAGGCGAAGTTCCCACCTTGATGGGTGTCGCTGTGAGTTTTTGGTACAGTACAGTACAGAGGTGCGTGCACGACGGAAAAACACTTTCCGAGAAGGTCGGACAGACGGTCGTTTGTGGACAAGAAGAGAGGTCTGAACCGTGTTCGACGAAGACAGGACGTCCCGGGGACAGGGAGGTTCAGGAGTGAGGGACGAGACACGTTAGTGAACGGGCGTCTGTACGAAGGTAGGGTTAGTTCGGGTCCGAAATCTTTGGTCCCGATACGGAAGACGTACATTCGTGTCGACGAGCACGTCCTCAGACCGTGGCCCGTCGGGAGTTTATGGTGCAGAGTTTCCGTCTGGGAGACAGAATGAGGGATGAGGGTCGTGTGTGACCTAGTAGATTGAGTTGTTAAGAGTCTGACCTCAGTCAGTCGCAGATGACCCCGGGTCAGGAGTCTACACCCGTTGTGAGTGGATCTAAGACTAGTCCGAAATCAATACCCGTTGTGTAGGTAATTCTTTAGTCTCGTGACCTTTTACAGCTACGAAGAGTCCAAGTAAGTGACTGAGTCTAACAGTATTAATTTCCTGGTTACCCGAAAGGTCCACCGAGTCACCATTTTTTTTTTTTTTTTGGACGACGGGTTCGTCCTCTGTACCCAAGTTAGGGACCCAGCCCTTCTACAGGGGCTCTTCCTTTACTGTTGGGTGAGGTTATGAGAACGGACCTTTTAGGGGACCTGTCCCCTCGGACCGCCCGATGTCAGGTACCCCAGTGTCTCAGCCTACACTGAACCGTTGATGTGTGTCGTTGTTTGTTCTCTTCATGGTTGTCCTGACAAGAATTCCTTTGACCTTCCTACCAAGATTTGATATAGGTGTCTTTTAGTCCACCTTCCAAAAAGAAATTCCTACTTTTTTATACTAGATGGTCTACGAATTTTGTATTTCGATAACATATCGTATCCTTTGATATTAGTCGTAAAACATTATTGGATATAATACCGTCTCTTGGACTTTTTCTTATATGCACACACATATACACATCCCGAAAGGGCCTCCGAGTCGTCATTTTTCGTCCTCTGCGCCCTCTACGTCCAAGTCAGGGACTCGGTCACCTGATGACAAGTACCCCAGTGTTTGTCGACCCGTGCTGAGGCGTGGATGCATACATATATTTATGTATACGAACACATGTTAACTTAGTGAACCGACATACGGGCTTTGAGTGTGTTTTGACATTTAGTTGATATGAGGTTATTTTTATTTGTATTTCTTTACTTGCAAAGGTCCCACCTTGACATATGTCTTATTCTTTGTACTTTGTGTGTATCATAAAAATGACAATTTTTTTTTATGAAATTTTTCGACAGACTTTTACAAGTCTACTCTGGATTGAACCTTACCCCTTTGTAAAAGATACGGACTTTTTTTAGTTTCTTTCTGCAGTGTCTCCTTTGATGACTTCTGAAACTTATATATTTAAAACCAAAAAAAATGTAGACTTTTGCGGTTTCGGTTTATCTCTCCGTCTTGTCTTTTGTCTTTTTTGTATGGACATTGTACATGATACCTCTTACTTCCTATGGACAAGAACTATATATTTCGTACAAACTTTTATCTTTTGGTCCTTTTTTTAGATTAGAATTTTTAATAAAAATTTACTCGTTTCTTGTGCTCTCTGTTTCCCGTCATATCAAAATTTTTCGGATAAGCTAGAGTTATTTTTTATCCCCTTTTGTGGTCAAAATTTGTTTATTCACTAAAAGGTAGACGGTCTAATTTGGTCGTTGTTTCTGTAAAGTTAGAATAAATTACGACCACTCCACTCGACGGGGGCCTTAAACACAACCACGACCACCTTTACATTCGTCCATCATGGAAAGATGTCTCGTCAGGTGTTCTTAATGTATTTCGACGAATAGTACGAAAGTAACTGCTATTACTTTCGAACTTTTGGATCTTCAGGTTTTTAGTCCCTTACGTACTTTTACCACCAGATAGTTGCTGTCTTCTCGTAGGTTGGTGATATTAAGGAACATTTGATACTGCTGTCCTTCTATTGTTCTATGAGCTTTGCACACTATTGTGTCGATGTATATAATTGACTTTTGTTCGTTTATTTTTATCTTAAATTTTTATCGTCTCTGCGATTTGTGGTTAAAACGAATACACAAGTACTCATATGCGTGTGTATGTCTTCTTTATTATATGTCTCTACGTAAATCTTCTAACCTTTCCCGTGGTTTTGTATCCGTCACCGATAGGACCGCCACACCCGTGAACAATCTAAAAAGACGTAAAGATTTAATGGGTGTTTCTGATATAAAGAGTTTATTAGTTTCACTCCCTCTTCCTTCCAGGAGTGAAAATTTTTTCGTCCACGTACTACTGTTTTATGTGGGACCACTTCGTTTTCGTTCCCTAGTCAATATAGATTAAGAATTGTGGTACTATACAGGAAAACCTAAATCCAAATTGTTGATTACTGACTTTTTAAGGTTTGTAAATCTTGAAACATTCTAAATTTCTACAAATACTACTCCATAGACAGGATTTCTTGTCAGATGTTTCCTTGGGCATTTGTTTTTCTGTTGGGAGTTTTACCCTGTTTTATAAACGTTTGCTTCGTTGACTGATCCCTAATTAAAGGTTTTATTTGTCAGGTACGTTGAGTTATATTTTTCTTTTTTTAGTTTTCTTTTCCTGGCTCCTAGATTTATGTGTAAAGAGGTTTCTTCTGTACTCGCGTGTACACACATATACCCACATATAGACATAAAAGAGTCAGTACAGACTGAGAAATGGTGGGGGTACCTGACGTCGGGTGGTCCGAGGAGACAGGTACCCTAAGAGGTCCGTTCTCATGACCTCACCCCACGGTAAAGGAGGAGGTCCCCTTAGAAGGGTTAGGTCTTAAGTTTGGACCCAGAGGATGTAACTTCCGTCTAAGAAATGGGTGGCTCGATGCTCCCTTCGGGTGTCAAGTCAACGAGTCACCACAGGTTGAGACGCTGGGGTACCTGACGTCGTGTGGTCCGGAGGGACAGGTAGTGGTCGAGGGCCTCAAATGCGTTTGAGTACAGGTAACTCAGCCACTACGGTAGGTTGGCAGAGTAGGAGACAGCAGGGGAAGAGGACAGGAGTTAGAAAGGGTCGTAGTCCCAGAAAAGTTTACTCAGCCAAGAAGGGTAGTCCACCGGTTTCATGACCTCAAACAGTTGTGAGGTCGTAGTCACGAATGTCACTAGTGGGTCCTGGCTAGAGGAAATCCTACCTGACCAACCTAGAGGAACGTCAGGTTCCCTGAGAGTTCTCAGAAGAGGTTGTGGTGTCAAGTTTTCGTAGTTAAGAAGCCGCGAGTCGGAAGAAATACCCGGTTGAAAGTGTAGGTATATACTGATGATCTTTTTGGTGTCGGAACTGATCTGTCTGGAAACAACCGTTCAGTACAGAGACGAAAAATTATACGATAGACGACGACGACGATTCAACGAAGTCAGCACAGGCTGAGACACGCTGGGGTCTCTACCGTCGGGTGGTCCGAGGGGGCAGGGACCCTAAGAGGTCCGTTCTTGTGACCTCACCCAACGGTAAAGGAAGAGGTTACGCACTTTCACTTTTCACTTTCACCTCAGCGAGTCGGCACAGGCGGATCCAATCAGTATTGAAAGGAAGGTTCCTCATTCGTAGAAAATTTATTAAAATACCGACGTCAGTGGTAGACGTCACTAAAACCTCGGGTTTTTTTATTTCAGACTGTCAAAGGGGTAGATAAACGGTACTTCCCTACCCTGACCTACGGTACTAGAATCAAAAGACTTACAACTTGAAATGCGGTTGAAAAAGTGAGAGGAGAAAGTGAAAGTAGTCCTCCGAGAAATCAAGAAGTGAAGTGTTATGTCACCATACACAGTTAATATAGAGTCATTTAGACCCCCCGACTCCTTTCGTCGGATGTTCCTCTTTGAGGGACATGAAATTTGAGAGTCTCTTGCACCTGGACATACGCATACGAAAAAACAGAAGATAATAAGTGATTAATAAAGTACATAATCATAACCCTCTTTTCCTTTTGGTTGGAGGGGTGTCGTATTTTATTCCCGAGGTATTTACAAGTAATGCCGTCGCAGAGTCGGAGAAACACCTTATTGCTACCCTTTGTACTACTGTCTTCCTTCGGGTCCGATTAATGATCCAATTCACCAAGATGAACGATCTTTGAACTGATGGTCATATCTTACCGTGTCGTTTTGACTCGCCGGCGTATTTTCGGTTTACTCGTTTTGGTGAGAGGTGTGCGAATAATTTTTTATTTTACGAAAGTAATCGTGTGAACGACTCGTCCCTTCTAAAGTTACAGTTCAGACTGTTATTAAAGAAGTTTCTGTGGGGTCCTTCACATTTATTGGGCTGTCCTGAGGAACCAAGGGCGGGGGTGGAGTGACCTAAGGTGACGAGAGGAGAAAGGTCTTAAGATTCGTTGTATAAAGTGATTACGAAAGTAAAATTTCAAATAAAAAGAGGAAGGTTGTGTAAATAAAAAAAATTAGTGAAGTTGGGTTGTCCACCTACTATTAGTTTTTCTGAGATGGTTTACTTGTTTCGTTCGACTAGCGTTATTGGACCAGATGTCATAGTCAATTGGTTTTTCGACCCACACGTTTTTGTGGTACAATTGTCACACAGACATAGACACCTATGTAAGAAGCCATACTATTTCTTGTCATTGTTGTACTACCACTACTATTACAAACACTTTGCGAAGTGACCAGTTTCATGACAGTAAAAAATACAATAATAGTTAAGTATACTGTTCCACCACTCTTCCCTTTCGTATCTTCTCCCAAATTCATTTTTGTTTGTCGTGACTCACCATTCTTTCCTCTCAATTCCTTGGTCTGAAAGAAAAGAAAATTTTTGACAAATCTTATGTTTCAAGACACAGGGGAGTTTCCGAGTCAATTTTTTAGGGTGGAGGGTGTTCTTGGGACCAATCGATCCGAAGTAGAGAAATAGGGTGACAAAGAATCCAAATATGAACGTGAATTAAGATTTTATTTCGTCTACTCTATTACAAACGTAGAGAGGAGATGGTCTAGTATTTCTGACCGAGAAGTTGTCATATCACAACTTAATTTTGTTTTGTTTTGTGTATGTCGTTATGCTTATACAATAAAAGTTTGTAGAGTGTGTAGTTCCTAAACCTGGACTTATTAATTCTCCTCTCACTTTTTCAACCGAATTTCGAGTTGTAAGTCTTTTGCTTCTAGTACCGTAGATCAGGGTAGGGAAGTACCCTTTATCTACCCCTTTGTCACCTTTGTCACAGTCTGAAATGAAAACCCCCCGAGGTTTTAGTGACGTCTACCACTGACGTCGGTACTTTAATTTTCTGCGAATGAGGAACCTTCCTTTCAATACTGGTTGGATCTGTCATATAAGTTTTCGTCTCTGTAATGAAACAGTTGTTTCCAGACAGATCAGTTCCGATACCAAAAAGGTCACCAGTACATACCTACACTCTCAACCTGACACTTCTTTCGACTCGTGACCTCTTAACTCCGAAAACTTGACGCCACAACCTTTTCTGAGAACTCTCAGGGAACCTGACGTTCCTCTAGGTTGGTCAGGTAAGACTTCCTCTAGTCAGGACCCATAAGAAACCTCCCTTACTACGATTTCGACTTTGAGGTCATGAAACCGGTGGAGTACACTTCTCAACTGAGTGACCTTTTCTGAGACTACGCCCCTCCCTAACCCCCGTCCTCTTCTTCCCCTGCTGTCTCCTACTCTACCGACCTACCGTAGTGGCTGAGTGGCTGCACTCAGACTCACTTGAGGCCCTCAACCACTACCTGTCCCTCCGGACCGCACGACGTTAAGTACCCCAGCGTTTCTTAGCCTCTACTGACTCGCTGACTTGACTTGACTTGGCTTAATAAAAGACAATCTAAAAGAGAGATTCTTTCTTGAGGATTTACGTAGTGTTTTGTGACGAATAAAGAGATTGCACCTCAACGAGTGTGACTTTACTACTCCTTTACGACCGTTACAAAACAGTTTTAAAAAGTGTTATCGTTTACGGTGATTCGACACACAGAGCTGTAAATGACACATATTTTATCAAGATAAAGATTCGGTGCGTGAGAGTTGAAGACAATTCATGTTGATCTATTAATGCCATTATATTACCCTAAATTTGTGTTTATGTATATAAAAAATTTTTTGAATTTTACCGAGAAGCTTTGGTCCTAAATTTGAAAGTTATGTTGTCGTGGGAGATCCCCACTCATAATTCAACGTTTCTGTTAAAACCCTTTCGTTTAGCGGACTGAAGACTCAAATTTGTGTTAGTCGGAGAATTACATTTTTCAGTGTCATGTATAGAAAATTGTTTGTCAAGGTGAGAGTGATTTGAAACGTTTTTAATTTTATTGTAGGATTGTTTTTGGTTAAGTGAACTCTAGCTTACTCACTTAACCTTTAGACGAACTACTTGTAAAAGGGTCCGTCGTGATCACCACTTATTGGGCGGACGGTCACGTCCTCTGTACTCTGCACCCAAGTGGAGGGACGTCCTCCCGTACGGTTGGGTGAGGTCCTAGGAACGCACCTCTTACGGTACCTCTTTCTTTGGACCGTCCGATGTCAGGTGTCCCAGTGTTTCTCAGCCTGTGTCGACTTCACTGCATCACATGTTCTATGTTTATCGCAAATTTTCGCGTCTGACCCTGACGACAAAATTTATTTAGTCTGATTTGGTCGTGACTCCTTCTCTTATATTACTCAATCTTAAGCACAACCGGGTCACCAATCCAGAGACACGAGAGTTGACGGTTCCCCGGGTCAAAACTAAGTAAGGACCAGTCTCTTGATTCTAAGGTGTCCGGCACACCGTCTCAGTTTCTTTTATGTAATTTGTAAAATCTTTTTAATTAATCGTAAGAGTTCTTTCCTCTTTAGCAAACCCTTTGTAATATTGAACTATCAAATTTTGATCACGAAATATACGAACTTTGTTTACAAAGGAATACTTGTTTTTACTAATAAAATCACCAAAAAGTAATAATTTTAAATCAAGTCATTTAGGGTTTCTTGATAGTATTTATTTTATAATAAGACTATAATTGTAAGAGTGTTTAATATTAATAGGTGTCTGCATAAGAACGGTCCAACCCATCTTGATTGACCATTTTTGTCCTCTTCAGGTTACCTTCTTTTCAGGATTTATAAATTATAGACTTCCAGTTGCAAGCACTATCAAGGTTAAAGACTAAGTCAGAAGTGGGTCGTCAAGTTAAACGGAAGTGTCATAAAGTAAGTGGCTCGTGGAAAAAGATGGAGGTCTTAATGGGAAAATTGGTTAATCCTAGGTCAGGTCTTCTCTGTGGTATGGATAAAAAGTTGTCTCTTAAAACCACGGGGACGGTCGTTGATGGGGTACTCCATTGAAGATAGGATTATAAATTCCCGTAAACTAGTCAAACTGGTGAACTATGTTTGTCTTAGTACACCATACATGAAGACACACTAATTTAAGAATGTGAGAATATAAATACTAAAAAAAAATTAGGAATAAAAATGTACTTCCACTTCTCGGTGGGAAAAGTGCCGACACATCATAAGGTCACAAGATTGTCTGTGAAGTAAGATGTAAACTCCTTGTGACTCCATCAAAGAGGCACCTCCTACAATATTTAACACGCGGATGTTTATAAGATCAAGGGTAGAAACCACTCGTAACTGACGTAAAGACATCGTGTGTGTAGACCCTCATCTATATAATCCAGAATGTCGTTCGTATGCAAGTCAAATTCTTCTATGGCAGTTTGTCGAAAGGTTTCGTAAACATGGTTAAATCTACGGACGAAGGGACCACCGAGTCACCATTTCTTAGGTGGACAGTTCCGTCTTTAGCGTCCTCTGTGACTAAGCTAGGGTTGTAGTCCTTCTAAGGGGACCTCATCCTTTCCCGTTGGTGAGGTCATAAGACCGGACCCTTTAGGGTACCTGTCTCCTCGGACCACCCGATACCAATTCCCCAACGTTTCTCAGTCTGTGTTGACCCACTGGTTCGTGCTCGCACGCAGGACGGCGGTCGTCGCATATCCTAGAGTCCTGTGAGGTGTGGGAACGGTCGTGAAAGGTAGAAAAGTAAGGGTGATGAGCTCATACATGCCTCGTCGGAGTGACGTCAAGATGAAGCGGGAAGAGATTGGTTCTCGTTTTTGAGAATTTACGAACATTCCCTGTCTCGCTATCCTAGGCAGTGTGTCTTGTCTCCGTCTCCCAGATTAGGTCACCGAGAGTTTGTCTCGGTACAACGTAGGAGGTCGGGTCCCCTTGAGACCGCTACGGACCAACCTGAGGACCGTAGATCACCTGTCTCCGGTCCCTACGACGGTTCGTGCGGTGTTGCGTGCCCTGTCGAAGGGTCTCGATTCTTAGTAGACTGGCTTTGTCGTCATTACAGCGACGGCCTTTTGGTACCAGATCGAGTCGTTTGGGAAGGACCTTAGGAAGAGGAATCAGTCCATTAGTTACATTAGCTACCGACCACGTCGAGTTCTCTTGGTGGCGGATGACAGAAGTCCAAGGGGTTCGGCTTCCCTGTCTTTCTGTGTCCCGAGAATGATGCACGACCCACACCGTGTACCACCTCGGGGTCCAAGAGTGCATCGAACAAAGAACAATTTTAGAGTGTTGATAAATTTCCTTAATTTCTCGGAGAACTACTTCCACTCTCTCCTCTCACTTTTTCGACCGAATTTTGAGTTGTAAGTTTTTTGCTTCTAGTACCACAGACCAGGATAGTGAAGTACCGTTTCTCTACCCCTTTGACTGTTTCAAATAAAAGAACCCGATTTTTAGTGACACCTGTCACTGACGTCGGTACTTTAATTTTCTACGAACGAGAACCCTTCTTTTCAATACGTTCGGATCTGTCGTGTTTTGAGTCTCGGTAATGAAACGGATGTGTCCAGACATATCAGTTTTCGATTCCCAAAAGGTCATCAGTACATGCCTACATTCTCAACCTGATATTTCTTTCGACTCGTGGTTTCTTAACTACGGAAACTTGACACCACAACCTCTTCTGAGAACTCTCAGGGAACCTGAGGTTCCTCTAGTTTGCTCAGTTAGGATTTCCTTTAGTCAGGACTTATAAGTAATCTTCCTGACTACGACTTCGACTTCAAGGTTATGAGACCGGTGCACTACGTTTGTCGGCTGAGTAACCTTTTCTAGGATTACGACCCTTTCTGACTCCCGTCCTCTTCTTCCCCTTCTGTCTCCTACTCTACCAACCTACCGTAGTGACTGAGTTACCTGTACTCAAACTCGTTTGAGACCCTTTACTACTTCCTGCCCCTTCGGACCGCACGACGTCAGGTACCCCAGCGTTTCTCAGTCGGTGCTTTACTCCTTTGTCTATAGTCCGACTCTTCAAACAGGTTTGAGTTGTCTCTCACATCTAGACCCTAGCCTTCGTAACCAAAAGGTGAGATGGGTCCCAGAAAGAAAATTGGTTTTCATTCTTCTCAAAAACTTCAGGTGTTATTGACAATTGAACGTTCCCTACTCAAAGTACCATCTAAACGTTTTTCGTCGACTTATTTTCCATCCTTTGCTCTAGGAAACGTTACCCCTCAATTGTACGTAGACATTCTTTTGACATGGAATTGTCGACATTTGTTTAAGTAGAAGAAGTGGTGTGACAGTAGAGAAATTTCGATCTGGGTACAGAATAACAAGAGACCTATACGGAGTCACGGATGCCCTGCAGGGGTTACCGAGTCACTCATTTGTTAGACGGATGCTATGTTCTGTGTGTCCTCTGTCCCCAGGTTAGGGACGCAGCCCTTCTAGGGACCTCGTCCTTTACCGTTGGACGAGGTCATAAGAACGGACCTTTTAGGGTACCTGTCTCCTCGGACCACCCGATGTCAGGGACCCCAGGGTTTCTGAGTCTGTGCTGACGTGCCGATTCGTACGTCACAGATGTTCTCAATACATAAATTTAAAAGGACCTACTTAATGACTGGATTTTTTGTGGTTTCTGCCTACTTTTCCAGAAGTTTTTCGTTCGTCTACCAAGTCTAAAAAAAAAGAGGGGTGTTTCAGTTGAGATAAAACCTTTATACTTTATTTTACTTTACAAAACCAACTTCTGTAAGATAATTTAGTACATTTCCAGTTATGGTAGTTTAAGAGAAGTGTTGTGTTCGTTAGGTCAAAAAGGTTCCTGTCTAAACGGTCGTACCGGGACGGTAGTCGGACACCCACAAGGAATGACTACGAGACAGACACTCCTGTAGAGTCAGTGTCTGAGTGGTCTTTAGGGCGGTGACCTTCCTTCTGTCTCAGAGTCGGGACCAGTTCGTAATCGCGGTGGTCCTTCGGGACCTTCGATACCTACGGCCCGGGGCTTAGACCGTCTCCTTTAGACCCCACCCCGGGCCTATCTGTATAAAATTTAAGTATGGGCCTTTTCTCGCTGTGAGTCATGTCAGACTTTTATCCAGGTGTGCAGTAAGGCTGTGTAAAGGTCGGGGACTCCAGGACCTCGTTACGGGATCCCCAAGACTTGCCTCGAAGTGTAGGGGACGGAAGGTGTGACGGGTCTCGAGTGCCCGTGAGGTCACTCGATGGACACCCGCTGTACTCAGCTAGTTGGGTTCTTTGTCGAATTGAGGGAGGGGAGCCTCTTCACTAAGGGAGTGAGTCTAAGTGTGTCGAGGTCAGGACGGACTGTACCTTCCGCGCTTACCTGGGAGCGAGAGTCGGAGAGAGGAATTTGATGCCCACGAGACACCAGTCTTGTCCTGATTCTAAGACAGGTGATCGTTGTGAGTCGATACGTCTGTGGTCTGTGCACGTGTCGTCCTAAGGAGAAATGGGGGGCACCCGTCCCTGTCCGCCACAGGGACCTTGTCCTGTCTCGTGGGGCACCTCTTCGTCCCGTCCCAGCGGCCAGGGAGGCAGGCCAAGGCCGACCACTGCCACCCAGACGTCCCCGTGCCCCGGGGAGGACGGCCTCCTACGTCTCGCGCGTCCGAGGAGACTGACTCCGGGGGCGGGGGCCCAAAGACTTGGTGACGAAGGGGTCGTGGACTACGGCACGGGCCGTGGGTCATCCACTTACTGAACAGTTTTTCTTGGTTGGTCTTCCTTCTCGAGATCTTGGATTCGACCCGTGTCCTTTCGGTCCTCCTCACCCTGTGGGGTTTAAGACCCACGTCAGATCCCCGCAGGCCCCGTCTCTCGCACCTGTCGACCCGCCGAGACGTCTTGGTCCGAAGATTCGTCCCGATCACCCTGTCCACTGTAGGGCCGGAGGATCCCTTCGTGAGTGACGGTTGATGGGACCCCTGTCCTTGGGGTCCGGACCCCTCCCTTGACCTGGGACTCCTTCCACCCCACGACCCTGATTCGTTTCGTCCTGTCCCGACGCCCGCCAGCTGGGCCGGTAGAGGTCCACGTCGGCCGTCACCAAGGGGAGGGGATTTCCTCCTCTGCCTTCCACCTTCGCCTCCCCTACCCCTCGGGGTTAAAGGGCTCGAGAGCCTTGGAGTGCGACCAGAGGGTCGTGTTCTCTCGTGGTTTGGGGCTCAGTCTTGGTGGTCCCAGAATAAGACAAGTCTGGGTGGAAGTGCCCTACCACCAGTTCCTTCAGTAGAGGACCGGAGCCAGAGAAGCAGACGTTTTCCCCATCTGCCTTCGAGGGGACGGGCCGTGCCCGGACCGCCAGTGGCGCTGGGTGGTGTTCCACGGGTGTTTCGCCCCCACTACCGGTGGTGCGAAGGATTCCTACCTCGAAGGAGACAAGGGTGTTCCTCTTCACCCGGACAAGTCCGATCTGTTATGGGGCGGGTCGGGGTTTCTTGGAGTTTGTCTTTTTTGTAGGTATTTTTTCTTCCCCCTCGTTTCCAACGAAATAACGACCAAGCGGGCAAGGACGTCGACCTCCTCCGGCAGGGTGACCGGAAAGACTTTCCTTTCCGACCACCAAGGGGGCCGTCAAGTCATTAAGTTCGGCCTGTCCCTGGACCCGTGTGTGGAAAAGAAATTGAAAAGTTTCTGTTAGTATTGTGCGTGAGTCAATTTTTAAATCGTAAGAGTGGGATGGCCGACAGTTTATGCGCTTTTAGTGTGTCTGATGAGTGCGTGGGTACGTAATGACTTTACTTTGTTTTCGTCCAGGACGGGGACCGTACTGTTTGTCCCAGGTCCTGAAACGTCGGTCCTCGTTCTTCGTGGTACAGACGGGTGTGGGGGTTGGGGTCCTGAGGGGAGGGGAGCGGCGGACGTGGGGTGAAGTATTTGTGTGAGAAGAGAGAAGATGGAGATTGTCATAGACTCAGTCGGGACTTCAAGAGTCCAAGACCTGTCAAGGAGAGAGGGGGAAGAGGGGAGCGGGGATGGGTCGGTGAAAGTAAACGTTAGAGTTCTTCTCAACGTATAAAATATATGATTTACTACCACCACTACTCAATGCCAACAAAGACGACTCGAGGATTTAAAGGAAACCAAAAAGAATGACTTCCCCACACCTCTCCTTACTCTCGACGTGGAGGTCCGTTTTTTTTTTTCTCTCTCTGTCTCTGACCTCCTCTCGTACGACCTCCGTAAAAAGTAATGTTGCTATCCATACTTCCGATAGAGCGAATCGAGTAAAAGGACTGTACACTTACTCGTTGTTGTTGTCACTCTCCGGAGTTCACGGGCAAGGTGTAAAGAAACCCCTCTTGTGACCCAGATAGATCTTTTTAGACCGAGAAGGGAGGTTTTTCTTACTTTTTGTGATTTTAAGGGTCAACACAGATCAAGGTCCCCTCCGATCAATGGTCTCCCAATTCGACGTATTGGTGAAATGGGGACTCTCAAAGTCCATATTAGGATAATGAAGACTTTCGGAGAGTCGCAAGACACTGTGGGACCAATGAGTTACTACCTTCCCCGTCCGTGTCAGGACGCGGGACCCGACGGTTCTTCTCTTTATGACGCTGCGAGCAGCGTCGTTACGGCTAAAAGTGACGTAGCTACGTCTGGACGGGGACGAGAGAGGAGGGGTGGAGGGGTCGTCTTGTTCAAAATTTCTCTATTTTCCTCTGTACTCTTTCGTGTGGCGACGTGGACGTCTGTATCATGACAGGTGCGGTGTCGCGACCCTCTCTGGGACTGCGACCCTCCCTGACCCCCGTCCTCCTCTTCCCCCGCTGTCTCCTACGCTGCTGACCTACCGTAGTGGCTGAGCTACCTGTGCTCAAACTCGTTTGAGGCCCTCTACCACTTCCTGTCCCTCTGGACCGCACGACGTCGAGTACCCCAGTGTTTTCAGCCTGTGCTGACTCGCCGACTTGTCGTTGGGGTTTGTTGTGGGCTTGCGAAATGAAAGAAACGTCTGGGCGACTTCCATGTTCCGGAGTCCCGTGTCCGATTTGGTGAAGAGCACACTGGACGTTGGTGGCCCTTTCCATTGGGTGTGTAGGAGGAGGCCTCCCTACTGTGTGGGTCGTCTTCGGAAGAAGGCGAATACCTTCTCTTGGAAGGTCAGTGGGAGACGGTCTCGTGGCGTTACACAAACGACAAAATTACAGTACTAATTACTTTCTTAGTCGACGGTCGAAATTGTCTGACTCCTCCGGTGTCGCCTTTTCTTGCGTACTTGAGAAAGACCTGGAAAGGAGAACAAGTAGACCGTGCACCGGGTGAGAAGAAGTGTTTTCTCTCTTTAGTGTGGCAGTTAAGAGTGAGCATTTGCGTGACTTGCGTTTCTTGTCGCGCAGACTTGTTCGACGGGTTACCCGCGAATATTTTCAAAATTCACGGATGTCACATGTGACTCATGTACTTACACTTTTATAAAGTTTCTGGGTTTTTCACGATAAGCCCACAGCTATCTTCTGTGATGTGTTTACATGGTGGGTATTAAGATACTAATAATAATGATAGTAATGATGATCATTTTCCTTCTACTTTTCTCCCAACGACTCGAGGCCTCCGTCTCGACAGATGGTCGCGAGAGGCATGTGTGGACTGAGGGTGGTGGTTCGGAATCTATCTTTAAGTGGGACGGGTCCCAGTACTTTTCTCCATTTTTGGATGTTCACTTTGGGTTCGGTCTATGTCAAAAGTACCGACGTGTGTGACGCACGAACAGAAGTCTTGGGATCTATCTCTCCTTCGTTCTGTGGGTTCTTTGTCATACCTGTCCTGAAGTGCAATTGGGTGGAGTGACCGGAGCGTCTCCTGCCCAGGTCTCTGCGTCGGGCATGCCAGGGACAGGAACTTCTCGAGTAATGATCCCTGTCTGGTGCTCTTGATGTCTGTTTTCATCCTCCGTCTCCTGCCCTTTTTGGATAAAAGACTTCTCTGAGTTCACATTCGAAGTATTTCTTTCACTGGAAACAGACCTGGCAATTTTCTTGTTTTAGGGTTTCGTCCCAACTCCCTGTTCCGGAAGGTAAGTGTCATGAAGTGATCTATGTGTGTTTTATGAACTATATTGAGTAGCTAATAAGGTCTCCGTATACTTCAATTGAGACTAATAACACCTGTTCCCCTGACGTCACTATTTATAAAGTGTACACGTTAGGATCGTCGGTCCTGAAGCAGTCTTCGTCCAAGGTTAGAACCAAGACGGTCCTTCGTGGAGACACTTGACTCCGTATATTGAGTTGGGGAGTCCAGATCAAGAGGCAGAGACCTTTTCCCCCTGTTACTGTCATGGGGGTTTTCCACCGAGGAGGGTGTCTACGGTCGTGAGAATCGTCCCGGGATTTGTGTCGGACGAGACCAGTGCGTACCAAGATGGAGGGGACGTCTGGTTCTCGAAGGACCCCGGGGGACGAATCAGAACTTGTGAACCGTGTGACGAGGATGATCGTCTGTAGGGTATTGACGGTATAAGAGGAGGGAGATGACTTAAAGATAAATGATACTTTTATGCAAGGAAACACGAAGTTTAACACTACCTGTCGTGAAAGTTTTGCACTCAAAATGAGCCGAGTCCACTCGTACAGAGGTAGGACAATCCCAAAAGACAAACTAATTGCAATGTCCAAATTTTATAAGTACGCCACCAAGTCAGCGCGCCAGTGCAGACAAGTCTTTGACTCGCCCTTCCCGAAGGGACAACCGAGTCACCATTTCGTAGGCGGACGGTTACGTCCTCCGCACCCAGGGTAGGGGCCCAACCCTTCTAGGGGACCTCCTCCTTTACGATGGGTGAGGCCATAAGAACGGACCCTCCAGGGTACCTGTCTCCTCGGACCGCCCGATGTCAGGTCCCCCAGTGTTTTTCAACCTGTGTTGACTCGTGCGTGTGTGGTTCACTCTTCCAGGACTCGTGTGACTAAAGTGTCGTAGTTAAGGAGGGTCTGACCTTCTCTTCCCGGGAGGCCTACCTCCGACCATTGTGTCACAAGATTTCGTCGACGGAAGTTAGAAAGAGCCGTAGTCCCAGAAAAGGTTACTCAGTCAAGAAATGTAGTCCACCGGTTTCATAACCTCAAAGTCGTAGTCAGGAAGGTTGCTTGCAAGTCCTGCCTAAAGGAAATACTAACTGACCAAACTAGAACGTCACACCGAAACTGATATGTTGTTTCCAGTCATGTCGGTTTCGATATCTGATGTGCCTGGAACCTTCTGTTTTCTCAACCTGTGTTGACTGACCACCTGTGGAAGCGAAAAAAGTGAAAATGTCAGTTCCGATACCAAAAAGATCGTCAGTACATGTCTACACTCTCGACTACGACCCTGGGACTACGACCCTTTCTGACTCCCGTCCTCCTCTTCTCCCGCTGTCTCCTACTCTACCAAGCTATGGCAGTAGTCAAGTCACCTGAACTCAAACTCGTTTGAGGGTCTCTCTCACTTCTTGTCCCTTTGGGCCGTACGACGTCGGGCACCCCAGTGTTTCTCAACCTGTACTGAGAGCTGACTTGTTGTTGTTTTCTTTTGTGTGGTCTCTTTAGTGTGATGTTTCTTAAACTTTAAATACTTGGTTGCAAAGAGATACTCTGAAAAAAAAAATTTTCCATATTGGAGAAACTGGTTGTTTCCAGGCAGATCAGTTTCAATACCAAAAAGGTCATCAGTACATACCTAAACTCTCAACCTGATATTTCTTTCGACTCGTGACTTCTTAACTACGAAACCTTGACACCACAACCTCCTCTGAGAACTCTTAGGGAACCTGACGTTCCTCTAGTTTGGTCTGTTAGGATCTCCGTTAGTCAGGACTTATAAGTAACCTTCCTGACTACGACTTCGAGGTTATAAAACCGGGTACTACACTTCTCGACTGAGTAACCTTTTATGGGGCTACGACCCTTTCTGACTTCCGTCCTCCTCTTCCCCTGCTGTCTCCTACTCTACCAACCTACCGTAGTCGCTGAGTCACCTGTACTCAAACTCACTTGAGGTCCTCAACCACTACCTGTCCCTTCGGACCATACGACGTCAGGTACCCCAGAGTCTCAGTCTGTGCTGACTTGACTTGGAGACACTTTATTCTCCTGTGCCACTCTGTTGTTCCCCTCCATTATCTCGACCTGGTTCAAGTGCCTTCTTTGTCTCTTCTCCTTAATCCAGTTCTTTCCCTAGGGTGTGATTTCCCCGAAGGGTCCACCGCGACCACCACTTCTTAGGTGGACGGTTACGTCGTCCGTATTATCTACACCCAAACTGAGGACCCAACCCTTCTAGGGGACCTCCTCCCGTGTCGTTGGGTGAGGTCATACGAACGGACGTCTTAGGGTACCTTTCTCTCGGACCGCCCGATGTCAGGTACCCCAGCGCTTCGCAGCCTGTGCTACCATCGCTGAATCGTGCGTGCGTGACATGATTTTCTGTTATTTTCTTTGTCTCTGCACCTACTTTTGAGTTAAGCCAGAAACTTCCTGTCCGAAGTCCTTTGGTACCCCCGACTAAGGTCCTACTCGTCAATGGAACGGGCACAAAAGACACCTGAAAGACGTTTCGTCGGTTCCTCTCGATAGTCTTCTGTGTCAGAAGAGACCACGTGTGTCACGCCGGTAGGACGATGATCCTTCCTCCGGTCGGTTCCTGTTTCGGTGTATGTTCCTCCAAGAGTCTCTTTACTTGGGTCTTGGACCGTTGTGGTCCTAGGAAGTTCGACGTGGGCTTGAGGCGGGATGGAAGGGCGACAGGGGGACACACTGAATTAAGGAAAACAGAAATTTGAGTAAAATTAACTGAAAAGGTAATAGATGTAACTTTCGTGGAAATATCTTCTCTAAAAAAAATTTGATGATTTTATCTTTTTCCTCATCAAAAGTATTAAAATTTCATTGTACGGTGCATTTGTTTTCTCTTTGTCAACTTTTTAATAAGTTTTGTTATCTTCTTATGTCGTTTTACGGAACAGTATTTCAGTTGCAGAGTTTTTAGGTTGTATATTAATGGTAAAACACGCACCGTCTGTGTTAGACCACCGATTAGGTTTTATATGAGGGTTGAGGGAAGAAGGAATACTGGAGGTGACCTTCGTGACTCGGATGGTTTATACATGACACGTATTGTCTCCAAGAACATCGGTCCTCATCTGTCTGGACCGGTTACTCTCTTTGTCTGAGACCCTTTCGAAAACGAAATAATTTGTTTATTTCAGTCTATACCGCGTCCTGCAGTAAACAAAGAGGGAAGGGCCTGAATCACACAGTTTACGTTTACACTACGGCCTTCTATTTCGTCGGTAAAACACAAGTACTCACTTTTGGTACTCTACCGGGGTTTCCTTTGAATGGTCACCAATGGAGTCTTTTTGATCCCTGAACTCTATCCTCCCTAAATGAAGTCTCACAAAAAAAATTTGTATGACATATTGTTTTCGACCATTTTTTTTAATACAATCCCTAAAAAACAAACAAACAAACAAAAAATTATGTCTTCCTTTCCAATAAACCCCGGTGACTTTCATAAATCCTCCAAAATTTCTCCCCTGGTCATTTCCAACCCATTCGTTTTCCCGTCTCCTTTTCCACAAGTCCGTTAGTTTTACTGTAGTCGATACTGAAATGACTTCCTTTCCCAAGGTCCCTCTGCTTTCATTGTCTTTTAAATTTATTTTTGTATTTCAGTCGGTCTCCAACTCCTGGTCCTTATTTAATCTGCCTTTAATTCGAACTAAGACGTCTCTTCCTTTACCGTTGGGTGAGGTCGTAAGAACGGACCTCTTAGGGTCCCTGTCTTCTCGGACCACCCGACGGCAGATACCCCAACGTGTCTCAGCCTGTACTGACTTCGCTGAATCGTCGTCGTCGTTCGAACTAAGACGTCATTACGTCTCAGGGAATTCAAGGAAAATGACTTTCCCTCCCTTATTATGTTATTTTTGTTACAAACTTCCAGTCAGGTCCTATATTTTATTCAAACCTCTCTTTTTTCGTTTTCTTTTTCACTTTTAGTGTTGATTAAGTAGGTTGAGTTAAGAGTCCAAAGTTTTAATTTAATCTTGAACTTCGTGTACTAATTTTATATATATATATATATAGACCTGTCGAGATAATAATGTGTAATAAAGAAATGTATAATAAAGACTCTGGTCGTTTTACTGTCTAAATTAAAAAGTTACAACTTGGTATTACATTCTCTTATTTAGACGATAAAGAAAAAGGTAACGTAAAATCCATATTTAAGGTAGGTTTCTCAAGGTTTTCTTATCATCAACCTGCGTCTGGTAAGGGAGTTTCCCTCCGTCGGTCCCAGGTTGAGCGGGGAAGACGTGTCACTTTATTATTTCACGTGCGCTATTCCAGGACGTGTGAACCAGACCGAGGATCAGAGTTCAGACCCCAGGACCCGTCAGTGGAGGAGAGAGACGTCGAGTCGTGAGAGTGGATGATTTAGTTCCTCAACCTGGGTTTCACAGGAAAAGTTCAGATTTTGAGACGTAGATCAAAGTGGAACCCCGACCGTCGTTACCGTCGATTCTCTTAGACCTTGGTCTCGTCCCCTGGGCCGTAACTCATTGACTCTGACATACCTTGTCCGATAGGTACTGTGGACTCGTGTGTCGTTAGACTAGTGTGACGAATGTTGAAGGACTTTTCAAGTGTTCAGGACGTGAATTCCTTGAACATGATGGGTTGAAGTATAAATGAAACTTGTTCCCTTAAGAATTATCGTTCTTATTGATATTTTATGTAAAATACATATATATATATATACATATAAGTCCAACCACGTTTTAAGTAACGTCAAAACGTAATGACTTAAACGGTAAAATATAACTTTCTGTAAGAATTTATTTACACCAATAAAATATGTATTAAAATTACGTCTAATGAACGAAATTAAAAAAAAAATTTGCTTCTAGTACCGTAGACCAGGGTAGTGAAGTACCCTTTATCTACCCCTTTGTCACCTTTGTCACAGTCTGAAATAAAAACCCCCGAGGTTTTAGTGACGTCTACCACTAACGTCGGTACTTTAATTTTCTGCGGATGAGGAACCTTCTTTTCAATACTGGTTGGATCTGTCATATAAGTTTTCGTCTCTGTAATGAAACGGCTGATTCCAGGTAGATCAGTTCCGATACTAAAAAGGTCACCAGTACATGCCTACACTCTCAACCTGACACTTCTTCCGACTCGCGGTTTCTTAACTACGAAAACTTGACGCCACAATCTCTTCTGAGAACTCTCAGGGAACCTGACGTTCCTCTAGGTTGGTCAGGTAAGACTTCCTCTAGTCGGGACCCTAAAGAAACCTTCCTTACTACGATTTCGACTTCGAGGTCATGAAATCGGTGGAGTACGCTTCTCAACTGAGTAACCTTTTCTGAGACTACGACCCTCCCTAACCCCCGTCCTCCTCTTCCCCTACTGCCTCCTACTCTACCGACCTATCGTAGTGGCTGAGTTACCTGCACTCAGACTCACTTGAGACCCTCAACCACTACCTGTCCCTCCGGACCGCACGACGCTAAGTACCCCAGCGTTTCTCAGCCTGTGCTGACTCGTTGACTTGACTTGACTTACTGAATAATGAACGTCAAATAAAATATAAATCTGATCCCTTTACTACAGTCTCTTTTTCGTTTAACCTCGCTGAAAGAATAAGGTCAATTTTACCCAGTATTTCGTCGCCTCTGTTGAGCATAGTAGTTGTTGCGTGCCCCGGGCCCTTGACGATTGTTGCACGTCACTCACCACAAAGTCCTTCAAGACGGTTCCTCTCCTCTCGGAACTTCTACGCCTCGCGTCGCCGGCCGGTAGCTGTCAATTGCCGCTGGTTAGCTCTCACCCAGTTTCTTCGTCTAAGAGAATGTCGATGTACTCTTCGACGGCTTCTTGAGTTCCAGCTGGTAAGATGCTAGTAAGCCGTGAACTTCGTTGAACGTTTCCACTTTTTCGAGTCATTGACCCACAGAGTCCTTGATTTGTGTTTAGGTTTTTGACGACGAAACTTCACAACAGTAAAACTTCAGAATAAGATGTGTTGTCGCTTGGTAAAGAGTTTAGCCTGACACTGTACACTTCTGTTCACTCAAAATAGACTGTTGGCCACTGTTGGTCGAGTCACTGACCTGGTGCTTCGTCGAGGTTTCGTGAAGGGTGTCGGCTACGTGGTCATTTTCCAGTACCAGGGACAAACCACCAGACGCCGACCAGAGTAAGTGATGTCGAAAGACTTAGAGCCGTTTTAGTAATGGAGCCTCTTCAAACGAGCCGTTTAGCTACTCTGCGTGACTTTTGACGTTGCGGATGTCGGTCGTGACTAGTTGTCTGTCCCGGGTCAAGAAGAGGCCCTGTTGCGGACTGGCACACAGCGTGTTGGCTACGAAGTTTTCAGTCTGCTTCAGCCGACGTTTGTGCGGAGTAGGCGGTATAAGTGAACAACGACAACAAGTCAGTGGGTCAGTGCAGACTGAGACGTCTGGGTACTTGACGTCGTGTGGTCCGAAGGGACAGGGAGTAGTAGAGGGTTTCAAACGGGTTCAAGGGGACTGGAGAGTGGTTGGTGGTGACGAAATTCGTAGGACTGTTGGAAAACGTCCCTTTTGCGAAGGTGTTGGTCCTCCTCCGTCTTTTACGAAAGGTTCTGAAACAGCTTAGGACTTCGTCCGTACAAATACGATGTCTTTATTTGTTTGAATAAAGAGTGACCGTTTTTAGACAACTAGCATTACTAAGGATAAAACTAATTATTTCTACACATACTCGGATCAATATTACTAAATTTTAAGTGTCAGGTTTTGCCATTAATACAGACGTGGTTAGATTATATATACCGAGAACCTTGTCACATAATCATCATCGAATTATATGTTCTCATTTTTAAGTGGGCCTTATGGTGGTAGAATTGCATATTTAACTTCTTTCATCCCTTTTGGTGATCCGGTAAGTCCATACTGGATTTAGTTTAGGGAATACTAATATGTCACCTTCACTATTTATCTAAGTTCCCTAGTATGACCTATCTGTTTCACGGACTTCTTGATATCTGCCTCCAAGCATTGTAACATGTCCTCCACCATTAGTTTTGGTAGGGGTTCCTTTTCTTTACGTTTTTCCGTTTTACCGACAGACTCCTCCGGAATGTTTATCGACTCTTTTCTTCTCTTCACTTTCCGTTTCCTCTTTTCCTTTCTATATAGGTAGACTTACGTCTCAAGGTTTCTTGTCGTTCCTCTGTATTCTTTCGGAAGGTTTCACTAGTGACGTTTCTTTATCTCCTTTTGTTATCTTACCTGTTCTGATCTCTAGAGAAGTTCTTTTAATCTCTATCGTTCCCTTGTAAAGTACGTTTCTACCCGAGTTAATTTCTTGTCTTTACTATACTTGGATTGTCTTCGTCTTCTATAATTCTTCTGCACCATTCTTATATGTCTTGTTGACATGTTTTTTCTAGAATCACTGGGTCTATTGGTACTACCACACTAGTGAGTGGATCTCGGTTTGTAGAACCTCACATTTCAGTTCACCCCGAATCCTTCGTAATAAAGTTTGTTTCGATCCCCGCTACTATCTTAAAGTCGACTCGATAAAGTTAAGGATTTCTACTGTGGCACTTTCACGACGTGTGTTATACGGTCGTTTAAACCTTTTGAGTCGTCATCGGTGTCCTGACCTTTTCCAGTCAAAAGTAAGGTCAAGGTTTCTTTACGTTACGGTTTCTTACAAACTCGATGACGTGTTAAAGTGAGTAAAATGTGTGATCGTTTCATTGCGAGTTTTAAAAGGTTGGATCCGAAGTTGTCATGGACTTAGTTCTTGAAAGTCTACAAGTTCGACCTAAATCTTTTCCGTCTCTTTGATCTCTAGTTTAACGGTTGTATGTGACCTAGTAGCTTTTTCGTTCTCTTAAGGTCTTTTTGTAGATGAAGACGAAACAACTGAAACGTTTTCGGAAACTGACACAACTGGTGTTGTTTAACACCTTTTAAGAAGTTCTCTACGTTTATGGTCTGGTGGAACGGACGGGGGACTCTTTGGACATACGTCCAGTTCTTCGTTGTCAATCTTGACCTGTACCTTGTTCATTGACCAAGTTTTGACCCTTTCCTCATGCAGTTCCGATATATAACAGTGGGACGAATAAATTGAATATACGTCTCATATAGTACGCTTTACGACCCGACTTATTCCGTGTTCGACCTTAGTTCTAACGGTCCTCTTTATAGTTATTGGAGTCTATACGTCTACTGTGGTGGGAATACCGTGTTTCACTTTTCCTGATCTCTCGGAGAACTACTTCTACTTTCTCTTCTCGCTTTTTCGACCGAATTTTGAGTTGTAAGTTTTTTGTTTCTAGTACCGTAAGTCAGGGTTGTGAAGTACCGTTTCTCTACCCCTTTGTTGCCTTTGTCATTCTCTGATAGAAGAACCCGTGGTTTTAGTGACGTCTACCACTGACGTCGGTACTTTAATTTTCTACGAATGAGGAACCTTCCTTTCAATACTGTTTGGATCTGTCTTATAATTTTTCGTCTCTGTAATAAACGGTTGTTTCCAGGCAGATCAGTTTCAATAACAAAAAGGTCATCAGCACATGTCTACACTCTCAACCTGGTATTTGTTCTAGGTTGATTCGTGACTTCTTGACTACGAAAACTTGACACCACGACCTCTTCTGAGAACTCTCAGGGAACCTGATGCTCCTCAAGTTTGGTCAGTTGGGATTTCTTTTAGTTGGGACTTATAAGTAAGCTTCCTGACTACGACTTCGAGGTTATGAAACCGGTGGACTACACTTCTCGGTTGAGTAATCTTTTCTGGGACTACGATCCTTTCTGACTCCCGTCTTCCTCTTCCCCTGCTGTCTCCTCCTCTACCGACCTACCGTAGTGACTGAGTTTCCTGTACTCAAACTCGTTCGAGGTCCTCTGACGTTTCCTAACCCTTCGGACCGCACGACCCCCAGAGCCCCAGAGTCTCGGTCTGTGTTGACCCGTTCACTTGTTGTCGTTTAGGTATTTGCCAAAGATCAAAAATAGGAGCGGACAAAGGAAGACAAAGAAATGTGTTATTCTTTTACACCCTGGATGTATGTGTACCTTATAATAAGTCTGAAAGTTTTCGTCTTTTGGGACAGTAACTGTTGTCATACCTACTTGGACAGACAATCCACTTCGTTCGGACAATGTCCTGAATCTACTCTGTAGCTTTTGTCAGCTTAAGTGTCTTTGGTTCTCGTCTTACCGTCAACGCTCCCCTGTTCCGTTTACCCATCCACGACTGTACCTCCGACGCAATGGTTCTACTTATGCAAGACCTCCAGATGACACGTTGTAACAGGGATGTCATTGTTACGAGATCACCCGTGACTTCGTAGACAATTCTCGCATGTAAAGTACAATTAACGAGAAAGGTTTTAAATTTTTGTGGTTGTTATTTAAAAGTTCTTGTAATAGGTGATAGTATAAAAGAAACAAAGATGTGTGTAACGATGCTACTTAGTGAATTATTTATGTAGAAATATAGAAATCCACTTATTTGGTAAACCTATTCAGTGTTTTTAGGTGAAGGAAATTGTAGTAGTTGAAGAATCTGTAACATCAAAAAGTAGCAATTACAATACTATCTTAAGAGTGTGACTCTATAAGAGAAAAACATTTAGATGTAGGAATCCATGTAATTATTTCTAATTTAAAATCACTTTTAAAACGTCCCCCTACCCTCTTCTTACAAATGCCGGGACCCCACGCTGGGTCCGAGTTCACTTGATGACACAGTAACGTCCTTCCTTGACGTTTTCGGTAGTCTTTAAAATAATCTTTTAAGAAATTTAAAGAAAATTGATTTACTGTCCTTTGTCTGAAAAGACTGATTCGTAAACCAAACCCTTAAAGTGATCGGTTAATATTTTAAGATTGTAAAGTCTTCACCTTCCCTGGACACCCGAAAGGTTTAGAGTGGAGGAGTGTCAAGTTCTTTAACAACATAGTTCTGTTGTCCGTCCACACTTAATAATCCCGAAGTAGCAAGAAAAATGTAATAAGACAGAACAAAATATAAAGGAGAATTCTAAAGTTTATTTTATAAAAAATAATTTTATATCTGTATTTTGTGAGCCGATCGGTAATGTAGAACGGAATATCTTTCTCTGTCTTTCTTCATCTCCCCCTAAATATCGATTCGATAGAACTCCTGGGATCCCCATTCGGTCTGACTTCACTCCTATAAAATAACTAAATATGAATAGACTATGGAACAGTAGTATTTTGACTCTGACCGACTGAAGTGGTTTCGAAAGAGGACCCTAAGATGAAATTTATCCTACCAAATGAATAAACAAACAGATCCCTCTAGCATAAAGAGAAATTTACAAATCTTACACTTAAAGGGGTAGATGAATATTGCAAATCACAGGATAGTGAAAAGTCCAGAATGATTTTAGTCGAACGAACGTAAATTTTTTTTTTTTCTTGAGTGACAGGTCTTCTGGTTCAGGGAGAGTCGAGATCAAGACCCCCGAGTGAGAGAGTGGACCCTCGAACAAAAGGGTAACGACCTGGTAAGAAGTACAATCTGTAAAGAATAAAAGTCTCTTGACTTTGGTTGAGGATGTTAAAGACGGGTGTCTAGGATCACCCCAGAGGACCTCGCTGTGCCTATTCGGATTAGGAAGTGGATTTTACTCCTCTGGTCAGTAAGTCGTCGGTTGAGAAGAGAGTTGAGAGACCTCTTCTTTTTGCTAAAGTGTTAGAATTGGTGGTGGGAGGGTGGGGGTTGCAGTAGAAAGGTAAGTGTCAGAGGAAGTACACTTAAAACTAGCAATGCCTGTGCGAATCGTGTTATAAAGTCCCCTTTGGACCGGTCATGTTCCGAAGGATACGGTACTCAGTGAAGAAATGGCCACTAAGAAGTCAGTAAATGGAGAAGGAAGATTCTAATGTAGGGGAATTAAGAGACGACGTCTAAGGAAACAAGGAGTGATCGTCCTTGTTGACTTTGTTTGTCTTTATTTTGTTTGTTTTTTGGGTGTCTCGTGACTAGGATAAATGATCCATTCAAAGTTTCACATAAAGTCTTTTTAATCTTGACCATCCTGGACAGACTTGCCTCTTGAGTGTACGTAGTATTAGGTGTCTCATTTGCTGGACTATTGACGTTAAGACAAGCGAACACCCTAAGACGGTTCATTTAGACGCAACCTTAGTACAAATCTTTATCTAAGGAATTTTTAATGATAGTCTAGTAGTTCTATTACTTATGATAATGATGGAATTGGTACATCGATAACTTTTATTTTTTTTAGACGAATAATTTATGTCCGAAGTCAAAACCCAAGGAAAACACAAATCTTTTACTTAGACTTTTTAATTTAGAATCATTTAAAATTGAAATTTATAATTTATAAAATAAAAATATAATTTCAGCTGACAATTTAGTGGATCAGAACCTCTTAAGTGTCTACACATTGTAAAAGACTAAATTGGGATCGTTCTTTTCTAAGTACCGTAAAATTTCGATTGATAAAGACTATTCTATTACTTCACAGAATTTATGGAACAAACTCCCTGTGTCTTTGGACAGTCCCCGGGTGAAGGACACTGAACCGACCACTGGTTCTGATCTCTCCTCCGCCTCCGATCGTTTCCGGTCTCTTCCGGGGCCCGGTAGCAGATGGGAGACTGCCGACTGAGGGGAAACGTCGGTACCACCCCTTCCGAAACCTAACCATGAATGTTAGACTCTTTCAGAGCTGGTTCTTAGGATTTCGGTCTGGTCGGGTAAGGTCGTTTTATCATAGTCTCATTACTACCGGTGTCCGAAGGGACAACCGACTCGTCATTTCTTAAGTGGACGATTACATCCACTCTGTGTCCAAGCTAGGGGCCCAACCCTTCTAGGGGACCTCCTTCTTTACCGTTGGGTGACGTCCTAAGAACGGACCCTTTAGGGGACCTGTCTCCTCGGACCACCCGATGTCAGGTGTCCCAGCGTTTCCCAGTCCGTGTTGAATCGTTGTATTGTCGTAATTCTATTTCTCAAATTGAAGAACAGTTAAATGTAATGGATGTGTAGATTTGAGTTACTATTTCCGTATGTGTCCGAATTGATAGAACCCATCAAACTTGTATTCTTCGTTAGTATCATTTGAGGACAAATAAACTTCAGACCCTAATTTTTTTTCTCATAATTCATTCAGGAGACCAATTTACCGTCAATGGTTCATATTTATTAAAGACTAAAGAACCTTCTGTTAGTGTCTTGTTTATAAAATTATTTGTGAGTCTAGTTTCGTGTACATCTTGGTATTGATATGCCTATTGAAACGGACGGAAACTACATGACCTTACGAATTTCGTCCAGTAAAGACCTTTCTAGTTAATGGAATCGGGTCCCGACATGTATTTCGTTCATTACCCGAATTCGGTTATATATGGTTATTGGTCATTGGTAGAGAGGGTTAAACGATACTGTCAAGGTTGAACTCCATAAAAAGGGGTTATAAACGTTAAGAAAATTTCATATCGATTTATCCTGATCTAAAGAGATAGATTCAGAATTATGAGACCATTGTAGAAGTGTTCAGTCTCTTTTTTCATACACTGGTGTACAGAGTCTTAAAATAACTTCTTTTTGCTAATACAAGGGCTTTTCGTTCAAACACACGGCCTACGGGTTTGACGATAGACTCAAACCTTGTCTCTGTCCACATCACTCCCGGGACGCCACTCTACCCACCCAGAACGGAATTCTTTGAGTTTGAAGGGTTTTCGAAAGTGGTTCGGGAGAAGATCCTTCCCACCCCTGACCCGTCGCACCCATCGACAACGTCTGAAGAACCACAGTCTCGGAAACAAGGACTCCAGTGCTAGTCCATTGTCACAAGGATATTTAGAGGTAGTTTGTTTGCGTTAAGAGACAGGACTCCGTGCTAACAGGGGGAGGCTCCGGTTTTAGGACCGACTTCTCCGTTTCGACTCAACCGTCGATTGGACTCCCGATCCGGGGGGTTGGGACGGGTCGACCGGTCCGCGGGTTGGGTTGACCGGGAGTCCGGTGGTCTGGCGCGGGGCGGGGCCCGGTTGACGGTTACGATAGTCCAACGTCTCCACCCCTCCGCCCTCTCCGAGCGCGACGGAGTTCCGGACCCGGTCCGGTCGCCGGAACCTCCCGGGACCTCGTGACGTCGAGTGTCGGGGGTCGGACAAGGGACCCCGGGGGTCGAGCGGGCGACCGGGTTCCGGGCGACTCGACCTCCGGGGTCCCTCTTCCGGTCCGTCCTGCGGAGACTGGAGCGAGAGGTCGACTCCTGCGGTGAGGTGGCTGGTGACCGACCTTCCCGAAGTGATTGGGAACGAGTGACTGTCGACCATCGAACACCCACCCCGGGTGACGCCGTGGCTGGTTACCGACTCGTCCTGGTGACGACCACCGAGTACCTGTGGTCACCAGGTCCCCACTGGTGACGGACCATTGTCCCACGTCCCCGTGACCCCGTGTCGTAGACGGGGAACGATTCCCGACGCGACCTGACACGAGACAATGTTAACATGGATGGTGCATAGATCGTTCGACGACATTTTTTGTGTATGGCCCTGAAGGGACCCCCGAGTCCCCAGTTCGTAGGCGGACGGCTACGTCCTCCACCCTCAAGCTAGGGACCGGCCCCTTCTAGGGTGTCCGGCGCCTCGTTGATTTGGGCACACGGTGTCGATGACTCGGACACGAGCTCTCGGGGCCTCGGTGGCGATCTCTTGTCGGGACGAGTGCCGTTGCTCTACGAAGGGACCACCGAGTCTGCCATTTCGCGGACAGACGTTACGCTTTCTGGACCCAAGTCAGGGACCCGACTTTTCTAGGGGACCTCTTCCTTTACCGTTGGGTGAGGTCGTGAGAACGGACCTTTTAGGGTACCTGTCTCCTCGGAACACCCGATGTCAGGTACCCCAGCGTTTCTCAGTCTGTGTGGACTCGCTGAAGTGAAGCTGTTGTTCTCTTTCGGGCACGTGTCGTTGTTTCTGGGTCGCGTCGGTTTTTATTCCTGTATAAAGTTTTTATTAAATTTTTCGTTATTACATCCAGATATAAATCACTGTACCTGTTTTCACAAGTGTTATTAAGATTCACTTTTTTTAGTCCGTTATAAATATTGAGGTCAAAACAAATACATAGACACTAAGTTCTCATGACCTCACCTAACGGTAAAGGAAGAGGTCTCCTGGAAGGGTTGGGTCCCTAGCTTGGGCCCAGAAGACGTAACATCCGTCTTCGAAATGGCAGACTCGGTGTTCCCTTCAGGAACATTGAGGTCAAAACAAATGCATAGACACTAAGGTAAACATAAAGTATACATATCACATATACTGACATATAGATCCATTGTTGTATATTTATCATAATGTATCCTAAGATAAAAACACTATATAATATGTGAACAGACCCTTTTACAAACTTCGACCGCGCAGTTTTTGATTCACTCAATAGAACACTCGTCTCCCCTCCTGAAGTCCACCAAAAACACTACCAAAAATTTACATAGAAGAGTAAAGATTACTTACTCGTTGTCCGTTTACTGTTATTTAAACGTAGTATAAAAATTTAGGGAAAAGACAGTAAACAGAGTGGGGATCCTCTATGTCTTCACATGACATAGTCAGAGACTTCTGTGTATACAAGTGCATGTGTGTGTGTCACAGTAGACATTTTTGAGGAGATCGCAAAGACTATGCGGGTCTCCGTTACGTACGTACGCACGATTACTCAGTGCAGACTGAGACACATTCGGGTGCCCGACATCGGGTGGTCCGACGAGATACGTCCCCCAAGAGGTCCGTTCTTATGAACTACCTCACCCAACGGTAGGGGAGGAGGTCCGAAGGGTGTATTTCCTCTGAGATCAGATCTGAGTCGTCTATCTCTGTCCAAACAGTTCCCACTAATGTCCTTTGTTAAAGCAGTTTCTCTTGTGCTAAGAATGGTCTTTATTCATCTTCTCTTATTTGTAATTAGGGACTCTAAAAAGGTTTCACACGAAGAAGACACAAGCTAGACATGACGGGGTCTAGGGACGCTACGTGTCTTAAGAGCGAGTCTTTTGTTTTGACTGGGGTTTGTGGTGTTCCGTTAGTGTCGGAGTTAATCGGTTTCACACAGGGGTAAGACAAATGGGAGTTTCGAGTCGTCGGAGACGGGCGTCGGGAGAGTCCCGCGTCCGGGAAACATCGCTGACACCCTCCAAAAGAACTCACAGAGGACAATGAAAAAATCTTGTCGGCTGGTTAAGACTTTACTTCAAGGTCCGTGACGAAGGGCTTTGCTGCCTCTAGACTCTCACGAGTAAAGTGGGATTTTAAGGTGGCATAAGTTTAGGGTTGTACCGAAGCACAGGGAGATTTCAAAACGGTTTCGGTTAACGGTCGTGCGACGGCCGGGTTCCGGGCCTCCTACTCATTGAAGACTCGTCCGTCCTTCGACGCCTCCTCCCTCCTCGACTCCTATGCCGGGGACCCTCTCGTCGGGGAAGGGCGGACACGTGTAGGACGGGGACCCCGAGGGTGGGTAGGTGCGCCGGTGGACCGGTGCCGGTGGGGGTGGGGTCGGGTCGTGGTCGGACTTCCCTCCTTCTCTGGCGTAAGGGCGTCAGTCGTGCACGACAGTGTCTGGCGGACGGTCCCCGGTCCGTGACGCGATCCGGTGATCTCTAAGGTGTGCCTTGGGTCCCGCTGTCTTTGGGGACGAGAGAGATAGTTGTTGTCGGTCTTGTCTCTTCGTTGAGTTCCCGGGTAGTTAGTTGTCTACTGACCGAATTCTTCTACACGATCTATCCATGTTACCTCCTGAGTCGGTATTTTCTTTGTTACTTTATTACGGTAAACGTCGTTATACCTATCCGGATCTCTTATAGTCCGAACCACTTCAGTTCAGTCTCTTTTTTTATGGATGCCATAGTGAATGTACACGTTAGATTTTGTAGTATGTTTGCTTAGAGATGTATTTTGTCTTTGTCTGAGTGTTTGTATCTTTTGTTTGAATGCCAATGGATACGCCCCCCCTCGCCTCCCTGTTTGACCGTCTTTCCCTAATTGTCTATGTTTGGTGATATGTTTTTTGTCTATTCGTTACTCACAAATGACATAAATGACACGTAAAGGACATACCGTGTGCATTAATATGGGTTACAGAACATGATTGCATATTACCTTACATTAACCGTTTTTGTTTTGTTCAGGGATGTGACATGCGGACCTTGATTTGTGGTATAACATTTAGTTCATATGAAGTTGCTGTTATCAAGTTTTTTTTTACTATTTTGTACTTTCTGTAAGGAGTTTGACAATAAATTTAAAATTTTTGGGTGGTCCAAAGTGCCTAGTATGTAAGATCACACACACTCTCTGTTGGTCCCATTCCTGTCGTATTTCCACGTCACCTCAGTACCTGACGTCGGCGTCCCTCCACCTCTCCGTCCCCTGCTCTTTCCGACAAGATCTTCCACATAGACTCTCCTCTGTACTTCCTTCCACCCCACATCGGGTCCTCCTATGGGCTTCCGTCTAGTAAGGTACGACTCCGTGGCCGGACACGTTTCCGGGACTCCGTCCTCTCGCCGTTCGGAGGGTCCTTGTCTTTCCTCTAGTCAAACGTGTCTCTGACGTGTCCTCGTAGTCGAGAGCAGAGACTTGCTCTACCTTTCTACCGCTCATGTCGTCACTTTACTAGTCGAAATGTAAAAATCACAGTCCGGTTTGGTGGGACCTCCAGAGGTAGAACAGACTGAGTGCATAAATTTCCTAGTGATAAGACCAATTCCGACTTTCCCTTGTTCCAATCGTCGTCACTGTCGTCGACTCTTCGAAGACGTTATTAGGTCCCTTCTTTACTCACAAAGAGTTTTTTTGATTTGTGTCGTGATAGTATACTGGGTTGTGAAGACGAGGACCCATGTATAGGTTTTCTTTGTTTTTGTGATTAAGTTTTTCTATGTACATGGGGTTGTAGGTATCGTAATAAAATGTGAACGGTTCTATACCTTCGTTGGATTCACAGGTAGTTATTCCCTTGTTTATTTATTCAGCACTATGTGTGTGTGTTTGTGTGTCTTCTTATGATGAGTCAGTGCTTTTTCTTTCTTTACAACCCCAAACGTTGTTGTACTACCTGAACCTCCCATATGACGATTCACTTTATTGACAGTTTCTTACTTGTGACGTACTACAGTGAATATACACTTTGGAATTTTGTGTGTGTGTGTGATCACTTATATTGATTTTTCTTCGTCTGAGTGTCTATATTTCTTCTTTGATCACTAATGACCTCGTCTCTCCCTTTCCCTTCCCATTGTATCTCCTTACTCTCCATGTTTGATAAATCATATTTTGTTCGATGTTTGTTGTGTCTTTATGAGATATTTGATGTTTGTCTTATAGTGGAACTTTTTCACCGTTAGTGATATAACGTATGGATATTGAATGTCTTATGACACATAGTTCATGTGAAGTTTAAAATTTTTTTTATACCCAAAGGGACCACCAAGTCACCATTTCTTAGGTGGACGGTGACGTCCTCTGTGCCCAAGTTAGGGACCAGGTCCTTCTAGGGTCCACGGGTCTTCGTTGATTTGGTGCTGATGACTCGGACTCCGAGATGTCGGGCCCTCGACGCCGATGACTCGGGTGTGTGGCGTTGATCACTTCGGGCGCGAGCCGTGGTTTTGACTCCATCGAGGGCGAGTGGCGTCGATCCCTTTTCGGACGTGTCGGTGTTTCTGGGTCGCGTCGGCTTTAGTTTCTTTTTGCACTCACAGACGCCCGATCTCGACGTTATTACCATCACTTTACGCCAGTCTAACCCCTACATAATCTTGCATGTCGATGTCTTAAACGACCATCTGTGAGACGCTCTCTTTCTCTCAGTTTTTACTGAGGTTCGAAAAACCGGAGGTACGTTCTAAAAGTTTTTGTACATAAACCTATACTGATGAGTGTGACTTTTGCCCAAACCTTAGGTCTCGGTTTCTCCAGAGCGTTCGGCAATTATATTTTCCAGTAGTTGTCTCTGGATCGTCGGATGTCTAAGATTTCGAGGTACTGTGGTTTGGACGTTTCTTTAAGCGACGTTATGATCAGTGCATGTTTTACAATTACGATGATATCGAGATAAATAAGGGTGAGGTAAGAAACATCTCTGAGTATATGTAAATACTCTTTAAATAAATGAGGGTATTCAGTGATTATTGTCAGAAGTCAAGAGTGAAAGAGGAATTGGAGAGACGCCGTTTCTGACGACTGGGGGGAGGCAGTGCTGTAAGGAGAGCTTCGGAGACGTTACGAGAGGACACCACGGGAACGGGACGGCTCACGAAGGGACCAGGGTGAAAGAGGGAGCTGTGGGGGTTCCGACTAGCAAAGGTTTGTCGATAGGAGTGGGCAGAAGACAGAGGTCAGAAAGTGGGTCTCTAACATTAGTGAAGTTGTTGTTAGGGAAGTTTGACCTGTCGTTTGTTTACCTGTAGAGGTCGGACTGAGAGACCTGGTGTCAAAGGAGGAAGTGGACGTGACTATGAAGACGAGTCATGGGACGTCGAAGAGTTTCAACGGTTCAGGAGTTGACTCGTGAAGTAGAAGTGACAAGAGAAACGGATTTCGGTTCCTCACACTAAAACTCACTGTTGGGTCTCATAAGTAGGCTTCCTGAGTACGAATTGAGGTTATGAAACCGGTGGACTGCACTTCTCAGTTGAGTGATCCTTTCCGGGACTACGACCCTCTCCAACTCCCGCTCTCCTCTTCCCCTACTGTCTCCTACTCTACCAACCTATCGTAGTGGTTGAGTTACCTGTACTCAAACGTGGTTGGGACCCTCCACACTTCCTGTCCCTTCGGACCGCACGACGTCAGGGACCCTAGTGTCAGTCTGTCCTGAATCACTGACTTGTTCTTGTTTCCGAAAGTTTAAGTGGTTCAGGATTTGATTCGTAAGTGGACGTGACAAGAGAAACCGACTTCGGTCTTTCACACCAAAACTTACTGTCCGTGGTGACCCGAAGTAAGTTACTGATTGAACCTCGTTTTCCTCTAGTTACTCAGAGGACTATTAGAAAGGAGACTTAAATGTATTGTGTAATAGATAGAAGAAAAGTACCAAGTACAATGAAGACTGGACTGTATTTCCATTTATCATTGTCCAGGATAAATATAATATATATGTATGTAGTGACTGAGCTATCTGCACTCACACTCACTTGAGGCCCTCAACCACTACCGGACCGTACGACGCTGAGTACCCCAGCGTTTCTCAGCCTGTGCTGACTCGCTGACTTGACTTGACTATGGATGTCTTGTACATGTATGCGTGAGTGTTAAGTAGTAATTAGACTAACGAATGAGAAGGGACGATATGATATGTTGGTAAGTCCTGGATGACTAAGTGAAAGATACTCCGAGACGTGGATCTTCCCGGTGTTATGTATAAGTACCATAGTGCTTATTTACGTATCTTATGTTACCTTTCACTGGTTTGTAGTTTCGGTCGAGTTTTTTTTTTAAAAAAAAAAAAAAGTTTCAGTGAAGGAAATTTTGAGAGATTTGTAGTAATAGTGAACCGACGTAAAAGAAATGAGACGTTAATCGTTTCGAAGGAATGGTTAGTCCTTGGATAGACCCCGTGTAAAGTACTCCCAGAGAGGAAAGGTAGGGTTTCGGTGTCCTTCGTTAGGTAAAGAAGGCCTATATTTGTCTGTTTACTTTTCCTCGTTTGTTTGGTTTGACTCCTCTTCATGGAACTTCCCCCTGTCTCCGAATTTGTAGTTTTGTCGTCGTAAGAGTAGGAGATTTAGGGTTTCTGTCGGGAAATCTCATTGGTGATAAAGATTTTACGTCGTATGGGTGACAGCGAGGACCTGCGAAGGAATGTCTGTACTAGGGTAGGCAAGAGGAGAACGATGATTTTCGTTCCGACGCCGTCGGAGTCGTGGCGGACCCTCGAGCCGTCGGGGTCGGGGTGGCAAAATAGTCTGGACGAGAAATCCTTTGTGTCACCTCCTCCTGGCGAGATGGGGAGACAGGTCGACCGCCTCAATGTAAAACTTCTGTGGGGGATTGGACAGTAGAGAGAGTAATCTTTTGGAGGTTGTCGGCCTCCTATTTCGGGTTTGTGGAATCGTTTTGCACCTCCTAGAAGTATTGACTTAACGTCGGTGGAAGGGCAATTTGGTGATTTGTGTACACCTGGGGGACGAGGTGTCACCCGCCCGTCGTTCCTACGTCAGTTCCAGGGACGAGAGTCCATTGAATGGAAGGTCACCCCCCTGGACGGGAGTCCTGAGTGGAGGGTTATCCCTGGGGTAGTGGACGCTAGACCAGTGTGCTGGAATAGATCGGAAGGGGTTTAAATGGGTACGTGACATGACTGAATTCCGGTCCAATGTGGAAGGAAATGGATCTTAAAGAAGACGTGGACATTTTTGAAGGACGTAGAGTTTGCAGTAATTGTTTACGTGAGGGTCGGAGGGGTGTGAGACAGGAACTGAGTTGTGGTTGGTCCGACTGTGCGAGAGAGGAGAGAGACCGAGGTAAGTAGGAGGTCGTGTCGACGTAGAGACTTGACACTACACATAAATTTACAGAGAGAGAGGAAGTGGTCCGTCACAAGTGGAGTTCTCGTCCCGGTTTGTACTGAGTAGAAACATCGGAACCGTAGATCGTGACCGAACCTTAGTTGTCCGTAAATTAATTTACGAAAGACTTTTCGTTTAGTCTCTGTCTTAAAAGAAACAAGTTTTACGTAGAGACCTTTAGATATGTAAGAGGAGATCTAAGAGACTGAAAATTACCGTAAGAAAATTCACTACCTTTTATAGGAAACTTCCATATTAACCTTAAAACGACAAGTCAGCGAGTCAGTACAGGTTAAGAGACGTCGGGGTACCTGACATCGGGTGGTCCGAGGAGAAGGGTTTATTAAAGGGTCCGTTCTTATGACCTCACCCCACGGTAAAGCATGAGGTCCCCGGAAGGACTGAGTACCTAGCTTGGGTTCAGAGGACGTAACCGTCCACCTAAGAAATAGTGATTACGGTAGGTCCTTCGGGGTTTTAATCTTAACTTCCTTTATGGATTAGTAATTTATAAATTTATATTCACCACGTTTTTTAAAAATTAAAATTTTTTTTATATATATATGTGTATTCCCGAAGGATTCGCCGTGATCACTATTTCTTGGGTGGACGGTTACGTCCTCTGTCTTCTCTACTCCCAAGTTAGGGGTCCAGTCCTCCTAGGGGACCTCCTCCCGTACCATTGAGTGAGGTCATAAGAACGGACCTCTTAGGGGTCTGTCTCCTTAGACCGTCGGATGTCAGTACCCCGCCGTCTCTCGGTCTGTATTGACGTCCCGGAATCGTGTGTGTGTGCATATATTGACTTGTGTGTATGTATATATTGTGTGTTGACTCCCCGGAATCGTGTGTGTGCATACATTCACCACACTTACTTTCCCCACCAATCTACCCGTTATGTTGACTCTCCCCGTCTCATGACATTGACTCCGTCCTCTGGGGTGGTGGTGGTGGTAGAGGGTAGGAATTCCTCTAATGTCAGACCGGAGTTCGTGTTTACTACAAACATACTTCATTACTCCGAAATTTGTTTGTATAATTTGAAAAACGTTCTTTGGGTAACGTTATGGTAAAATGGTACAGTTAATGCTTATATATTGTTTTTTTTTAAAAAATTCACCATTGACTTTATTACCTACATGATTAATTACCACCAGCATAAAGTGTTACATACTTCTATGGTTTAGTGGTGTGACATATGAAATTTATATATGTTTAATCAGCTACTGTGGAGTGCGACCCTTTTTCTTTTGACGACTCAAAGGAGAAGATGAGGGGAGAGGGGTTCGTTTCTTTTACACCTTTATTTCTCTTGTAAAATGGGCCTCCATCTCGTACGCACGTACGAACAACGAGCAGTAGATTGGGGTACCTGATATCGGGTGGTCCGAGGAGAGAGGTACCCTAAAAGGTCCGTTCTTATGACCTCACCTACCAGTATGGGAGGAGGTCCCCTAGAAGGGGTGGGTCCCTAACTTGGGCGCAGAGAATAAAAGGGACGTAACCGTCCGCACAAGTAATGGTAATGGTGGTGGTCTATTTGGGTTCACGCCCCCGACACGAAGAGTTTAAGCTCACACGTGTCCTGAGCGAGCCCTTTCACGAGTGCTACAGTGGAGAGTTGGTCGTCGGGGTGACACGCCTGGTACTCAGGCACAAAGAGTGTTCGAGAGTCGACTGGGGTACCTGTCCTACCTCGTCGTCTCTCCGTCTCTTACATAAGATGTGTCGTTGTTCGACGGTTTTCGCAGTGTGAGACTTTTATGTATTAGATTTTTAAGTGAAAAGAAAAGTCGAAGTTGACCCTTTTAAGGTACGTCGGTCTGGGACCGAGTCTCGGGTCCTTGGGTCGGTGTGCGGAGAATTTTTATCCAAGAGTTTTACGAATCGTATAAAATTTTGTTCTTATCCTATAAACGGATTTTAAGATCGTTTCAAAAACTAAGAGTGGTTAGGTTAGTAAAAAAAAAAAAATTAATTGCAGTAGGAAGAAAGTTAAAAGTAGAGGACCAGATGGTACAGTAATGTGACACAATGCATTAACGACTTAGGGACAAGAATAAACGGACCATATACTTTAGAGAAAACGGTAAACGAATAGAGGATGTTTCGTCTCTTTCTAAAGAAAGGACCGTTGAAAAGAGTTAAGAAATAAAAGTAAAATTGAAATAACTCCATGTTACCTGTGTATTTTAAGATACTATAAATTTTACAAGTGGCATCATTAAACTATATGCACATGTAACACTTTCCTAGGGTGGGTCGATTAATGGAGTAGGTAGTGGAGTGGAGTAAAAAATTTACTCTGGTAAATTTCAGATGAGAGAATCGTTTAAAGTTGATACGGTAGGTCTCAATAGTCAATGTCAGTGGTGTGAAGTGTAACTCTGCAAGTCTGGCGTAAGTAGAATATCGACTTTCCACTTTGGGAAAGTGGTTGGAGTGGATAACGAGACTTAAGACATTCTAAGGGTCACCGGGTGACATAGTACAACGTCTTACGACCTTAGTTCTTTGACCGTTCTTAGAAACACGTAAAAGTTCCAAACACTACCGAAGTTTAGTAGTAGGGTATCCTTCTCACTCGTTCCCAAGAGAAACGATTCGTTCTTCCGATGAATTGATGTTTTGATCTTAAGTCTTCCAGTTGAAGTTTCCCTAAATCCTACGTTTCTAGGAAGTCCGTAGACGCATCATTGAACTAAAAGATTCTGACAGGAGAGCCGTAATTTTGTCGAGTTCTCCTTTTGTATACGAAGATGAATCACGAAAAAAAAGGGGGAAGGACAACATCGAAAATGACAGGATAATAAAAATTTTTGTAGAGGTAAGAGTAAGTTATAGGACCTTTTAAGAAGCCTAAATGAGCACTTAAAAGACGTGTCGGCACCCAGAGGCTCAGTCAGACATGCCTATAGTGGACAGTTTGAAAACGTTATCTTACTGTAGACGTAGGACTAGAGACAGGAGCAGGGGAACGACTCCGAGACGATTTAAGGAATCGTCTCCTTCTGAGAACGTTTGTCGGAAAGACGTCGGGGAGGGAGAATGTTCACTCTGGTGTCTCTTGGTTTGTCCAAATTTCTATGTGACGATAACTTTGGTTCAGGGGATCGTACAAGTAAACACGTAAAAGATTAATTGGGTGTCCGGACGTCTCTGTCGGTTAATACTCTTTATTTTCGAGAGATGGTCTGGTATTTCTTCCGACCCGTGGTTTCTTAACTACGAAAACTTGACACCACAACCTCTTCTGAGAACTTTCAGGGAACCTGACGTTCCTCTAGTTTGGCCAGTTAGGATTTCCTTTAGTTGGGACTTATAATAAGTAACCTTCCTGTCTACGATTTTGACTTCGAGGGTAGGAAACCGGTGGACTACGTTTCTCCACCGGTAACCTACCAGAAAAGTAACCTTTTCTGGCACTACGACCCTTTCTAACTCCCGTCCTCCTCTTCCCCTGCTGTCTCCTATTCTACCAAGCTACCGTAGTGGTTGAACTACCTGTACTCAGACTCGTTCGAGGTACTCAACCCCTACCTGTCCCTTCGGACCGCTCGACGTCAGAAACCCCAGCGCCTCTCAGTCTGTGCTGACTCGGTGACTTGACTGACTGTCGTTGAAGGGACCACAAGGTCCCCAATTCTTAGACGGACGGCTACGTCCACTGTGTCCAAACTAGGGACCACAGCCTTAATTCTTAGGATATGCGGTACCTCGTTGATTCCAGGACAAGGAGCATTTGATCTCTTTCGGGACCTCGTCGTTACTTCTGGGTCGCGTCGGTTCTTATTTATTGTTAACAAATTTTAACATTTTCTTCGAGAGATGAGTATTTGTAAATGGTTTCTTCAATGGTTATTTTTGAAGATATTCTTTTCTCTCTTACGTGTCGAGAATTTCATTTTGTTTCTCGCGTGTGGTATCACTTAAGAGCCCGGTGAGGAGTGTCTTGGCTTAAATATCGTCGTTTATCCGGGTGTAGAGAAGATGGTCCAAAGTGTCGTTTGGAGGTGACAGGTCCTCTTCCTCCTTTAAGAAGGAAGAGTTTATGGTTACTGGGTTCGTCCTGTTTTCTTTTAGTCACCTACTAGTGAGTCTTCAGTTTCTTAATTCCGAATTGAAAAGTCTTTTTAACTAGTGTACGTTAATTGACATTTTATACTTGTTCCTGGTTATTTGAAAACAGTCCTATATGTGCCTAACAGAGTAATATATGAAAATAAAATGCGACCTCCGTTAACGTCCGCCGTATGGCCTACCTTCTGTCGGGTACAAAGATGTGCTCCCTGTCCCAAAGCCTGACAAGCGGCGACGCAGGACCATGGGTCCTCTCATGGTTGTCGTCCTGTCCACGAGGTGTGTGTAAACACCTTTCTTACTGAGTTTTCTCTTTTCCGTTTCTCTCTCTCTTCGACGACGTGTGTCTGCGAACGTGACTCGTGCGATCCTACCGCCGAATGCCCCTTACCTGCCCGCTGCCCCCAATTTACACTATTTGCCTGAGTAGTCCCGACTCGAAACACACCGAGTCACTGTCTAATATTTGGAACTGTACTCCAAGTTGGTTCCCTTTCTCTTTTTCGGGACTCCCTCTGGCCTTCTCCGACCCTACCTCTGCTTCCGAATCAAAGTTCGTAATCGCTAGTTCAGGAGGTAGAAGATCCGGACTTTTTTAGGTTTGACTCCTAAAAGCTAATGACTGGTTATAAATAGTCATTCACAGTGAGTTATCCCTCAAGTTAAGGTTTATTAGACAAACCTTTCTTCCTTAGAGTCTTAGGGTAAATGGATATGGGGTGAAAAGTTCACGTGTAAAAGTTGAAGTACACTTAACTGGAGTCCAACTTTTACTTTGTGGCGTCGGCCGACAATGTTCGTAGCGTCGTGGTAGAGACCGCCAGTGATTCAATTGATGTGTTTATTCCGGGGAATTTTCAAAGAAAGAAATTTTCTTTTGTGGGTCTTTTCCTTGTAGTATAAGAGGTGGGAGAGATTATAGTACAATTATAATAGTGTTATAAGGGAGGTAACGGACGGAACTAGGGGTTTCTCTGAGACGACGATAAGTACTCGAGTCGAACATGTGAATGAGATTGACGGAAGTCCTAAGATAACGGTAATTGTTGCGGTCCCCGAAGGAACCACCGAGTCACCATTTCTTAGGTGGACCGTTGTCTCCTCTGTGCCCAAGGTAGGGACTAAGTCCTTCTAAGGTACACCCCTTGAACTCGGGCACGTGGTCTCGATGACTCGGACACGAGCTCTCGGACCTCGGTGTTGAGGACTTCGGACGTGCGGACCTCGTTCGCGAGACGGTGTCCTCTTCCGCGGCGTTACTCTTCGGGCCCTCGACGTTGAGTGCTCAGCCGGGACGAGTGGCGAAAGGATCTCTTTTCGGCCGTCTCGTTGGTTCTCGGTTATATCGGTTTTATGTATTTATTTGTTTTAATAGAAAATTTTTTTGACGGTTGAAAGTCTTCTCGAACTTTTGTTCAATTGTCTAAACAGGGAGTCAAAATTTACGGGACTCAACATTGTCGTGACATATGAAAAATTTTGTAAAAGTGTTCTCGTTAAGTACCCTTCGTCCGTCTCGTCCATAACCAGGGTGATTCTTTTTACCTTATTTTTTTTTTTTTTTTTTGTTCCAATTCATTTTATTGTGATGAATGACGGTCTCGTTCGTCACTTTATCCAGAGACTTTGTATAAATCAGGTTTTGAGGTAGTAATCGAGTTACAAAAATATGAAGTTGTTGGTCGGACGAATAGTGACTGGTGTCCACTCACACGCTCTCTCCAAACCTTTCCCCTCCTTCGGGTATGCTCGGAAAGTTCACCCTGAGGTACCACTGTGTGAGCCAGTCCTCGGAGGTGCCTGGTCCAGGACAAGATCTACGGCCTCGAGCCGTCACTGGTGTCAGGGTCGGTAATGTGTTGACCACAAGGTCTTTGTCTCTATTCGTGCATTACACTATAGACCCTCTTTATTCACGACCTTTTTCTTTACGTCCAAAACGAAGGTACACCTTAGATTGTTTCGGTTTGTATTTTCCTCTTCATATCAGTACCGATGGTCACCAACCCCAGCCCCTCGTCCTCTTTACCATAAATCCCACGTTTAAACGTTGATCATCTGTCATTCAGGATCTCTAGTTTCCGTGTCGTGTCACTTGTCTCTGTTGCCATTACATAATATTAGGGGTTTGAACGATTCTTCTATCTAAAATTAATAAGGGTAGTGTTTTTGTCTTTACTATAAATACGTAACACTGTCTCCACGATAATTTGGTCAGTTAGGAGTTCCTTTAGTTGGGACTTATAAGTAAGCTTCCTGACTAACGACTTCGAGGTTATGAAACGGGTGGACTGCTCTTCTCGGCGGAGTAACTACGACCCTTTCTGAGTTCCGTCCTCCTCTTCCCCTGCTGTCTCCCACTCTACCAGCCTACCGTAGTGGCTGAGTTGCCTACACTCTTTGAGGTCCTCTACGACTTCCTGTCCCTTCGGACCACACGACGCCAGGTACCCCAGTGTCTCAGCCTGTACTGGCTCGTTGACTTGCTGCTGCTGGTGTCTCCACGACCGGAATGTTACCGTTAGTGCAGTGTTGTACATTTACGCGGTTTGCACGCCGTGTGAAGTTTACACGTGTTACAATACATAGGTTCGCCGATTACATGTTGAGACCCTTGATTGTGTGATTGCGGCGACGTGACGTGGGAAATTTACCCAGTTAGCGTACCTTAGGGCCGTAGAGTTATTCTGACAGAAATGTTTACGTCTGATTTCCTTATCACTTGTCGCCCCGACCCATCCTTTGCGGTGCCGAAAGACTCCGTGATTCTCGAGGCTCGGTTCAAGTCGCCCGTCCGGTGAACTGTGTGGGGGGTGAGCCGAGGGTCTTCCGGCGGTCGGTCACCAGATTTGAGACCCCTCGGGTTCTACTTTTCTGGGTCCTATGACTCTAACCTCCAAGAGGACTGTCTGTCCACCGGGGTCTCTCGGGAGATGCCACCCCGACGCCCGTGTGGGGGCCGAAGGGAACGGAAAATAAATGGGGACATGAACGAAGAGACTGGAATTGGAACTGGTCTGTACGTCCACAAAATCTTTTCGGTGATTCCGCCTCCTGTCTCCGGTGTAGTTTGGGGTTTCGTTTAGCCCCTGCATTTCTGCTACGTCCTTCCCCGTCTCGAGACACGTCGAGAGACAGTCACTGGAGTCTCTGTGTCGTAGGGACCTTCTCCCACCGTAAAAAAGTCTTTTCGAGATCTTTGATTCTCGTACTCTTGTCTTCAAAGTTTTTTATCAATATCTTAACCTTTTATTTCAACTTTTTTCAGGAGGTCTTTCATTTTATTTGTCAGTTCTTCCTTTTTACCCTCTTCCCTTATCTTTTTTTTTTAATCTCCTGGTCAGGTCCTTCGGGTTTTAGACTTCTCATTTTGACAGTCTTCTGCCCCCTTTTTTCGTCGTTATTCTTCTTAATGGTTACTTTGACAAATTCTTTAAAGGGGTTCTTACTCAAAGGTCGATATTTCCCCAATGTATAGAGGTTGTAATTCCGAGTTTTCTATTCGTGGCGATTTTGACTACGTGCGCAGATGGACGTACTCTGTATAAAGACCGTCTTAATCACAGGATTGTATACACATCAAAATAACAATGTATAAATCCAAGAAAAGTTATAGTGCACTATGGTGGTATTCGTAGTACGACGTTCGGAGTCTAATGGTAGAATCTTAGTTAAGGATTCGTTTTGATGACTGGGGTAATCACCGAGACTCATACTAGTCAATCCAAAAAAAAAAAATTCATATCTGAGTAAAGAAAAATTACGTTATTACTCGTCTTTATATACACTCCTTTCTTATGTGTTCTTCAGTAACAAATTTTTAAAGTGAATTACAACTTCGGTATGACGAATGTTACATTTAGCTGTAAAGGTGCCCGAATGAAGTTCCTTTCGGTGACAAAAGTCTACCGACAACAGATCTCCGGGGAATTTCCAAGTGTAGTTTATTTACGGAGTCTGGGTATCGATTTAGGAATTCTAGTGCCGTAAAAGTGAGGTTTCTGTGTGTCATAATTAAGACTGGATTCATGATTAATAGAAAGGCGTCCTGGCGGTAAGGGCGCCCGCTGTGAAGCGAGGAGAATTTCCCCGAAAAACAAATCGACCCTAAGAGTTGTCGCGGAGGATTAGGCCAACTTTGTAGGTAATTCTACAAGAGGAATGAACAATACATCCTTTAAAAAGTACTGTTCCTTAAAATTCATGACTATATAAGTAATTTTTTTTAACTGTCTGTTCCCTATAAGGATTCTGTACGGTGGAGTAACAATTTACGAGGAATGATACTGTTGGTACACGATAAAAGATGTCGTCCTACTGTTGGTTTATAGGGTTTTGTGATGGTTTAAATACGGATGATTCTCTTTATTGTTGTAAGTTGAATTTTAGTACTCTTCGCGACCCGACCTTCTTCGTGTTCGACCTTAGTTCTAACGGCCCTCTTTATAGTTAGTGGAGTCTATACGTCTACTGTGGTGGGAATACCGTCTTTCACTTCTCCTTGATTTTTCGGAGAACTACTTTGTCCTCTCACTTTTTCAACCGAACTTCGAGTTGTAAGTCTTTTGCTTCTAGTACCGGAGACCAGGGTAGTGAAGTACCCTTTATCTACCCGTTTGTCATCTTTGTCACAGTCTGAAATAAAAAACCCCGATGTTTTAGTGACGTCTATCACTAACGTCGGTACTTTAATTTTCTGTGAATGAGGAACCTTCTTTTCAATACTGGTTGGATCTATCGTATAAGTTTTCGTCTCTGTAATGAAACGGCTGATTCCAGGTAGATCAGTTCCGATACCAAAAAGGACACCAGTACATACCTACACTCTCAACCTGACACTTCTCCCGACTCGCGACTTCTTACCTACGAAAACTTGACACCACAACCTCTTCAGAGAACTCCCAGGGAACCTGACGTTCCTCTAGATTGGTCAGGTAAGACTTCCTCTAGTCGGGACCCTAAAGAAACCTCCCTTACTACGATTTCGACTTCGAGGTCATGAAACCGGTGGAGTACGCTTCTCAACTGAGTAACCTTTTCTGAGACTACGACCCTCCCTGACGCCCGTCCTCCTCTTCCCCTGCTGGTTCCTACTCTACCGACCTACCGTAGTGACTGAGCTACCTGTACTCAAACTCACTTGAGGTCCCCAACCACTACCTATCCCTCCGGACCACACGACGCTAAGTACCCCAGCGTTTCTCAGCCTGTGCTGACTCGCTGACTTGACGTGACTGACTGTGTTTTTATGAGATCCATTCGTACCACGGACCCCTCTGTCGTCTGACGGTACCACTGTTTGGCCTACGTTCCCTCTGATATGGTTTTACATGATTGTGTAGGGTCGTATAAGATTCTGAGTGAGGTATTCCCGTCGTCCCTCTTGTCACTTCTGTGGAGTCTGTACCACCTGCGGTACCCGTTAAAAAAGGGAGTAGGCGTCGTGAATGTGGTTCGAGTAGTTGGTTAACTATATTTTGCACGTCCTACTTGAGGTTCATCAGTCAGATTACAGGTGGATATGACTTTTTCTCTTTTTCGATCGAACGATTTACCCGAAGGGTCCACTGCGAACACTATTTCTTGGGCGGACGGTCACGTCTTCTGTATTCTCTGCATCCAACCTAGGGATCCAGTCCTTCTAGGGGACCTCCACCTGTGCCGTCGGGTGAGGTCACAAGAACGGACCTCTTAGGGTACCTGAGACCACTCGGACCACTCGATTCTAGGTGCCCTAGCGTTTCTCAGCCTGTGCTGACTTCGCTGAATCATCTGCGCGACCCTTGTCACGTCACCTCTCCTATCCCCCTATACGCGGTACGTTAGTGAATTCAGACTAAAGAGTGGTCCAGAGACGGTGGTTGAACGACACTCTGTTGCCCCGCTTCAGGACGAGTGTGTCTCTACTGCGAGAGGTAGAATGATGGGCCGTGCTGTAGTCTGTGTAGTGTTCGTAAGTGATCTCTAAACGACCTCCTTACCTACCTACCGCCTTAGTCTGCACCGTTATGCGTGTGGTAATAGTGGTACAAGTAATCTCTCGCCGTCGGAGGAGGGGAGGGGTCCCGTCCAGGGTTGGAGCCGGAGCTTACGCCATCGGAAGGGAAAAAGTCTCTGTTAGGTAAGGGTGCCTCAACTAGCCATGAGAAAGATCTTACTTAAGATTTGAGTGTACGGATCTTGACTGTTAGACTAGACTACCGTTATTTTGACAGTAGAAACGGGCCTTGATCTACGGAAGATTTTAAGAGAAAAGAGTTGGGTAGTCGGTTTGAGTTACGGATAAAGATATGACACGATCCGTGTTGTTTCCCGAAGGGACTACCGAGTCACCATTCTCAGACGGATGTTGTTACGTCCTCTACACCCAAGTCAGGTACTCAGTCCTTCTAGAGGACCTCTTCCTTTACCGTTAGGTGAGGTCATAAGAACGGACCTCTTAGGGTACCTGCCTCCTCGGACCACCCGATGTCAGACACCCTAACGTTTCTCGGCCTGTGCTGAATCGTTCACTTGTTGTTCCGTACTACTTTTTGACTATACATTTTAGGGTAAAAGTTTTAATATGTGGATGAACTTTATTTGATTTTGTATACTTTGTTATTTGACATTTATCGTTTGATAATTAAGGTGGATAATTTTTCAGTAAATTGACTTTTAAGTAAAGATAACACTATTTCGATCCTTGGTCTCTTTTCAAATTTTTTCTTTTCTTAGGTCCTGTCGGTCCCATTGAATATACGTCTCATGTAGTACGTTTTACGACCCGACCTTCTTTGTGTACGACCTTAGTTCTAACGGTCCTCTTTATAGTTATTACTGTCCGTCTACTGTGGTGGGAATACGTCTTTCGTTTCTCGTTGATTTCTTCGAGAACTACTTTCACTTTTTCTTCTCATTTTTCAACCGAATTTTGAGTTGTAAGTTTTTGGATTCTAGTACCGTAGACCAGGGTAGTGAAGTGCCGTTTGTCTACCCCTTTGTTACGTTTGTCACTGTCTGAAATAAAAGAACCTGAGGTTTTAGTGACGTCTACCACTAACGTCGGTACTTTAATTTTCTGCGAACGACGAACCTTCTTTTTGATACTGGTTGGACCTGTCGTGTAATTTTTCGTCTGTAATGAAACGGTTGTTTCCAGACAGATACCAAAAAAGGTCATCAGTACATACCTACACTCTTAGCCTTGTATTTCTTTCGACTCTTACCTTCTTAACTACGAAAACTTGACACCACAGTTTCTGAAACTCTCAGGGACCCTGGTGTGCCTCGAGTTTGGTCAGGTAGGATTTCCTTTAGTCAGGACTATGAACCCGGTGGACTACACCTTTTGACTGAGTAGTCTTTTCTGGGACTACGACCCTTTCTAACTTCCGTCCTCTTCCCCTGCTGTCTCCTACTCCACCAATCTACCGTAGTAGTTGAACTGCCTGTACTCAAACTCGTTCGAGGTCCTCAACCACTACCTGTCCCTTCGGACCGCACGACGTCAGGTACCCCCAGTGTTTTTCAGTCTGTACTGACTCGTTGACTTGGCTTGACCTGTCGGTCCTGTCTTCCTCACTATTGTCGTTTATATCTAAGAACCTGGATCATTAAGTGCGGTCCCTTGAGTAGTATTTCTTTATTGGGAAAGATTTTCCCACCCGTTTCCTACTTCTTTGACGGACTTGCTTACTATAAGTGACGTCATAATTCATAGTTTCCCTTTTTAATCTTTATTAAAATTTGATGTTGTTGTATACTTGTAGTCAAAACCGGGTACGTGATCTACCATTATAATATGTTGGTAAGTTCATAAACCTTTGTAAAGGAGTGTAATTTTTTACTATTTCCTAAGTCTCTAAATTGGTGCCTGCATTTTCTAGACATGTGACGTTTGACATTCTGCGACCTTTTTTTCGATTGTTCTGTTTCCGTCTTTATAAAGGACAAATACCTGACCTTCGTTGACTGTAATAATTTTACAAGTGTGATAAGTCTCGGTTAATGAGTATCTAAGTTTCGTTGGAGATGACTTTAAGGTCTGTAAAAAGTGTCTTTATTAGAATATTAAACATATTTTCGTGTTCTCCGGGACTTCTCGGTTTCGGTTTTACTCCTTTTTGTTTCGACCTCCGAGGATGAGGAGTAAAGTTAGAAATTTATTTCGACCTTATTGGTTCTGTCACCTCATGACCGTACTTTTGTTTATATCCTGGTCACCTTGTCTCACCTCTGGGGTCTTTGTTTGGGTACACATGTGTCAAGTTAATTGGATAATGTTTCCTCGGTTCCTAAGGGTTACCCCTTCGCCATCAGAGAAGTTATTGTTACGACCCTTTTGACTGAGACGTGTAAGTTTTCTTACTTGGACCTGGGAATATGGAATGTGTCTTTGGCTGAGTCTTACCTAATTTCTGAATTTAAGTCTGGACTTTGGTATTTTAAGGATCTTCTTGTGTCTCCCTATTCGAGGAACTGTAACCAGAGTCGTGACTAAAAAAAATCTATGCTGTGGTTTTCTTGTACGTTGTTTTCGTCTTTGTTCGCTCAGATAATAGTTTGAAAAAAAAAATTTTTCGGAGACGTCTTGTTTCCTTCGTTAGTTGTTTTGTTTTTCCGTTGGGGTTGCCTTTTTTTTTGCAAGTTTGATATAGAGACTATGCCCCAATTATAATACTCAATTGTCGCCACTAATTGTAAGATATTGAGGGAAATATATTTCGCAATTATAAATCATATTAAGAGTCATCGTTCTTTGTTTGGTTTTGTTTTGTTTGTTTGTTTTTGTGGTGGTGATGGTTGTTTCTTTTGTTACGTTTTTACCCGTTTCCTGGACTTACCTGTGAAAACGTTTTCTACTGTATGCTTTCCAGTCGTTCATATATTCTGCCACGAGTCGATGTGAAAAATAGTAGTCAAGTCAAGTCAACGAGTCAGCACAGGCTGAGAAACGCTGGAGTACTTAACGTCGTGCGGTCCGGAGGGACAGGTAGTGGTTGAGGGCCTCAAGTGAGTCTGAGCGCAGGTAGCTCAGTCACTACGGTAGGTCGGTAGAGTAGGAGACAGCAGGGGAAGAGGAGGACGGGGGTTAGGGAGGGTCGTAGTCAGAAAAGGTTACTCAGTTGTGAAACGTACTCCACCGGTTTCATGACCTCGAAGTCGAAATCGTAGTAAGGAAGGTTTCTTTAGGGTCCCGACTAGAGGAAGTCTTACCTGACCAATCTAGAGGAACGTCAGGTTCCCTGAGAGTTCTCAGAAGAGGTTGTGGTGTCAAGTTTTCGTAGTTAAGAAACCACGAGTCGAAAGAAGTGTCAGGTTGAGAGTGTAGGTATGTACTGGTATCCTTTTTGATATCGGAACTGAT